>SJYG01000382.1:392671-426849 GCA_006410535.1 Litocranius walleri
CTAGAGCCAGACATCTTGGAATGTGAAGTCAAGTGGGCCTTAGAAAGCATCACTACGAACAAAGCTAGTAGAGGTGATGGAATTCCAGTGGAGCTGTTTCAAATCCTGAAAGATGATGCTGTGAAAGTGCTACACTCAATATGCCAGCAAATTTGGAAAACTCAGCAGTGGCCACAGGACTGGAAAAGGTCAGTTTTCATTCCAATTCCAAAGAAAGGCAATGCCAAAGAATGCTCAAACTACCGCACAATTGCACTCATCTCACATGCTAGTAAAGTAATGCTCAAAATTCTCCAAGCCAGGCTTCAGCAATACGTGAACCGTGAACTCCCTGATGTTGAAGCTGGTTTTAGAAAAGGCAGAGGAACCAGAGATCAAATTGCCAACACCTGCTGGATCATGGAAAAAGCAAGAGAGTTCCAGAAAAACATCTACTTCTGCTTTATTGACTATGCCAAAGCCTTTGACTGTGTGGATCACAATAAACTGTGGAAAATTCTCAAAGACATTGGAATACCAGACCACCTAACCTGCCTTTTGAGAAACCTATATGCAGATCAGGAAGCAACAGTTAGAACTGGACATGGAACAACAGACTAGTTCCAAATAGGAAAAGGAGTACGTCAAGGCTGTATACTGTCACCTTGTTTATTTAACTTATATGCAGAGTACATCATGAGAAATGCTGGACTATAAGAGACACAAGTTGGAATCAAGACTGCCGGGAGAAATATCAATAACCTCAGATATGCAGATACCACCCTTATGGCAGAAAGTGAAGAAGAACTAAAAAGCCTCTTGATGAAAGTGAAAGAGGAAAGCTAAAAAGTTGGCTTAAAGCTCAACATTCAGAAAACAAAGATCACGGCATCCAGTCCCATCACTTCATGGGAAATAGATGGAGAAACAGTGGAAACAGTGTCAGACTTTATTTTTTTGGGCTCCAAAATCACTGCAGATGGTGACTCCAGCCATGAAATTAAAAGACGCTTAGTCCTTGGAAGAAAATTTATGACCAACCTAGATAGTATATCCAAAAGCAGAGACATTACTTTGCCAACTAAGGTCTGTCTGGTCAAGGCTATGGTTTTTCCTGTGGTCATGTATAGATGTGAGAGTTGGACAGTGAAGAAGCCTGAGCACCTAAGAATTGATGCTTTTAAACTGTGGTGTTGGAGAAGACTCTTGAGAGTCCTTTGGACTGCAAGGAGATCCAACCAGTCCATTCTAAAGGAGATGAGCCCTGGGATTTCTTTGGAAGGAATGATGCTAAAGCTGAAACTCCAGTATGTCTGTTATAACCTCAATAAAGCTGTCTTTTAAGAAAAAGCCTGTGGTGGAAGCAGTGCTGCCCACTCATTTCAACAGGGTCCACTGAATGATATACCAGAACCAAGGAAGCTAGTATCACTCTGGGTCCAATCAGGAGACAGAAGCCACGTGGTGATTTAATATTACAGAGAAGTTAAATATAAAGAGTTATTAGACTATGATTTAAGAGTGGGGCTTCCCTGGTGGCTCAGATGGTAAAGAATCTGCCGGCAGTGCAGGAGACCTGGGTTCAATCCCTGAGTCAGGAAGATCTCCTGGAGAAGGCAACAGCTACCCACACCAATATTTTGCCTGGAGAATTCCATGGACAGGGGAGCCTGGAGGACTGCAGTCCATGGGGTCGCAAAGAGTCATGTCACTGAGCGACTGACACTTTAAGAGTGACTATTAAATGTAAGAGAATTCTGTGCAGCATGCAGGGACTAAGGGCACACACTCTAGGAAGGGAAATCTTGAAAGGAGACCCTCATCCCGGTGTTAGGAATCACACATCATTGGAGCAAGTGTGGTCACAACCCACTGGCTGACAGAAGTTTACGAACTGGCTTGCCCCCGAGCTGGTCTGCAGAGAGCATGCTTTGGGGATACACGTGAGCCTTGATTCACGGCTGTGTAAAGAAAATGGGATGCCAGATAACTATGTCTTTTGCAGTTTGGAAATCAGTGTTATATTACTTTAATGGAAAAAATTGGGAAGCATTCTTCCTTTAAGATCTAGAACAGTAAATGTATAGAAAAGACAGTCTCACAAAAAGATCCCACTGTACAGCACAGAGAATTATATTCAGTATTCTGTGATAAACCATAATGGAAAAGAGTATGAAAAAGTATGTGTCTATAACATACATTCATTCACACATAACTGAATATATATGCGTATGTTTACGTGTACACATGCACACATACATGTAACTGAACGACTTTGCTGTGAAACAGAAATTAACACACCATTGTAAATCAAGTATACTTCGATGAAATAAATTTAAAAAAAGGAAAGAGTCTTACAGGTCTGTGTAAACTTAAATATAGAACTTTATAAGTCCAGATTACAAAGTCATTTAAAATGGAAAAAGTAGTCTACCCTGATAATGTTTTAGTTAACTCTGTTTTGGTAAATTAAGCCATATTTGAAGCATGCAGAATAGTAATTCCACCAAGATATTCTCATTGATATTAATTAATATGTTAGATACTCTCTATTCTGGTAAATATATTTTTTAAACTAAAACTTGAATTCAGACTTGCTGTCTTTTTCTCTTAATTACCCTCGCTGAAGGATGTGTACTGCAGTGGTGTTTTCAAAGATGAGCAAGTTCACTTACTTATTGTATAGCATTTTTACTATTAGGTATCACTCATGGTTTTGATGTGATTTCCTTACACTTATTTTACTTTTTCCTAGTTTTTAATTGGATATTGATTTTCTGATTTTTCTGATTTAATAACAGCATTTAAAACTCTGAATTACATATAGGATACTGAAACAGCTTAGTGTGAGAAGAATGGACAATGCTGTTTGGAGCAACCTGGCTGGAGCTACAGATTATCACACTAGGCAAAGAAAGTCAGGAGACGAGTACCATATGATATCACTTGTACATGGAATCTAAACTACGACACAAATGAACATACCTATGAAATACAGACTCACAGACATAGAGAACAGACGGGGTTGCCAAGGTGGGGGATGGAGGAGGGCAGAACTGGGGGTTTGGAAACAGCAGATGCAAAGCTTCATGCATAGAACGCGCAGGCAGGGTCCTCCTGTGCAGCGCGGGGAACTGCATTCAGTGTCCGCGATGAACCACGGTGGGAAAGAATATATATATAATCTATATACACATATACGGACGTTGGCACTTTGATCTCTGGATCCTCTGCCTTTTCTAACTCCAGCTTGAACATCTGGAAGTTCACAGTTCACGTACTGTTGAAGCCTGGCTTGGAGAATTTTGAGCATTACGACATTGCTTCAGATATATAAACTTCGGCAAAGGATTTTTAAAAGAAATGCTATTGTATTACATGATGGATTAGTCTGCAAAGATTACAAATAATACTGTAAATCTATCATTGTTAATATGGGAAAGCCTCCCACAACATCTACCTACACAAAACGATGGCAAGTTGCAAAGCAGTGTATGGAGTAGTATTCTATTTTTTTTAATTAACTTTTAATTTTAGACCAAGTTTGGATTTACAGAAAAATAACAAGCATAGTACAGAGTTCCCATATATCCCAAATCCAGTTTCTTCTCATTAATCTCTTACACTGCAACTATGCCTCATGGTAACTTGCTGTAGCACTTTATTTGAGGAATGTTTCTTGGTAAACACTCAGATATCTGGATTTCGTTACATGGCACTAATAACATTTATCTTTTAACAGGTGGCTCAGAGGTTAAAGCATCTGCCTGCAATGCAGGAGACCTGGGTTCGATCCCTGGGTCGGGAAGATTTCCCTGGAGAAGGAAATGGCAACCCATTCCAGTATTCTTGCCTGGAGAATCCCATGGATGGAGGAACCTGGTGGGCTACAGTCCACGGGGTCACAAAGAGTTGGACACGACTGAGCAACTTCACTTTTACTTTCTTTCACTTTATTTTTTTACACTTAAACTTTAAAAGAATATATTTGGTCTCATTGCTCTTGCTTGTTTTCTGCAATATTTGTATTTCGTGGCACCTTGTGTTCTATCCTTTCTGTCTTTTACTGTATGAACTGCCTTTCTTTACTGTTTTTACTTTGTTTTTCACTATATGAATTGGTTTTAAGAAAGCCTGTCAGATAGCATTAAGCTTCTCATCTCCCCAACAGCTATTGCGTTTTGTTTGCCTCTGTCCTCATTCAGTCTCTGAGTGCTGTGCTTGCTGCTGTGTCGTTGTTTTTATGAAAATAATAGAAGTAATACATTATCTGAGTCTTTGAATAAGAAAAATGTCTTCATACTACATTTCATAATAACCCAGCTTGATGCGTGAGAGATGTTTGTCACAGGATGTCCTGTGAAAACTATCTGTTGCTTCTTTGTTTGTTACTTGGGTGACTCCACAGTTCAAGAAGGCTGTTATTTCTTCCTTTGTAACTAGTTTGTGTTTATGTGTGCCTGTGTGTTTGTGTGTGTGCATTTTCTTTCTAGCAGTTCCTTTTTATCCTCAAAATTTAAAAAAAAATAAAAATTCTCCTACATACCTTTAGGAGCCAGTCTTTGAATATTCCAGATAGGAAAATATACACATTGAAAGACTGGCTCCTAAAGGTATGCAGAATTGTTTTTCATTGTTTTCCTGTAAACGGCAGACTTATTCTGTTCATTGGTAATAAAATGTCTGCCAAATACCCAAGTCTAAAAGAACCATAGATTGTCAGTCATTCTTTCAAGTGAAAACAGTGTTAGATGAAAAAAAGATGCCAGTTCAGCTCACCATTCAATGGAACGTGTGCTTCTCCTTAGGACAAACTTGGTGGTAGCCGCCCAGCAGCCGCATTACGTGTATTTTCTATCGCATTATATAGACTATTTCTTCCAGGCAACACAATGGTAAAGAACTCGCTTGCCATTGCAGGAGAAGCAAGGTGCAGGGGTTCCATCCCTGGGCCATGAAGATCGCCTAGAGCAGGGAAAGGTAACCTGCTCCAGTGTTCTTGCCTGGAAAAGTCCATGGACAGAGGCGCCTGGATACCTCCAGTCCATGGAGTCACGGAGTCACATGACTGAGGGAGTGAGCACAGCATGACATTCAAAGACCTACATTTGTTAACGCAAATAGCTTCTGCTGCTCCCCCCACACACTCCTAAGGGAAACTGGCTTTTGTTTGTTTCTTCTGCTCTGCTTTGGGCTTTTGTGAAGCTGTGTGTGTGCGCTGGGGTTGGTCTGGGTTGACTGCGAGAGCTAAGTCTTCGTGTCTAGGAGGCCAGCTCGGCGCAACTCAATTTGTGCTGAGGAACCGCTGTTATTCTTCTTTGCCTTTGTGCCACCGGTGCAAATGTGAGCACAGTGAAAAAGATAAATAACTTACTAGTTTTATTATAAAAGTGGGGCTGACCTCGCATTCTCCCGAAAAGGATCTGATGGACCTTCAGGGTGGCCTGAAATAAGACTGCAAAACCATGTCATGGACTACAGTAAACTCAGAAGCTGTAATGGTGGGCTTACTGTACTTGATTGCCTTAATTCCAATACATCTCTTACATTGTTCTGATTTTTTTCTCCTGGATTTTTTTAAAAATATAAATTTATTTATTTTAATTGGAGGCTAATTACTTCACAATATTGTATTGGTTTTGCCATACATCAACCTGTATCCGCCACAGGTATACACGTGTTCCCCTTCCTGAACCCCCCCTCCCTCCTCCTTCCCCGCACCATCCCTCTGGGTCATCCCAGTGCACCAGCCCCAAGCATCCAGTATCATGCATCGAACCTGGACTGGTGATTCGTTTCATATATGATATTATACATGTTTCAATGCCATTCTCCCAAATCATCCCACCCTCTCCCTCTCCCACAGAGTCCAAAAGACTGTTCTATACACCCATGTCTCTTTTGCTGTCTCGCATACAGGGTTATCGTTACCATCTTTCTAAATTCCATATATATGCATTAGTATACTGTATTGGTGTTTTTCTTTCTGGCTTACTTCACTCTACCCCCCCTCCCTCCTCCTTCCCCGCACCATCCCTCTGGGTCATCCCAGTGCACCAGCCCCAAGCATCCAGTATCATGCATCGAACCTGGACTGGGACTGGTGATTCGTTTCATATATGATATTATACATGTTTCAATGCCATTCTCCCAAATCATCCCACCCTCTCCCTCTCCCACAGAGTCCAAAAGACTGTTCTATACACCCATGTCTCTTTTGCTGTCTCGCATACAGGGTTATCGTTACCATCTTTCTAAATTCCATATATATGCATTAGTATACTGTATTGGTGTTTTTCTTTCTGGCTTACTTCACTCTGTATAATTGGCTCCAGTTTCATCCACCTCATTAGAACTGATTCAAATATATTCTTTTTAATGGCTGAGTAATACTCCATTGTGTAGATGTACCACAGCTTTCTTATCCATTCATCTGCTGATGGACATCTAGGTTGCGTCCATGTCCTGGCTATTATAAACAGTGCTGCGATGAACATTGGGGTACATGTGTCTCTTTCAATTCTGGTTTCCTCTGTGTGTATGCCCAGCAGTGGATTTTAATAATTATATAATATTTCCTAAAATGGTACTGCTCTATCTAATAAACACATTTTAAAAAAGAAAAGAAAGAGGAAAAACTTGAGGAAACCAAGACAAAATCTTCTGATTATAGAAATAATACATCTTCAAAACAAAGAAAATTGAGAAGCGATGTAAAATCATAAACATAAAAAAATCACTTTCACCTTTCCATCCATCAGTAACTGCTGGTGACATTTTGAAGTATATCCTTTCAAACTACCAGGCCAAAAAAAAGCTTGTGCAACAAATTTCGTTACAACATTATTTCAGATACTATAAAGTTCAATAAAGGGTTGTTCAATAAATTTGATTATATTACATAATAAATTACTCTGTATTATAAATAATGGGAATAGCAAGTTGCAAAGTAGTATATAAGAGAGAACTGTGTTTTCCAATCTTTTTTTTTTATTTAGACCAATTTTGGATTTATAGGAGAATTTCAAGTATAGTACAGAGAGTTTCTATATCCTCCAAACTCAGTTTCTCCTACCACAGACTTGCTTTGCCTATTGCCCAAAACCTACATTTTCCCCCTATTTTATATTAATAGAATTCTGACAATAAGGCTAACCTAGCTCCAATGATTCCATCATGGTAGAAAGCAAAAGTTCCCTTTGATTTAATTTTGTGCTTTCACAAGCATTTTATATTTGGAAATGGCATAATAATTTCAACTAGCTTTCTATAATACTATCTTAAATGAATTCAATATGTAGGTTTTTAATATATTTTTTTAAAGCATAAGAGGTAGTGACATGCTTTAACTCGCCAAGATAAAATATCAGATCTAAGCCATGGGGTCTTTGGCTTCATGAGGAATCTAGAGGGAAATGAATTCACCCTTTTACTAAAAAATATATTATGACATATATTAATAAATCCAAG
Organism: Litocranius walleri; assembly: GCA_006410535.1. Lineage (NCBI taxonomy): Eukaryota > Metazoa > Chordata > Mammalia > Artiodactyla > Bovidae > Litocranius > Litocranius walleri. The sequence continues at coordinate 400,121 of SJYG01000382.1, forward strand.
AAAAAGATTAGTTAATCCCATTTAAATATTTACTATGTTAATCTAATTTCATCCTAAAAAAACTCTGAAACTTTTATTAGACACATTTTGCACATAAATATACTCAGTTTCACTGAAATTAATAAATTACACAAGATCACAGACCTAGTTAATTTTCAGAGATTAACTGAAGTACATTTATGAATTACTCTAAAACCTATGCTATGGACTCAGAAACTGTAATTATCACCCCTTTAACCAAGGATTTATATATTTATATATAAGGTATTGGCATAAGTTATTAAGGAAAAAAAAGGTGACCTCTGCAGATAATCAAGAATATGGGGTTGCAGTCGAGGTAATGGTCTTGCCACGTGGTTCAGTGGTAAAGAACTGACTTGCCAATGCAGGAGATGCAGGTTCCACCCCTGGGTCAGGAAGCTCTCCTGGAAAAGGAATGGCACCCACTCCAGTGTTTCTGTCTGGGAAATCCCATGGACAGAGGAGCCTGGCAGGGGTGGCAAAGGAGTCAGACACGACTGAGTGACTAAACAGCAACACCACCAATCCAAATGAAGCCACTCGGAGCTCTTCCCAGCGGACTTCTCCCGATACGCTGGTGAAAAAGGGAACTTGATAAAAATAATAGTCTTTCTGAGACTGTATTTAAGTTAGAATAAAATGTCTTAGTAGAATTAAGACTTGGGATATAACAGATGTTACACAGCCCGTCTCTACCTTATGATGGTGAATATAAATTTCCAAACCAGAAAACCTCTCTGCATGCTATATGAGCTGTTGCCCGATGGGTGAATCATTTAACGAAGCCCTTCACTCTATTTGTTAACAGGCTGGAGGCAGCGAGGAACTCCAAAGCAAATTTCTCGTGACGTTCTGGGACAAGCGTTCACTGTCTTTCTTGTCCATTTCTGAAAGTGAAAATCCCTCAGTCATGTCTGACTCTTTGCAACCGCATGGGTTACAGCACATGGAATTCTCCAGGCCAGAGTACTGGAGTGGGGAGCCTTTCCCTTCTCCAGGGGAATCTTCCCTGCCTAGGGATGGAACCCAGGTCTCTCACATTGCAGGTGGATGCTTTACCAGCTGGGTCAGGACGGGGCACTGGTAAGCTCCCCTCTGCGTGAGCTCCACCCTCAGCATTCAGGCTCCCGGGCAGTTCGCTGTCCCTTATAGGGCAGACCTGGCTGGGCCAGGCGACCTAGCTGGGTTCTGCCTGGAACTAAGCCCCTAGTCTGTGAGACCGCGTCTTTCCAGAAGGAAAAACCACATCGGTGCGTGTCACCACGTAGAAACTCCGTCCTGACCCCCAGGGGGCCCCTGTGGCGCTCCCTCCGCCGTGCCAGGCTCTCGAATCCGCGCGGCACGCCCTGGCACATCGCGGCGTGCGGGCGTCTGCAGCGTGGCTCTGCGTGTGTGCTGACACACTTCGTGTCGCGGCATCTGCCTGCCTCGAGGCCCCTTGGGTCATGGCACAGGAGGGCGTGCGGCAGCGCGGGGTGGTGGGATGCGACAGTGAGCGTGCCGCTGCAGACAGGGCTGGCCGAGGTGTGGTTTTCTGTCTCGACACGCCGGACGAGCTCCATACACGCTGCGTCCCGATGCGGGGCCCTGCCTGGGCTGGGGTCGGGCCGGGGGGTACTCGGGTCCAGGACAAGGGACCACCTGTGGTGTGGTCACACGTCCACGAATTGCGTTCATTCATCTCAACACGGTTCCTTCTGCCCCGACAGGAGGAGTGGGCTACGACACCAAGGCTGTCGCAGGTGCGCGTCTGCACGGGCGCTGTGTCGAGACGCTCCCTGGCGTGTCGAGAGAGGCGGGTGTTTCCAACAGGGGCTCATCCTCGTGCGCTCCAATCCAGGCAGCGGCCCAACATCCAGTCATGTCGCCACGGCCCCTTGGTGTGCCCGGTTGTGTCGCGACACACCTGGTGTATGGAGATGCAGGGGCACTCCTGTCGTGGTGTGTCCAGGCAGTGACACGGGCCCGTACTGTGGCTGGTGTGACATGTCTGGGCGAATCATGGTGTGTACGCAGGAGCAAGTTGCAGTGTACACGTGGAGATACGCATGCCAATGGAATATACATGCAGATGTGCGTTTATTTATCACATTCTCTGATCCCATCAAATCCAGTAAATCGATGCTATTGAATAAGATAGTACAGCAGTGTACCTTGTGTATGCCCTGAGAAGTCCAAAAAAATCCATGTGGCTTTTTCATTAAAATAGTCACTCTATCACAGTGGTAGGAACCAACTCCACAACGTCTCTGAGGTACCCCTGTTCCCAGCACCAATCTAATGCAGCCATCCTGCCTCACCAGAGGGGAGAGAAAAAATACTCTGAAATACTTGTGAAGTGCACAGTCCAGAGGCATAAGCTCCCTAAAGATGGAGACCAAATCCATCAGGACCGCAGAAGGCTTCCCCTCCCCCACACTCACCACCACATCTCTGAACACCTACTTACAGTTGTCTTTCTTTCCAAGAAGCTGACTTTTTACTTAATTACGTATTTGTTTTTGGCTGTACTGGGGTCTTTGTGGCCACGTGCGGGCTTCCTTGAGTTGTGTGCCTGCGCGCGGCTCCCTCCAACTGTGTGCCTGCGTGTGGCTTCCTCCGGTTGCATGGCCGCATGCGGGCGTTCTCCGGTTGCATGGCCGCATGCGGGTGTCCTCCGGTTGCATGGCTGCATGCAGGCGTCCTCCAGTTGCGTGGCCGTGTGCGGGCTCCCTCCGGTTGTGGGCTCCCTCTGGTTGCAGGCTCCCTCCGGTTGCGGGCTCCCTCTGGTTGCGTGGCCGCGTGCGGGTTCCCTCCGGTTGCGTGGCTGCGTGCGGGTTCCCTCCGGTTGCGTGGCCATGTGCAGACGTCCTCCAGCTGTGGCCGCATGCGGTGTCCTCCGGTTGCATGGCCGCGTGCAGCTTCCTCCGGTTGCATGGCCGCATGCGGGCATCCTCCAGTTGTGTGGCCGCGTGCGGGCGTCCTCCAGCTGTGGCTGGTGGGGTCTCCTCACTAATGGCGAGAGGGCTCTCGTCGTAGCGCCTTCCCTGGCCGCAGAGCCTGGCCTCCAGAGCACCAGCTCAGCAGCTGTGGCAGGTGAGCTACAGTTGCTCCAAGGCATGTGGACTCTTCTCAGACCAGGGACCAAACCCGTGTGCCCTGTGTTGGCAGGCGGATGCCTTCCCACTGCTCCAGCACGGAAGTCCTGGAATACTTTGGATCTAAAAGATTTCATATAACATTTGTCCTACAACCAGAAATATCCTAAAAATTCTCTCTTTTTTTTTTCTGCATCCAAACTATGCTTCCTCACTTATCTCTAGCACTCAGCTATAACACAGAACTTCAGTACCCACTTTTGCACTCTAGTCTTCAGTTTAAAAATATAGCCCTTTACCTCCCGGAAAGGTTGAAGAAGGAAAACAGATTTCTGGATAACCTAGGGTTGTGGACATGTTTCATTGCAATGGGTCATTATCTTAGCCTTTCAGTGGACAAACTGAACAGCTACAGGTGACTTTTATCTATGGGGTATCACTTAATTTAAAAAGATTAGCAGTCAACTTTCCATAAATGAATTTATTCTATAAAATGGTAATTTAAAAAAGTGACCCACAAGATGATGGTTTTTATTATGGTATGCTTAAAATGATATGAATGTTTATGACTTTCTTCAGCTCCTAATATTGCATTAATCTGTTTAGAAAAAAAATTACTGCTGTAGCATGGGCACTAAATGCAAAGCATATTTGTTAAATTATCATCTAGAAGCATAAAAAGGCCAGAGAAGTAAACAATAGTTGTATTATGAAAATATTTATTTTCTTGGTTTTCATAAATTTATAAAGTTATAATTTATAACTTGCCCTTTTTCAAAATCAAAGTAACTTAAGAGTCTGTAACCTCAGCCTTCGTTTGGGCTGCCTCCCAGGTGATCTTGGGAATCAAATTTCAAATAAGGGAGAAAACCAGTCTAGCAGTCTAGTAATGATTAACTCCGCTGGGTTTCATGCTAAGTTATTGCTTCACAGCAGGCTAAGAGTATTCTCATAATACAAGATAATTAGACTAAGTTCTTCATGGAGAGGAGTATCATAGATAGAATTTCTTTGAGTAAAATAATATTAAGTACCATTTGTAAAAGCCTTAAAATATTCTAGACTCTGCCTTTTACAGTATTTCTCTCACGGGGCAAAGTTATGGTACTGGTAAGTATCATGAGATACCTAGAACTCAGAGAGGTCAAGCAAAAATTTTAAAGGCACAGTAAACAGAGAAGACAGATTTCACATGTATCTGTTTAACTACGAAGCTCGTACTCTTTGTTCTTATGCTAGCTGCTTGGCACAGTGGTGTATATTTCTAGTCCTGCCGTGACTTCCTGAGGCAGGCTCAGCAGGAATGCAGATTGCGACGGAAACTTCAGGTGTCATAGAGACAGTCAAATCCTTCCCTTGAGAAGCGTGAGTTATGTTCTTCTGAATTGTTCTGAAATCAAAATATGTGTACTTTTTCCACCAGCTGATCCAAAGTGGGATAGGCAAATTAGAATCTAATGTGCAATATTTTGAATGACTTTATACCTATAGTGCCCCCTGACTGATTCACCTGGAAGTCTCAACAAGTCCTCAGACTACTCACAGGACACTACTTCTGCCTTCCTCTCAGAACAGGAAGTGGTCAGCTGTACTGACCAGAATAATGGTCTGCATTTCCAAAGCTCTTCATTGCCTTTGAAAGTTAAAACCTCTCTCTTTTCCTTAGCTTTGAATTTTATAGAAAGTCCTTATCAAACCAAGTCAAGGTTTAATTTTTCTATTGGGAGCTTAAATAATGATGAAATTTATTATTAAATCATCATGTTATTACATTCATATCATTAAAAAGTTTTACAATTATTCAATAACAGTGATCAATTTTAAATATCAGTTATATCCAATTAACAATCCCAGTGTACCAGTAATAATGAGTTAAGAAGGGTGAGCACCGAAGAATTGCTATTTTCAAATTGTGGTGCTGGAGAAGACTCTTGAGAGTCCCTTGGACTGTAAGGAGATCAAACCAGTCAACCCTGAATATTCATTGGAAGGACTGATGTTGAAGCTGAAACTCCAATATTTTGGCCACCTCATGGAAAGAGCCAACTTACTAGGAAAGACCCTGATGCTGGGAAAGTTGGAGAGCAGGAGGAGAAGTGGGTGACAGAGGATGCAATGGTTGGATGACATTGCCGACTCAATGGACATGGGTTGGAGCAAACTCAAGGAATAGCGAAGGACAGGGAAGCCTGGCGCACTGCAATCCACAGGGCAGCAAAGAGTCAGACACAAATCAGCAACAGAACAGCAACAACAACATAAACCACACACAATTACATCTCAACAGTTTATTTTTTAAAAAGGTCAATTTTTTAAATTGTTTCCTATGAGAATTCATTTAATCACGTTTAGTTTTTTCCCTTATTGGGTTTCTTCTCTGTATCAATAAGAGATAAAAAGAATATTGAACAAGACTAGTTCCTTATACAAGACCCTTTGAAACCATCTACTTTAAAGTCAAGGCTGAATAAAATTAAGTATCAGCAATAGTAGACACCAAGGCTGATTTTTACTACATCCAACCAGGACTATTTAGTGAAATCTTTCAGGAATGGTGAAGTAAAACGAAGTGAAAGTCGCTCAGTCATGTCTGACTCTTTGTGTCTTCATGGGCTGTACAGTCCATGGAATTCTCCAGGCCAGAATCCTGGAGTGGGTAGCCTTTCCCTTCTCCAGGGGATCTTCCCAACCCAGGGACTGAATCCAGATTTCCTGCATTGCAGGCAGATTCTTTCGCAGCTGAGCCACCAAGGAAGCCCCAGAATACTGGAGTGGGGAGCCTTTGTCTTCTCCAGGGGATCTTCTGGACCCAGGAATCAAACTGGGGTCTCCTGCATTGCAGACGGGTTCTTTACCAGCTGAGATACCAGGGAACGGTAATTGTGGAGAAAAAGAAAGAAAACTGGTTCCCCCCCCATATTGACTGCCAGTACAAATGAATTTATTAGGAAGCAAAGAAGGTAGGCACTTATGTGATGCTACTCCAAATTATATCCAATTCAAGGTCTATTCATCCCCAAAAGTCTTAATTAGAGACTTTCCTTCCAGCCATCAATTAATAATACAGTTGCCTTTTCTAATACAAACCCCAGTTAAACTCTTGGACTGGAAACCTGAGCAGGAAGAAAGATAATCTTTTTTTTTTTTTCAAATGAGTGGGGTTCGAGTGGGGAGAGAACCATTCCAGAAGAAAAACCAAAGCTAGAGTCTGTCAAAGGCGGAATAGAAAATCTGGAATGAAATCCGAAATGAGGTCCAAATAGAGAGTAGAAGCAGGTGATATCCCCTGGGCACATAGACTTCAAAACTGGAGTCAGCCTCAGCTCAGGAAGGAAGCCTCTTACATTCATTCTTTACAGAATAGGGACCAACTTTTGAATTTATCTTAAACTATGCCTGAGGCCCAGGCCTCTGACGAACAGATTCAGAGGCATGAGATGGAGAAACTAAAAGATACCTTAGAGATCACAGTTCAACTAATTAGTCCGACAAATGAAAGCACTGAGTGCCAGAGCAATGAGGGAGGTTGCTTAAGTTCACACAGTGAATAGCAGACAACACCAGAGACTAGGTCTAGTTGTTCAAAATCTCACTCTCCTTATGCCACAGCACATGCATGGAAGATACTGACCCAAGAGAAATCAAGTTCCGATGAGCGTAAAGAATGGGCCAACATTTAAATGAAAGACAAACATCTGATCAAAGCTAGCTCTTCTCAGGTGGCAGAGGATCCAGATTTCCTGCATTGCAGGCAGATTCTTTCGCAGCTGAGCCACCAAGGAAGCCCCAGAATACTGGAGTGGGGAGCCTTTGTCTTCTCCAGGGGATCTTCTGGACCCAGGAATCAAACTGGGGTCTCCTGCATTGCAGACGGGTTCTTTACCAGCTGAGATACCAGGGAACGGTAATTGTGGAGAAAAAGAAAGAAAACTGGTTCCCCCCCCATATTGACTGCCAGTACAAATGAATTTATTAGGAAGCAAAGAAGGTAGGCACTTATGTGATGCTACTCCAAATTATATCCAATTCAAGGTCTATTCATCCCCAAAAGTCTTAATTAGAGACTTTCCTTCCAGCCATCAATTAATAATACAGTTGCCTTTTCTAATACAAACCCCAGTTAAACTCTTGGACTGGAAACCTGAGCAGGAAGAAAGATAATCTTTTTTTTTTTTTCAAATGAGTGGGGTTCGAGTGGGGAGAGAACCATTCCAGAAGAAAAACCAAAGCTAGAGTCTGTCAAAGGCGGAATAGAAAATCTGGAATGAAATCCGAAATGAGGTCCAAATAGAGAGTAGAAGCAGGTGATATCCCCTGGGCACATAGACTTCAAAACTGGAGTCAGCCTCAGCTCAGGAAGGAAGCCTCTTACATTCATTCTTTACAGAATAGGGACCAACTTTTGAATTTATCTTAAACTATGCCTGAGGCCCAGGCCTCTGACGAACAGATTCAGAGGCATGAGATGGAGAAACTAAAAGATACCTTAGAGATCACAGTTCAACTAATTAGTCCGACAAATGAAAGCACTGAGTGCCAGAGCAATGAGGGAGGTTGCTTAAGTTCACACAGTGAATAGCAGACAACACCAGAGACTAGGTCTAGTTGTTCAAAATCTCACTCTCCTTATGCCACAGCACATGCATGGAAGATACTGACCCAAGAGAAATCAAGTTCCGATGAGCGTAAAGAATGGGCCAACATTTAAATGAAAGACAAACATCTGATCAAAGCTAGCTCTTCTCAGGTGGCAGAGGAAACCAGAGAAAGAGCATGGCACCACGAGGAGAACAGTTCAGGAAGATGCCAGCAGGCCAAAGGGGCCTGGAGATGGGAAACGTGTCTGTCTGCTCAGTCGAGTCTGGCTCTCTGGCAGCCTGCCAGGCCCCTCTGTCCATGGGATTCTCCAGGTAAGGATACTGGAGCTGGGAGCCATGCCTTTCTCCACGGGATCTTCCCGACCAAGAGATGGAAGCTGAGTCCACTGCGTCTCCTGCACTGCAGGGGGCTTCTTTACCGTTGAGCCCCTGGGGAAGCTGTGCGTACAGAGTGCCCAAAGCTCTATTTATTTCCCTTCATCTCACCTCTGTTCGAGGAGAAAAAGAAATGTTTCCTACCCAACTAAGGCCTCTTTGCAATTCACTCTGTTAGTGAAATGTGGAATAAAGGGTTCATTCTTTGAGAATGCTTTCTATCATCACACGGTTTAAGGACTAAAATCAAGACTCAGTATTTGGTGCGAGGCGTCCTTGGTGGCTCAGTAGTAAGGAATCCACCTGCCAGTGCAGGAGACTAGGGTTCAGTCCCTGGATTGGGAAGATCTCCTGGAGAAATACGTAGCAACCCACTCCAGTATTCTTCCCCAGGAAATCCTATAGGCAGAGGAGCGTGGCCGGCTACAGTCCCTGGGGTCGCAAAAATTTGAACGTGACTTAGTGACTAAGCAGCAACCACACATTAAGTGCTACCGTGATACCTGGTGAAGCTGAGAGGGCTTCGAATGGCCCAGTCTCTCCTGACTCTGTTCCTAAGAATAAGGCCCCTTAGCTGGATGACCTTCCTTATCAAAGGGGCCTGGAGCAGTTCCTGCTTAGTTCCAGATCAGGGTGTTTTAGTTCGCTGCTAGCTGGGAATTATTCCAAGAAGCCAGCCACATCCTCGAGTGAGAACCGGGGATCAGCTCACCTTCTTGATGGTTCAAAACCTGCCTCCCCAGCCCCCAGTTGATAGCTCTGTTCCCAAGTGCAGCCCCAGGGTGGCCTTGCATGGAACAGCAGTCCTCCCCGCGGCTGTGAGTATATGTGACTAGAACACTGGTGTGATCTCATCTGTCAAGTGTTGGATGTCAAGCGTTAGCCATCCCCATATGTCTAGTGAAGGAGTCCCCCACTCACTGATGGGGTGTAAAGGAGGTGGATAAAGCACATTGTATGTTTACCAACTCTCCAAACATCCAGGTCACTCTGGCAGAGAGCATCACAGTCGGAAAATCCAACAACTTCATTGTTTGCAAGACTCTCCTGATCACTGATCAAGAGTTTGCTGCCACTACTCAGTCCTTCCCATGCTACTCACGCACCCCTGCACTGCACTTATTACGGAAACTGACCATCTCCCAGACTGGTAGCAGCTTTCCATGTTTAGAGAATATGACTTTTGACTTTCAAACTCACCATATATAGCTAGGGCTTTCCAGGAGGCACTAGTGATAAAGAGTCTGGCTGCTAATGCAGGAGACGAAAGAGACTAGCCTCGGATCCCTGGGTCTGAAAGATCTCCTGGAGGAGGAAATGGCAACCCATTCCAGTTATTCTTGCCGAGAGAATCCCCATGGACAGAGGAGCCTGAAGGGTTACAGTCCACAGGGTCGCAGAGGGCCAGACATAGCTAAGCACCCGAGGTTGCACAAACATACCAAATCTTTAAATTCCCTAGCCTTTTTTTCCTTTTTTTTTTCAATTCTTCTACACTATTTTTAATTTTTTCCATCCTCCTTGTATCAGGAGGGCCCAAGTTAGTAGCTGTACTATGTTAATATCAGTAGTATGACCTTGTAGGAAAAATTTTGACATCACATAGTTGAGTCACGCATGTAAAATAAATAATTCATCATCCAACAAATATTTATTAAATACCTTCTGCAGGCTAGATTGTTTATTTTTCCTTGTTGATTTTCTTGATCAGATAGATCCTCTATGTATGCACCTCTTTTATAACTGGTCTTATACTGATACACTATGTCATTTGTTCATCAGAACACTTATTTCAATCTATTAAAGATTAAAGTTTGTCTCAACACAAAATTGGCCCACTTTGAATGATTAAATTAGTTTTCCCTTTTGAGAAGGGCAGTTTAAAAACCAGGTTAGATTCAATTGACTGTGTGTCTCATGTAGTCAAAATTCTCGTGTTTTCATTCCAAGGGCATTTTAAAATTTGTGAAAAGATTACTTTTAAGTTTATTTTAAAGAAACATGACATCAAATGGTTTTCTGGACTATAAATTCTATTTTTCTGAAGTGCTGAAAAAAAAAGTCAAATAATAAACACTCAGTGAAGGATTGGACTGGACTGCTCACTATTACATATATATTAGAGTCAGAGTCATCTTTTTAAAAAGCACAGCAAATCTTTCTCAGTCTATTATTGCTATTGCACAGAGCATTATTCTAGGGGCACTTACAACATCTTAGGCCTTTTCACATGTGTTTTTCAACCACAGCAGTAATGAAAGTGTTTAATTCAGGTGTTTATTTTTCCCCCAGGAGCTGATCAAAGAGTTTTTAAGTCACTGCAAGGGTTCAAGTCCCAGCCTACTATTTGTTGACTAGCTTCTGTAAAGATTGACTTCTTATCATTGTGTGTGTATATGTTAGTCACTCAGTTGTGCCTGACTGTGACCCCATGGACTGTAGCCTGCCAGGCTCCTCTGTCCAGGAATCCCCCATGGAATTCTCCAGGCAAGAATACTGAAGTGGGTTGCCATTTCCTCCAACAGGGGATCTTCCTGACCTAGGAATCAAAACCAGACCTCCTGCACTGCAGGCAGATTCTTTACCATTTGAGCAACCAGTAGAATTATACTATACCTATGTCATCTGGTCACTGTGATATTAAAGATAGCCTGTGCAGTCAGCCCTCTGTAACCCCAGGGCCCCATACCTTCAGATTCAATGAACAATAATCAAAAATATTCTAAAACAGATTCCAAAATTTTTAAAAAGCAAAAGTTAAATTTGTTGTGCATCAGCAACCATTTCCATAGCATTTACACTGTATTTACAAATATTTACATAGCATTTACTTTGAGTGAAGTGAGTGAAGTCGCTCAGTTGTGTCCGACTCTTTGCGACCCCACGGACTGTAGCTTACCAGGCTTCTCTGTCCATGGGACTCTCCAGGCAAGAATACTGGAGTGGGTTACCATTTCCTTCTCCAGGGGATCTTCCCAACCAGGTATAAATATTCTAGAGATAATTTAAAGTGCAGAGGAGAATATGCATAGGTTATGTGCCAGTACTCTGCCATCCTATGTTATATAAGGGACTTGAGCACCCGCCGATGTTGATGTCTGTGTGAGAGCTGGAGGCAGCATGCCTGAGGACACCACGGGATGGCTGGATGGGTGTCGCTTGGCACGGCGCTGGTCAGATAGTAGGAACTAAGGATACGTTAGCCATTATTATTATTGACAATGCGTTACTACAACATTTGCCCCATCTTTTTGGGTAATGTGCAGTCATTAGGCTCCTAGGAGTTAGAGGCTGATATTCCTAAATTTTAAGTTTCCTGCATGATTTCATAAAGCAAGGTACATTTGCTCTATCTACATCTGCTTCTTACAGAAGACGCTTATACCTGCACACATATTCATAGTAGAAATGTTGATTACTGACGCTAACTCACCAGCTGGTCCTTGGGTTAGACTTTGTCAAGAGCAGAAATGTTATACCAATGCATTTAAAATATTTACTTAGAACTCTTAATTATGCAGAACAGTGATAAATACTATACAACATTATGTTGACAATAACATTCATGTTACAGATGAAAATCCTTCCTACTTTTAGTGCAATTTTACTATCTTCTCATCTTTTATTTTGATTATTTACAGTTTTTCCTGACAATGCAAGCCAACTGAAGTTTTGGCTCACTTCCCTAAGATACAAATAAACAACTTTGTCATGAGAAAAAAAGAACAGAGCTTAGTCTCCTAGCTCCATTTTCTCACGTGGTGGTTACCATGTTTCATTTGCATTGTGCCTTTTGGAAACGGTCTCCATTTGATTCAAAACTAATGGTTTTCCTCCTTAAAAATTAATACTAAATACCATATATGTGCTATTTGGGGATGGTACTAACATACAGTTGGGAAATGGAATATTTCCTGCCATATCAGCAAACACAGATGTCACAGTCATCAGCAACTGTGGTCCTCCGTCTGATGTGAGCAGGTGAGCCCTAAGGGCTCTCAGGAAGGAGAGGGATACTTGTGACCGGTTAGCCATCAGACTGCAGCCACTCCCTGTGGTGAGCCCCAAGGGAGCTCGGGATGTGAAAAACACAAGATCCTGCCCCAGATAGCCGAAGGGCACATGAGATGCTCACAAAAGGAACGATTTCAGTGAGCCCCGACTCCTGCCTCTTCCCACACACAGAAAAGCACTGAATCCCTTAACTTGGGATACCTGGTGTTCTTTAATGAACAATAATCTTTTGATGTTCAGACTACCTGTCCTTTGCTGCAAAACTTCTAGGTAACCTGGCTCCTCCTAGAGCGGTTCTCTCAGGGCTACTTGACATGCTGCCTCTGGGGCCTAAGTCTTACAATTTTCTGCTGAATAAAACATACCTCAGGTTTCGGTTGTGACTATTTTTTAAATGAACACAATCCAGCCTTTTACCTCTTAACAGCTGTCCATAGAGACTATGGATTTGCAAGTGGTAGAAGCAGTGGGTTCCACTAAGCTGAGTGATCACAGAAGCCCCTGAAGAGTTTTTGGGTTTTTTTTTTTAAGTTTTTAAGTCACTGCAAGGGTTCAAGTCCCAGCCTACTATTTGTTGACTAGCTTCTGTAAAGATTGACTTCTTATCATTGTGTGTGTATATGTTAGTCACTCAGTTGTGCCTGACTGTGACCCCATGGACTGTAGCCTGCCAGGCTCCTCTGTCCAGGAATCCCCCATGGAATTCTCCAGGCAAGAATACTGAAGTGGGTTGCCATTTCCTCCAACAGGGGATCTTCCTGACCTAGGAATCAAAACCAGACCTCCTGCACTGCAGGCAGATTCTTTACCATTTGAGCAACCAGTAGAATTATACTATACCTATGTCATCTGGTCACTGTGATATTAAAGATAGCCTGTGCAGTCAGCCCTCTGTAACCCCAGGGCCCCATACCTTCAGATTCAATGAACAATAATCAAAAATATTCTAAAACAGATTCCAAAATTTTTAAAAAGCAAAAGTTAAATTTGTTGTGCATCAGCAACCATTTCCATAGCATTTACACTGTATTTACAAATATTTACATAGCATTTACTTTGAGTGAAGTGAGTGAAGTCGCTCAGTTGTGTCCGACTCTTTGCGACCCCACGGACTGTAGCTTACCAGGCTTCTCTGTCCATGGGACTCTCCAGGCAAGAATACTGGAGTGGGTTACCATTTCCTTCTCCAGGGGATCTTCCCAACCAGGTATAAATATTCTAGAGATAATTTAAAGTGCAGAGGAGAATATGCATAGGTTATGTGCCAGTACTCTGCCATCCTATGTTATATAAGGGACTTGAGCACCCGCCGATGTTGATGTCTGTGTGAGAGCTGGAGGCAGCATGCCTGAGGACACCACGGGATGGCTGGATGGGTGTCGCTTGGCACGGCGCTGGTCAGATAGTAGGAACTAAGGATACGTTAGCCATTATTATTATTGACAATGCGTTACTACAACATTTGCCCCATCTTTTTGGGTAATGTGCAGTCATTAGGCTCCTAGGAGTTAGAGGCTGATATTCCTAAATTTTAAGTTTCCTGCATGATTTCATAAAGCAAGGTACATTTGCTCTATCTACATCTGCTTCTTACAGAAGACGCTTATACCTGCACACATATTCATAGTAGAAATGTTGATTACTGACGCTAACTCACCAGCTGGTCCTTGGGTTAGACTTTGTCAAGAGCAGAAATGTTATACCAATGCATTTAAAATATTTACTTAGAACTCTTAATTATGCAGAACAGTGATAAATACTATACAACATTATGTTGACAATAACATTCATGTTACAGATGAAAATCCTTCCTACTTTTAGTGCAATTTTACTATCTTCTCATCTTTTATTTTGATTATTTACAGTTTTTCCTGACAATGCAAGCCAACTGAAGTTTTGGCTCACTTCCCTAAGATACAAATAAACAACTTTGTCATGAGAAAAAAAGAACAGAGCTTAGTCTCCTAGCTCCATTTTCTCACGTGGTGGTTACCATGTTTCATTTGCATTGTGCCTTTTGGAAACGGTCTCCATTTGATTCAAAACTAATGGTTTTCCTCCTTAAAAATTAATACTAAATACCATATATGTGCTATTTGGGGATGGTACTAACATACAGTTGGGAAATGGAATATTTCCTGCCATATCAGCAAACACAGATGTCACAGTCATCAGCAACTGTGGTCCTCCGTCTGATGTGAGCAGGTGAGCCCTAAGGGCTCTCAGGAAGGAGAGGGATACTTGTGACCGGTTAGCCATCAGACTGCAGCCACTCCCTGTGGTGAGCCCCAAGGGAGCTCGGGATGTGAAAAACACAAGATCCTGCCCCAGATAGCCGAAGGGCACATGAGATGCTCACAAAAGGAACGATTTCAGTGAGCCCCGACTCCTGCCTCTTCCCACACACAGAAAAGCACTGAATCCCTTAACTTGGGATACCTGGTGTTCTTTAATGAACAATAATCTTTTGATGTTCAGACTACCTGTCCTTTGCTGCAAAACTTCTAGGTAACCTGGCTCCTCCTAGAGCGGTTCTCTCAGGGCTACTTGACATGCTGCCTCTGGGGCCTAAGTCTTACAATTTTCTGCTGAATAAAACATACCTCAGGTTTCGGTTGTGACTATTTTTTAAATGAACACAATCCAGCCTTTTACCTCTTAACAGCTGTCCATAGAGACTATGGATTTGCAAGTGGTAGAAGCAGTGGGTTCCACTAAGCTGAGTGATCACAGAAGCCCCTGAAGAGTTTTTGGGTTTTTTTTTTTTAATTTTTTAGAACAAATTTTTGTGCTGTAACTCGTACTTAGTAGATCAGAATTTATAAGGGGCAGGACCTTCATACTTGTGGATACAGAAAGACCCCCAGCTGAACAGATTGACCAGCCAGGTTTGAGAATCACTCTGCAAGGTATATAGCATCCATCTAAATATTTGGACTCATTATCTGTCAAACTCATTTGCCTGTGTGTTTGTTTAGCAATGCATTTTTCTGTAGTGACGTTTATATAGAAACAATACATTAGTCAGATGGATGACTTCCTGGTGGCTCCGATGGCAAAGAGTCTGCCTGTAAGTAGGAGACCCAGGTTTGATCCCTGGGTCAGGAAGATCCCCTGGAGAAGGGAATGGCAACCATTCTGGTATTCTTTCCTAGAGAATTCATTAGACAGAGGAGCCTGGTGGGCTATAATCCATGGGGTCACTAAGAATTGGACTTGACTGAAGAATACATCTTCTGTTTGAAAATGATTTGTCATCTGGAACATCAAAAGCTCCCATCTCTTCTTTACTCTTTAGTGAATTCTGAAGTCCTGCAGAACCCTCAAGGTTCATGGAACACACATGTAAATCCATAACCCACAATTCTCTAAGTATACAGTTTCACCTCTGAATTAACTGAAGCTGCCCAACATCTCCGTGTGTGCAGCTCCTGAGTGTGCTTCTTGTAAGCCGCTATGCTGATGGGTGCTTTAATATTAGGCTCTCAAATCAATTAGATTACACCACAGGAAATGGATATTTGGATTTCACTTCCAAATATTGGATTTGCTATAAAACTTGTTGAGGACACACTCTGATGTTCTACCCAATAGGTCAGTTCAGTCACTTAGTCGTGTCCGACTCTGCAATCCTATGGGCTGCAGCACGCCAGGCTTCCCTGTCCATCACCAACTCCCGGAGCTTGCTCAGACTCATGTCCATCTAGTTGGTAATGCCATCCAACCATCTATGCAATGGACCTCTCATAATATTCCAAGCAGCAAACTCCCCTTCAGATTTAGTAAGAAAAATTTATATAGTTGTGAAAACTTGGAAGTGAAGACAGAAATAATCGGTCTTTCTAGACAATGAGTTTCAGTTTGTGGTGGTAAAATCATAGGTATTCTTGGAGAAATTATTCTGGGTAAGCAGAGTCTGTGACCTCAAGGAATTCAGTCTAGTGGGAAAGGTGATTCTAAAACAATGCAATAAATTGAATGCTAGAGACATACATAAGTTGCTATGGAAACAAGAAGTTCTGTTAGTAATTACTTTCCATTTTTGCCTTAGCTACAGGAGATAAGAACTAAATTTGTGCTCAATTACAGCAACATTAACATTTACCAGAGGCATAATTGCTTCTTCTTCCCCTCAATCTTACTTTATCTCTTTTATACTCTTTAATTCATCCTATCATATATCTTCCTTTCCCATTAAATAAAAAAGTTAAAGCACTGCATTAAAAATATAAAATTTATAAAAAAGTTTACTAGATACCTCCTGCTTCTTTAAACTTCTTTTACAATTACAGGAAAAAAAGACAAAATCATCAGTATTTAGTAATGATATTACATTTCATAAACACATGGATTGATATAGTCTAATAAGAGAGGATTAAAAGATAGAAAAGAAAATGAAAGTGGAAAACTAAATGTGAGGCATTATGTTTAATTTATATAATCTGTTTAGTGGTAGAGTAATAATGGAAGTAACCACAACCTCATTTCTTTAAGAGGCAAATCTAGACTTGATTAAGCAGAAAGCCCAGTGCTCTTCAACATGGATCGAGCTTCGTCTTAAAGAGCCACCTACAAACTAGTTAATAAAATAATTCTCAGCATCCTGTTGCAAACATATTTTCTTGTCCTATAGTATACCTTTCATGAAGCTCGCTGTCTCAGCACTGCTGTAACAGCAGCAATGCTCACCTGTGGACGGAAGCCTGGGCCACATGACAGAAAAGACACAAGGCCATCCTGGAGCTCCTGCAGCCCCGGGGAAGACGTGCCTCCTCACAGCCAGGCGTGCCCTCCAAGCTGCTCTTCCTTCCTGGGGATGCTCTATCCACACCGGTGCTTGTTCACTCTATAAATCCAGGGCAGGTTGGAAAATGAAACAAAAATAACTGGTCCAAACAGACATAGCCTGTGTTCTGTGGTGCCTAAGCGGAGTGACAGTGGCTTTACCTTCATTTTTGTTCTCAATTTTTTTTCTACGAAGTAGTGACTATAATAACGTACATAGTAATGTATGCTTTCATCTCCATTCTGTAAAAGTCAAGCATCTTCCAGACAGCGGTTCTGTGAATCATAGACAGGATAAATAATGATTCAGCTCTGCCACTTACTGAGTGATCATCCCTGCAAGATACATGACCTTTCTGGGTCTCAGTTTTCTTCCCCACAAAACAAGAGACTGTAAATTATATTTGGATCATAGGATCACTGTGAGAGTTTGACAGATTTTAAAATGTAAAGTGCTTAAAATAGTGTATTTGAAGACTAATTGTTATGAAAGGGCTATTGTCAGTAGTGATGATCTTGTTATGCTATTATCATGTTCATTAAGAATACCAAAATGCCTCAGTGTTGTGCGTGACAATTTTGCCAGCCTAATGATAAAACGTTCACATTGCTAATTCCAATATGTCTCTGCACCATGCAAGCTATCTTCTCAACACTGCTTCAGCCAGAGGCTTGGTTCGAGTTTTTTCTTCAGGGAGTCAAGAGTAATTTTAAAATAATTTACAGCATCAGATGAACTCACATGTTGCTTCTTCTGTGATAAAGAGACTTTGACAATAATGTTCCCATTTCTCCAAAAATAAATTTGAAGTTCACTGTAGCAGTCATGTGAAATTCATGGTTGCCATATATGCACCTTTTTCCCGGATCTTATTTCTACCCTCAGACTGATTCTGTATTCTTAACTATGTTTTAGTATTTATGTTCTTGTGTATGCTCCCGTAAATACTTTGCAGAAGAGGCAGTTATTAATAAATAATATAAAATAACTTTGTTTTGTACTTTGCTAAAACATCTCTTATTCCCTATGAGAATAAACTGAGTCTGTGGATGAAGGCATGGTCACCCTGCCTGTTGGGTGCTTTGAATTACATTTCTTCCAGTCTTGGCAGGGCCTGAGATCTATATTTTAACCAAAGGGTCAATGAATGAAAGAGTAGAGAATAAAAACAGAGATAAGAGAAACCAAACTATGAATCATTAAAATGCCGCAAAATTACTTCCAAACTGTATGAGTTGATTGTTCTTGTTACTCATGCTGAAGCAAAGTATGAAGTGAAGGAATTCCAAAGTAGGGAAAAAAAGACACTTTGTTTTATAATTTCAAAAAAAATCATTATAGCATATTTAAATTCTCATGGCAAAAGTAAAGCCGTGTGTGTGTTTCCCCTTCACCATTTCCGAGTAATCACGGCTGCAGAAAGGACATGATCCCATTGCTTTCTGGGGCCTGACCCCTTCAACAGCTTCTCCAGCGTAGGACCTGGACACGACAACTGCCACAGGCTGAGGCTGACTACAGTCCCGGAGGTGCCCAGTGTCAGAATTCCCAAATAAGTGCCCACCCAGGTCAGCACACAGTTTGTTACAGGACGTGCTCTCCAAAACACTTGCTTGGTGCTTGATATCTTCCTTTCTGCAACAGCACTAGGTTAAATGACTCCTGCTATCACCTACCAAAAATATCAATAACAATCATAATGAAATTTATATCAAAAAATGGAATTTTATATCTCTAAGTCCTATTATTAGATTTGACGACCATACATCTACAACAACACTGATTTGGGTACCCTGACACATAGCGCCTTCAAAATTATCTAGATGTCAGTAGCTCTGAAGCAGCCTAAGTTTCCAAAGCAGTATTACTGAAGAGTGCACACTCATACATACACAGCCTGATGGAAATGTTTTCTGATTCTCAACCTCTGGAACAATTTCCAGGTCACTGAGCTTGAACTTGCACGAACAGAGGTACAGAAATTATTATGAAAGTGAAGCTTAGCATCACACTAGTGGTTGGTTTGCAAACAAAAGGCATGCTCTGTGTTTAACCCTTTGCTGTCTCTAAGAATTGGCTAGCTCTGGGAGAAGTGGACTCTCTGATGTCAAGGAGGCCACAGATGCCAGAATCTCAAGAAGACAGAAAATGAGAAAATATAGATAAAATGGTCTTCCCCAGTGGCTCAAGTGGTAAAGAATCTGCCTGCAATGCAGGAGACACAGGAGCTGCGGGTTCAGTCCCTATCCCCTGGAGGAGCAAATGCCAACCCTCTCCAGTATTCTTGCCTGGAAAATCCCATGGAGAGAGGAGCCTGGTGGGCCACAGTCCATGGGGTCTCAGAGATTTGGACCTGACTGAACATGCACACACATAGATAATATAACTGGCCCTGTGATGAATGGATGCCAAACAGACAAATGCAAAAGGAAATACAGTTGGAACAATCTGTCACTATCCATGCTTGCATCACTGCTATAACTATACCTCTACCCAATATGAACAGTAGCTGTCCAGGAATGTGGGATTGAGGGTGATTTTAACAGCTAGCGTGCACTGAACACCAGGATTTTATTGGTAATCTAATTGCAGTGTCTTAACTAATCTTCCCAATAACTATATTAGATAGGTTCTGTTATTATTTGCATTTTAATGAGGAAACTAAGGCTAAGGGATATTAAGTGACTTTCTCAAAGTCACCTAGCTAGTGAAGGTCAGAGCTTAGACTCCAGATGAAGTCAACTTGATTCCAAAGAGTTTTTGGTTAACTAATAACTGAATTGTGTATCTGAATATGTATCACTTTTATGAATAAAAGGAAACATTTTTTGAAAAATTAGGCATGTGTGCAAACACGTAGGCATATATAACTCATATAAGGGCATACATTATATACACAAATGTATGCGTGTATATATATATGTATGCAAATATATATACTTATGTATATGCACAAACATTAATGTCCTGAGACCAAAATTCTCAGAAAACAAAGGTCCTGTAGACTATATGAGGGCAAAAGAATACAAGATAATAAAATAGATTCTGTCTTCACTTTTCCTTACTTGTTTTCTTTATGTGTATATGCGTGTATGTATGAAAGCAGGTTATTTTAACAGATGTATGTGTGTTTTGAAGATAAAAACATTTTCAAATCCATTTCTGTACACTGTTTTTTCATAACAGATAAACAGAACAGTAATCAGTGATCACCTTCTTTCAATGATCAGACACAAAGCAAGCAGAGCACTACTTAAGAGTAGCTGAGTGTCAAATATCTCCTACATTACAAAACCAAAGACAGGTTATTTAATTATTGAAGTAGCTCACAGATGCTAAAAAAAAAAAATCAAGCAGAGATTCAGTTCCCAAACAAATGGAAAGAAAGCTTTGAGAAAAACCCATTTTGTGCAATGTTATTCTGATGTAATATTCATGCTATTTGAAATGACGCTGTCCCCATTTCCTTCAGAATGGCATTGTAGCAGCACTGAAAATCAGAAGTACTTTCTTTGGAATGACTCTACTGAGAAAGGAAGAGGAAAATGAGTTTTGAAAAACTGGAATTCACATATCAGCAAGAGGCTCGACATTTGGTAAAAGATCAAGCGTTTCCCTAGTTCTTAAACTCTCTGAAACTTCTGATCTGAGTTAATATCAAACCTTCCCTTGCCTGGTGACTCAGTGGCCAAGATTCCACTTGCCAGTGCAAGGGGCTTCCCTGGTGACTCAGATGGTGAAAAAGCCAATGCAGGAGGTAAGGGTTTGACCCCTTGGTCGGGAAGACCCCCTGGAGAAGGAAAGGGTGGCTCACTCCAGTATTTTTGCCTGGGAAATCCCATGGACAGAGGAGCCTGGTAGGCTACAGTCTGTGGAGTCACAAAATCAGACACGGTTTAGCAACTGAACAACAATGGGGAATTCAGCAAAATGAGAAGGAATCCCTCCATCAGTTAATGTGGGCAGTTTCCCATTTGCATCCTGGAAGGCAGGAATCGCCGGCACCAGGACTGGGCCCACGGAATTTTGTTACCTGCTGGACTGTATGTGACTTTCTGTCCGAACCTCCCCTCTGCAGTATCCCAGTCTTCACCTGACTGCCTTCTCAAGAAGAATATATTTTTAAAAATTCTCATTTCCCTCATCAAGTTTTCTACATTGCTTGTGAACTCAAATATTAAAACTTTTAATAGATTAAGCTCATTCTGGTTAATGAGAGTCAGCTGAATAACAGTGTATGAGTGCATGGTTTTTGGACCTGTAATATCTTATGGGGAAAATACTATAGTATGTTCCAGCAAATATACCAAATAAACCAAAATACAGAATTCCATGGACAGAGAAGCCTGGCAGGCTACAGTCTATAGAGCAGCAAAGAGTTGGACACAACTGAGCGATTAACAAATACATACACACACTGAAAGGTTAAGTGATACCATTAATATTTATTTTGGTTGATTTCTGTGCTAAAAGCTTAATAGACATCATTCCTTTAAAGGAGCAAGATCTTGTGTGGCATTTCTTATGCACATTTAAAGATGAAGAAACGGAGACAGAGAAAGATAAATACCATCCTTCAAAACTTTCATAATTGGCAAGTCAGGATTTGAAATAGACTGTTTCTTTGCAAGAAAATTAGACAAAGAAAGATCCTGATGGACAGAAAAGGACCACTTTCTAACTGTAATTCTAAGCAAGTTATTTACTTCCCACTATCTCCATTTCATCAGCTGTAAAATGAAGGGAATGATAGTATTTTCTTCACATGGTTTTGTGAGAATTAAATGTGCTAATTTGCATGCAGTGGTTAGCATTTAACTGGCACAGTTTTTATTATATGATAGGTCTCATTACCATCATCCGTAATCCACAGCAGTAACCACAGGATCATCATATTCTTTCCAATTTTCAGGGAAACTACAGAGGATTTAGAAAGTGAAGGATATAAAAAGCCTATGGTGAGACAGACATCAGAATAGCAATGAATATTACACAGAAAGCAGTTGAGACTACTTTGTTCCCACTCCAGCCAACTGCAGAGAAAAGGAAAGTCCAGAGAATAGAATATTTGATGGAGCTGAAACCTTTGGTTCTATTGCTGATCTCACCACATTATCTTTTATAGGCACCTGTTTAGTACATCCACCAGCCTTGGGTTTAAAGTTTTGGTGGAGAAAATGAGTCCTAGAAGTGTAGGATGAGAGGCACTCTGCCAGGGCCAGTGGATTTGCTGGCGTTGCGCAGATTCCTCAGCAGATGACCGAAGAGAGGGCAAGACCTTCACCCATATTTGTTGCATCTTCTCTCAAAAAGAAGATTCTTCGGGTGTCAAGGAAAATTATTACAGAGTTAAACAGGCAAGAAGACTTTATACAAGAAAACCGTAATGATTCAAAACAACTGCCACAGGGAGAGAGACTGACCTTCACTCTGCCGAAACAAAAGGCAGGAGGAACTTTAAATCCTGAGGTGAGCTCATGCATGGGGCAGCACTGGAGGATGTTAGTCATTGTGGAGGCCATTTGTGTTTGCAAAATTGCCACTTACCAAAGTTTCGGCCCTGACCCCAGTGCAGGGACTGGAAAGAAAGGCCCTATCTTTTCTAGTGATTACACGCCACAGAGATGACTGCCAGGTCTTTGAGAAAGGTATTCCTGGGTTGTTAAACTGGCAAGAGTGTGGGAGAATATTGTAAAATTTTGTATCTATATTATATGGCCCTTCCATGTAGAAAAGAAGCACAGATTTATGCGTCTACATTTCCAAGGAATGTCTCCATCCATTAGTTTTGTCCCATATAGAGTAACACAGCAATTTTCAGTATTAACTTTACCACTTTTTAGACGCGTGCCCTTAAGTTGTTTAACCAATCTGTGCTTCGTTTATTTAATCTATGATTTATGGAGGCTATCAAGACCTATTCACAGGGTTACTATGACAACACTTGGTACACAGAAAACACTAAATCAATGCTAGCTACTATTACACCCCAAAGTTCCAAAGTGAAGAGAATTGAGCTGATAAAATAAATGGTTTAACGATTTTCTAAGGATTGCCACCACATTTTTAAATAGCCATCTGATTTAAGGACTAAGTGCAGAAGGTATGCTCACAGGTTAAAGCATCTCCCTGCAATGTGGGAGGTTTGGGTTCGATCCCTGGGTCGGGAAGATTCCCTGGAGAAGGAAATGGCAACCCACTCCATATTCTTGCCTGGAGAATCCCAGAGACAGAGGAGCCTGGTGGGCTTCCGTCCACGGGGTCGCAAAGAGTCGGACACGACTGAGCGACTTCACTTTCACTTTCACAAAATGTATGGCAATCTTATTCTTTACAGTTTTTATTTCATTAGTAATAGTAGTAATGGTATACTCACAAGAGTTTTAGAGAGTGGGGTGAGGCAAGGAGAGAGAGAGGGGAGAGAGAGTTTGAGAATGCACAGCACATGAGAGAAAGAGATATGAAGAATTGTCCTTCATAGCTGACCAGCACTGGGACATCTTTGGAGGCTACTCTGCTCTGATGCTCATGAAATTACACAAAATATCAGGCAACCCAATCACTTTGCACTTGTGTGTAATTTACGTGGGTCTCCTTGCAAAGAACTGCTTTATTTTACTCTGACAGAGAGAAGGGAAAGTTCAGTAGTCATATAAAAAAAATCTGCAGGCAACAGCATAGTTTTAAAATCTTAAAGTCTTTGCTGCTTTTACTACAGAGAAAAGTTTTTCCCACTTTACATCATTAATTATTGGGAACATTTTGATTTTGTTTCACCAGGAATAAAGTAATGCCTTTAAAAGATGAAGAACAGCTTATCGTTGGCTTGTCAAACACAGCACGGGAGAGAAAAATGAGTATGCTGTGCTGAGTGGTTTGTTTTTCCGATGGCTCTACCCTGAATCATCACTGGCGGCCACAAAAGAGTTCCAGGTAGTTCAGTGGCAAAAGAACTGAATCATCACTGGCGGCCACAAAAGAGTTCCAGGTAGTTCACCTGCCAGTGTAGGGATGCAGCTTTGATCCCTGGGCCAAGGAGAGCCCCTGAAGAAGGAAATGGCAACCCGCTCCGTATTCCTGCCTGGAGAATTCCATGGACAGAGGAGCCTAGGGGGCTACAGTCTATCAGTTCAGTCGCTCAGTCGTGTCTGACTCTTCCCGACCCCATGAATCGCAGCACACCAGGCCTCCCTGTCCATCACCAACTCCCAGAGCTCACTCAGACTCATGTCCATCAAGTCAGTGACGCCATCCAACCATCTCATCCTCTGTCATCCCCTCCTCCTCCCCTCAATCTTTCCCAGCATCAGGGTCTTTTCCAATGAGTCAGCTCTCCACACCAGGTGGCCAAAGTATTGGAGCTGAAGCTTCAGCATCAGTCCTTCCAGTGAACGCCCAGGGCTGATCTCCTATAGTCCATAGGGTCACAAAACAGTCAGATGTGACTTAGCAACTAAACAGTAACAGCTACATAAGCTTTAAAGGACAAAGATTAGGGATTTCAGTCTAGCACTTCCATGTCATAGTATGAGGCTGTCATTTAAAAATGACTGGATTCTCTAGATACCAACTTGAAAAGAGCACTAAAATATAAAAAATTCAGAGACATATAACTTAGATAAGTGGAAATATTTGCATAAAATCGAGAGAAGCACAGAATACATTATATTGCCATTACTATTTAGAATCTTACTAGACATTCTGTCCAGGGCAAAAAGAAAACAAAATTGAATAATTGGTACAAATACTGGAAAAAGACAAAAACTATTATCTTTTATATACATATATATATATATAAGCTATTGTCTGTGGAGAAAATACAAGAAAGTCTACTGATGCCTTATTAATCTGGATAAGATGGTCCAATAATGGGAACTGGGACAATTAAACAGCAACAATGTTTATTTATATAGTAACCAAAACTGTTCAAAATATAATAGAAAATTATTCCATCATATGAACAACAAAATATATAAAATGTCTAGAAGTCAGTTCAACTAGAAATGTTCAGGACCCATGTAAAGCGTATTATGAAACTTTACTAAAAGCAAAAAAAAAAAACACCTAAACAAAGGGGGAACTAAGTCATGTTTGATGGGAAGACTTGGCAAGAGAAACATTTTTACAAAATTATTTATAAATTCATTTTGAGTCCAATCAATACCCTCAATGGTATTGCACCTATGTCTTGGCGAAACCATTTTAAAGATAATTGGAATTGAGAAGAATCAGCCTAGCCACAAACATTTTTGAAGAATGGTGATAGAAAATCATTTGTACCAGTCCATGAACGATTCTATGAATCTACAGAAGCTAAGAGTGTAATATTAGCGCACACCCAAAAATCAATGGCAAAACCCAGAAAATAAATACGCACATGGTTGTACTCGTCCATAATTTAGCAAACATTTGTGTGCAGAGACTGTAATCACTGTGACCAACAGTCACCCCAGTTGCTCAAGTTCCATCTTTCTTCTGAAGTCAACTTGAGAAAGATTAGGGTGAAGAAGGAGTTGGAGTCTAGAACCTGATATTTAGGGAGTCACTCACTCTCAGGGCTGTGCAGGCGCCACCTCCAGATGTGCATGACCCTCACAGAAAGAGCCTCCCTAAATCATTTTATACCCTGTTAATCTTCTAGCTGACCCTGGTCCAGGGCTTATTCTCTCTCAAGGATTTATTGAAACCACTTCACTAGCCTCACGAATTTCATCCATTAACACGTATAATAACCCCTGGGTCATTCGATCTTACTCAGACCTTCGTTCTCACTGAGTCCAGTAGGCCTTGCTTCTGACTCACCCACCCCTGCGGAAGGTTTTTCTCTGTGCCTTGTCCAGCGTAGTTCCATCATCAGCAAACTCCCCAGTATCCTCATCTTTCACCCAGTACTCTCTCGACCGGTTTGTCTCAAGTGAACCTGCAGACACAGTATCCTCTGAAATCTGGTCGAGCCATACACTTGGGTCTCAGGATCAGAAGGTAGGATCTGTGTGTTGCGTCTCTTCTTTTTGATTTGCACGATAAATCACTGCAACTCTCGTATGAAACAGGCGACTCTCTAAGACTCTTTACAGAAAAAGAGAACACCCTGCCTTTGTGGTCTTCACCATCATCCCCTCTTCATCGTCATGTTCAATCTGATGGCCCCACCCCCACATCCATGCACGTGATGGTAACTCAAGAGTTTTCTTTTGTTCCAAGCTCTGCCATTACCTCGAGTGACTCAACACAACATGGAGGGCGACACAGCACCCTGGCCCTGAGCTGCTTTTTATTTTTGTCATCTCCTGCAAGCTTCTCCCCTCTTCCTCCTCACCCTATGACTAAGACACAGCTCAGTTTCCCAAAACTGTTCCACATTCACCATCGCTAATCAGAACACCTCAAGCCCTGACTACACCTTCCTCTTCCTTCTAGCCCAATTCTTTAGCAACATACTCTGACTATCCTTTAACTCCTGGGCCTCTATTATTGATTCTTAATTCTTTTTACTCATCAGCCCTTTGCTTTCTTCTCTCCATGAAATTCTGCAATGCATCATTTATCGAAACTCTTAAAACTAAACCCCTTGATCTTTTCTGTTTTCATTTTCATATAGACAATGAATTTTCCAGATATTAAATTGGGAAGTTGAGCACCCTTTGAAATAATCATACAATAAGATATCTGTAGTCACCCATTCCAAACAGATTTTCAAAACTGCCTCAGTTTCTAGTACAATTATTTTTTCTAGCCAATGCCTGCTCCCTGGATTAAATACCAACTTAAACTCACAGCTTGTTTTAATCCCCAGAGGAAATAAAGGATGAGATCTTATATACTTTCCCCCAAACCCACCTGTAAACTTGAGTAACC
>SJYG01000382.1:433297-521044 GCA_006410535.1 Litocranius walleri
TCAAAGGCTTTGGCATAGTCAATAAAGCAGAAATAGATGCTTTTCTGGAACTCTCTTGCTTTTTCCATGATCCAGAGGATGTTGGCAATTTGATCTCTGGTTCCTCCACCTTTTCTAAAACCAGCTTGAACATTTGGAAGTTCACAGTTCACGTATTGTTGAAGCCTGGCTTGGAGAATTTTGAGCATTACTTTGCTAGCCTGTGAGATGAGTACAATTATCCTGTAGTTTGAGCATTCTTTGGCATTGCTTTTCTTTTGGATTGGAATGAAAACTGACCTTTTCCAGTCCTGTGGCCACTGCTGAGTTTTCCAAATTTGCTGGCATATTGAGTGCAGCACTTTCACAGCATCATCTTTCAGGATTTGAAATAGCTCTACTGGAATTCCATCACCTCCACTAGCTTTGTTCGTAGTGATGCTTTCTAAGGCCCACTTGACTTCACATTCCAGGATATCTGGCTCTAGGAGAGTGATCATACCATCGGGATTATCTTGGTTGTGAAGCTCTTTTTTGTACAGTTCTTCTGTGTATTCTTGCCCCCTCTTCTTAATATCTTCTGCTTCTGTTAGGTCCATACCATTTCTGTCCTTTATCGAACCCATCTTTGCATGAAATGTTCCCTTGGCATCTCTAATTTTCTTGAAGAAATCTCTAGCCTTTCCCATTCTGTTGTTTTCCTCTATTTCTTTGCATTGATTACTGAGGAAGGTTTTCTTATCTCTCCTTGCTATTCTTTGGAACTCTGCATTCAAATGGGAATATCTTTCCTTTTCTCCTTTGCTTTTCACTTCTCTTTTTTCACAGCTATTTGTAACACCTCCTCAGACAGCCATTTTGCTATATAAGTTTCCATAATAGAATTACACTGATATAAAGTGTATAAGCCAATAAAACAGTTTTATATTATAGCTGGTACCTCTATCCTACTATTTAAAGAGATTATTTTGTCTACCTATCAAAATGGAACACACTTGATTTATGATATTAAAAATACACAGAATATATCAAAGACAGGCGTGTTAGGAAGCCTACTTGAGTTTCAAGATAGCAGACGTTGTCGAGTCCCTGCACTGTGTCTGACTTTTTGTGACCCAATGGACTGCAGCACATCAGGCCCTCCCTTCCTTCACCTGGAGCTTGCTCAGACTCATGTCCATTGAGTTGGTGATGCCATTCAACCATCTCATCCTCTGCCACTCCCTTCTCCTCCTGCCCTTAATCTTTCCCAGTATCAGAGTCTTTTCCAGTGAGTCGGCTTTTCATATCAGGTGGCCAGAGTACTGGAGCTTCAGCTTCAGCATCAGTCCTTCCAATGAATATTCAGTGTTGATTTCCTTTAGGATTGATTGGTTTGATCTCTTTGCTGTCCAAGGAACTCTCAAGAATCTTCTCCAACACCACAGTTCAAAAGCATCCATTCTTCAGTGCTCAGCCTTCTTTATGGCCCAACTCTCACATTCATGCACGACTTCTGGAAAAAACCATAGCTTTGACTATGGAAGTCTACTTTGAGTTTCAAGATAGCAGATAAGGGTCAGTATTATAGCTTAGCATTATCAGAAGATAAAACCCTATAATTCCTTTGCCCTCCAATCTGAGAATATACAGAGAAAATGTCTCAGAGCATAAAAACCAGAAATTCAATGGACTGTGAAGGAGTGTGTAATATACAGTTGCAATTTCCATAACCATCTTCACATCTTTACTGTTAGCAGTCTGAAAGTGATTTTCCAACCCAAGGCAAGCCAGAAAATAAAATGCTATGGCTAACATCACCCAGCCATATCTCAGAGGTATTGGCAGTGTTATCTCTCTGTCATTCATTTTATCTCTGTGGAAAACTTTTCTATTGTTAAATCCAAATCAAGAGAAAATACCTACCTTCTACGTGTTCTTTTACAAAAGAAAAGAAAAAGTGAAAAGAACAAAAGTGGAAAAAGAAAAGAAGGAAGAGTCATATTAAAAAAAAAAAACAAATTTTATGAAATATATAAGGTGACAATGGGTGTTTTATGTAGAACAAGTAAAAAAAATAGAGTGGAAATTAATCTCTCTTATAAATTACTCTATGTTAAGATCATTTACTCATACTGAATTACCAGTTATTGGACTGAAATATCAGGAAACTTTTAAGAGAGGAACTTTTTTAAGATTAAACAGCTATTAAGTCTGGTGATTTAATAATTATTGATCAATTAGCCTCAGTAGTGTGCTTAGTCGCTCAGTCATGTCCAACTCTTTGTGACCCCATGGACTGTAGCCTGCCAGGCTCCTCTGTCCATGAGATTCTCCAGGCAAGAATACTGGAGTTGGTTGCCACACCCTTCTCCAGGGGATCTTCCCAACCCAGGGATCGAACCCAAATCTCCCGAATTGCAGGCAGGTTCTTTACCATCTGAGCCACCAGGGAAGCCTCAGTAGGGAGGATTTAAGCCTGACTTCTCTAAAATTCTTTGAATCTGCACTGCCTGTTCCAGGGAGTGGAGCACAGTAGAATTAAAAGACCTCCCCCCAGCTTACAGACGTTCACTTCCCCAAGGATTCTGACCTGAAGCATAACACCTCCAGGAATAGTGCATCATTTTTAGAAAATTCCTTCTAGATTAGAGCTAGTATCGCAATCCACCCCAGTGTTCTTGCCCGGAGAATCCCGTGAACAGAGGAGCCTGGCGGGCTACAGTGTGTGGGGTCACAAAGAGTCAGACATGACTGAGGTAACTTAGCATGCAATTAAGTAGGGTGATTAGTAAGAAGATTGGGCACATGGAGAAACATAAAAATTAACATAGGACTTCTCAAACTAAATTTCAAAAGTACCATGAAAGAAGTATACGTCTTATTATTCACCCCTGAGGCTGTCCTGGGTGCTACTTAATTCAAGATTTATCTGTCAACAAACAGCCTCTGGTAACCACAAATATGGTCTCTTTTCATGAGTTTGCTTTTGAAGTGTTGCATTGTCCAAAAAGTTCATCTGGGTTTTTCCATATGGTGTTACGGAAAAAGCCAAGCAAACTTTTTGGCCAACCCAATGAAGTTGACCTACAACCCCTATGTTAGTTCCTGATACACAATATACTGATTTGATATCTCTATACACTTCAAAATGATCACCACAAGAAGTCCAGTTCATACAAAGACCGGCCAATCTGTCTTTTGATTGGAAGATTTAGACCACCCACCTTTAAAGCAACTATTGACAGTGTTTCTTGCCATTTTGCTCACTGTCTGAAGGTGGCTTTTGTAGTTCTTTCTTTCCTTTATTCTTGCTTTGCTCTCTTCCCTGGTGACTTGATGACTCTTTAGTGTTATGTTTGAATTCCTTTTTCAATTGTATATGAACCTGTTATAGATTTTTGATTTTGGGGTACCATGAGGTTTATATATAGCATCTTCCCTGGAGCCTCAGATGGTAGGGAATCTGCCTGCACTCCAGGAAACCTGGGTTCAACCCCTGGGTCAGGAAGATCCCCTGGAGAAGAGAATGGCAACCCAACCCCAGTATTCTTGCCTGGAGAATCCCATGGACAGAGGAGCCTGACGGGCTAGAGTCCAAGGGGCCACGAAGAGTCGGGCATGACCAAGTGACTAAGCAAAGAAAACGGTATACAAAAAAGCAATTATATACAATGTACTGCTGATCTCTTCGCTACTTATCTCACCATCCTGCCTTTCCACTCTCTGTTGACAGCATGCTTTACATCTTTTACATCTGGTTATCCTGTGTATCCCTTAACAACACATTATGGATAGAAAGGACTACAGTACTCTCTCTTTAACTTGCCTGCTAGCTTTGTAAGTGATTGCTGTAGTAACTTGACAGAGCATCTGCCTTTACCAATGAGGTTTTCTTTTATGGTTTGCTCATTTCTAGTGTTTTGCGTTTTCCTTTGGTCTAGAGAAGCCCCTTTAACGCTTCTCATGAAGCTGGCTTCCCGGTGTGGACGCTCAGCTTTCCTTGCCTGCGAATCTCTCGCTCTCTCCTTCCCTTTCCGCTCAGCAGCTGCAGGCGCTCTTCCCCAGCTTGGTCCTTGCAACAAGCGTTATAGCTAGCCAGCAGCCAAGGGCTTGATAGCAAGCAGATGTCACTCTCAAATTTGATCATTTGAGGAGAGTATAGTAAAGAGATATTTTCAAGGATGTTGGCAGGAGGAAAGGGAACTCACAAGAAATTGTAACCAGAATTTGTTAGAGGTAGATTGTTTTATCGCCTTTAAAAGTGATGGAGCAAAGGAAGGAGCAGAAAAGGGCATATGATTAGTGCTTGGCTTTGATGAAGGGTGAGCAATGCAGGAGACTCAGTTTCGATCCCTGGGTCGGGAAGATTGCCTGGAGAAAGGTATAGCCACCCACTGCAGTATTCTTGCCTAGAGAATTCTATGGACAGAGGAGCCTGATGGGCTATAGTCCATGGGGTTGCAAAGAGTCGGACACGACTGTGAGACTAACACTTTCACTTCAGTGAAGGGAGTTGGAAAATAAATACCCAGCCTCGCTCTCTATCGCTCCACGTCTGCTGCTACTGCTTCCCACTGGACAAACGCAACTGGAGACCAGAGGACAATGGAGTCAAAAAACCACCAATTCATACAAGGCTGTCAGGGCACAGAGTGTGCTGGAGAAGCAAGGAGAAGATTTGGAAGGCCAAACCGAAGACATTCCACATGAGCTCCTTCAGATTTTCTCAGTATGATTGGTTTTAAAGAAATAGCTCATGGTAACATTCACTAGTCCTGCCCTGGCTGCTAGAGAATTTGAGCATCCTCACATTTATATGCTGGACTTATACAGCTGCCTTTCTGTGAACTGTTTTCTTACATTCTTCACACGTCTTTAATTTGATATTAGAGTTTGTTTCTTCCCATTTTGCAGCAGCTCCTAGTATTGGTTTTGGTTATCTTGTTTTCCAAAACCTACTATTTCTCTCTTGGTTTAGGTTATACTTTCCTTTGCCGTACCCAGGATTTAAGAAAAAAATCTTTTGGGATTTATATATGTATCATTTTGTTTAATAGAGTCTAGATTTCCAGTTTGGAGAAAGAAGACGTCCTTCACCTACAGACGATATCTTCCAATATATGTTTTTAGATATTTTCTAATATATGTTTTAAACAATTAAAACTTTAATTCATCCAGAACTTGTTTTCATGTGTAGTAAAGCCAGGTATGTACTTTTATTCTTCCAGAAGCATAGCCAGCTATGCCAGCACCATTTAATGATTCAAACATTCTATTATGAATAAATTTAATCATCATCATTATATATATCAAATTTTGAACTACACTGAAATTAATTTCTAAATACTCTTGTTTCTTTTCCTGCAATCAGTTTGCTTATTTAAAGACCAAGATAAGAGAGACTTAATTACACTGATATTATAACATGATCTAATGTCTAGACCCTGATGCTGGGGAAGATTAAAGATGGAAGGAGATGTGGACGACAGAGGGTGAGACGGTTGGATGGCATCACTGACTCAAAGGACATGAGTTTGGGTAAACTCTGGGAGTTGGTGATGGACAGGGAGGCCTTGCATGCTGCAGTCCATGGGGTTGCAAAGATTCAGACTTGACTGAGCAACTGAACTGAACTGAATGTCTAAAATGGAAGTCAACCACCAGTTGTTTTTTTTTCATACTTTGTTTGGATACTTTAAACCATTTGTTACTTATTATAAAATGTAATATAATTTTCCAGTAAAAAATCAATTGGGGTTATAATTGAAATTTCATTATTTAATATATCAATTTTGGAGCATTAATATTTTAATGGCAATAAAACCTCCTGTTAACAGCACATCATGTCCTTACATGTGTTTATATAATATTTTATAGCCATCAGTTCAATTTAACAGCTTTCTACCTAAAGGCTCTGATATTTTTCCTGTTAAATTTCTTCTCTTGTTAAATTTCCTGTTAAGTTTTCTTCTTTCCTGTTAAATTTCAAGTGTTGTTACCACTGGGAATGGAAAATTTTTTTCTATTTCCCCTTCTAATAATTAACTGATAGAGTTTAATAAAGTTTATCTGGTCCCAGACAACTTTACGAAACTGTGTAAGTATAATAGCCTCACAGTAGTCTCTTGAGTTTTCTAGGTACAAAATCATACTACCAGAAAAGCGATCATCTGAGCACTACTTTCCCATTTTTATTAGCGATACTTCACTTATGCCAATGCATAATGAATAATGCAATGAACGTTTTTGTTCAGCCAGGCCGAAGAGCAAAGCCCCGCAGTGTGACCGCAGACTGCACGTTCATGCCCTTCCAGCCCTTCCTCTACCAAGGACTCTTCTCCTGAGGCATTCCCATGAACACATGCACTCTTAAAGGCTGCAGTGAATTGTTCTGTGCCTCATGAATGATATCCCACTGCATTTATCTTTCTGCAATTCACTTCCATTCAATATTAGGTTCCTAAGATTTTTTTCACGATGATACATGTAATTCTAATTTATTTACATTACTTGATATGCACTATTTCAATGAAAAAACATGTTCTCATGTATTTGTCCATTTTCTTGTTGGTGTCTCAGGGTGATCTTTCTTTCTGCTTTATGGTGTATTTTTATGCATGTGAATCAGAATATGTATCTAAAAGCTGAATTCTTTGCTGAAATCTACTTTTATTTTCACCTAGAAAGACTATTGACAAAGTGTTCGCCAAAATATTTTGTGTCATCTTGTCATTTCATACTTCAACCAGCAGTTCCCATTCCTTTCCTTTCTAGCCAACATTTGTAAGATACTTTTTTAAAACTCTTGCTAATACAATGGATGTGAAATTGTATTTTGTAGTTTTGATTTGCACTTCAATTTCTTGTGAGATTATTTTATAAACCTTTGAGATTTCTTCCTCTGTGAATTACTCCATGTCTTTTAGCCATTTTTTAAAATGCATTGTTTCCCTTTTATTAATTCATTCAAGTTCCGTAGGTCCTCTGAAAGATAACCTGTGGTCACTATACATATTGCAAAATATTCCCCCAGTCTGGTCTTTTTTGTGGTCGTGGTGGGCAGAGTGAGAAGGACATTTCCAAGAAATGTTCCTATTTCCAGTGATAGAATTTCCCTATCTCCAGCTCCTGGCATATAATAGGTGCTCAATAAATTTTTTGAATTAAACAATACTATTTTTGAATTCTACAGGTCTGCTGTAACTCATGGGGTTTTTAAACGGCTAGCCTCTTAGTTTAGTATCCCACTACCCCAACAAATACCATATTAATTTTAAAGTTTGAGATTCCATCATACATTAAAATTTAGAAAGAAAAGCAATTCTTATCTTTTTGGCAACGACCTAGAATTGTACCAAGTGAAAATTAGCATTGAGAAAGTAACAGAGTACAGGCCATTCAAAAAGCGCAACACATAACTTGCTCTCACAAAAAAGTAACATGCGAAAGTATGTTAAAACCTAATCATGGATTTCCACACATAAAAAAAAAAGTGAAAAGGTAAGACATTCTTCAATGAAATTTAAAGACTTACTATATTAAATTAATGTTCTTTTATTATTTTTCTTTTTTTGATCCCAGGAAAATCTTATAAAAAATGTTAATAATCTTCACTCAAGAAAGCATACAGTTAACATGAGAGTTCTTAGATTTCTTACTATTTAAAGCAAAGCATTGTGGGAGGCACGACTCTAACAGCAAACAAGACTCGGATTTGAGTTTGGACTTAATTTTTTTCAATGTATTTAATTCTTAGATCTGCAAGTTCTTCATCTGAAAAATGATGATCTTATTTAATAAAACTGTCATGAGATGATATATGTAAAGCACTGTAGTGCCTGGATCATACTGAATACTTGAATCCTTGTATGTTAGATCATTCCCCCCCAGATAGAAATAAAATATGATCCACAGAGGAAGAAATGCCCTGAAATCTCAGATTTTAGAACTACTCTAGCCCAGAAGCACTCAAAAGCACACTTTAAAGCTGCAACAAGAGGCAGGATATACAAGCAATATGAAAGACAGAAATGAGAAGATGAAAGAGGAAAAATCAAAGATATAGTAACTCCTCAAACAGTAGACACTCTCAGAGCAGAGACAGAGAAAGCCATTGACAGGCAAACAATTAAAGGACAATTGCAAACAAAAGGCAAAACAGAGCCCGGAAACTCTACTACACGCATCTTAACAGAGGACTGGCAAGCACCCTTCAAAGTTACAAAAAGCTGAAACTGCAGAGAACTCCACTACATCCTGCACATACATCTACAGAGCTGTGTGTATGAAACTGGAGAGCTGTGCATTGTTGAAATTACTTTATGACAGACGCTTTAATCTTTGGGTGGAATATAAAGTCCAGAAGCTTTGAAGGTTTCTTACCGCTGAAGAATGAATTGACTGTCTAGCATTTAATCGGGGCTTCCCAGGTGGCTCAGTGGTAAGGGATTCACCTATGGAAGCAGGAAACACAAGAGACAAAAGGTTCTGTCCCTGAGTTGGCAAGACCCCTGCAGTAGGAAGTGGTAGCCCTACTCCAGTATGCTTGTCTGGACAACTCTATGGACAGAGGAGCCTGGTGGACCACAGTCCATGCGGTCGCAAAGAGTTGGACACGGCTGATCACACCCACACACCACACACAGCACTAATAGAAGCTCAATAGATATTTACTGAATGAATGAACAAATGACTAAAACAACCATGAAGCAAAAAGATTGAAGGCATGAAATTCGGGTTGAATTCTACTCTATAATTTCATCTCATCTATGTCAGAGCCATGAAATTAAAAGATGCTTACCCCTTGGAAGGAAAGTTATGACCAACCTAGATAGCATATTCAAAAGCACAGACATTACTTTGCCAACAAAGGTCTATCTACTCAAGGCTATGGTTTTTCCTGTGGTCATGTATGGATGTGAGAGTTGGACTGTGAAGAAGGCTGAGTGCCGAAGAATTGATGCTTTTGAACTGTGGTGTTGGAGAAGACTCTTGAGAGTCCCCTGGACTGCAAGAAGATCCAACCAGTCCATTCTAAAGGAGATCAGCCTTGGGATTTCTTTGGAAGGAATGTTGCTAAAGCTGAAACTCCAGGACTTTGGCCACCTCATGCAAAGAACTGACTCATTGGAAAAGACTCTGATGCTGGGAGGAGTTGGAGGCAGGAGGAGAAGGGGACGACAGAGGATGGATGAGATGGCTGGATGGCATCACCGACTCAATGGACGTGAGTTTGAGTGAACTCCGGGAGTAGGTGATGGACAGGGAGGCCTGGTGTGCTGCGATTCACGGGATTGCAGAGTCGGACACAAGTGAAAGACTAAACTGAACTGAACTGATGTCAGAGTTCGGATAATATGCAGTCTTAGGGCCAACAACACATTCCAATTTGCTCAGAACAGTCCAGTTTCCACCAGTTGTCACATAATGATTAATCCCTTTTTATTCTCAAAGGCTCATCCGGGACTTCTCACTGTCTCACAAGGCTGTATATTTGACATAATCTATTGGTTACACACAGGTCATAAAAATTCTGCCAGTTGCTATGGCTAAGGCCAATACTCTGATCAGGCCCGATGGAGAGAAGGCACATGTTCAACTCACTTCTGACTATGATGCTTTGGATGTTGCCAACAAAATTGGGATCATCTAAACTGAGTCCAGCTAGCTAATTCCAAATATAAAAGTTTTCACTATTTAAAAAAAAAAAATTCTGTCAACATTACAAAAGAGTATTTTCATTAGGATTATTAGGATTCACTTTGGAGTGAGTTTGAACATGGGAATTGGAACCCAGTATATTTCTTTAAGAGCCCATGTGATGAAAACTTCATCTTAGCACACTTAACTCTTCAAGGTAACTAGGCAAGGTATTTTGACTAGTTTTCAAATTTATTTTCTTTATTGAAGTAAAATAAACCTCACCATTCCACCCATTGTAAAGTGTGTGATTTAGCGGCATTTAGTACACTCGAAATGCTATACAAATATCCTCACTTTCTAATTTAAAAGTATTTTCCTTATGCCAAAAAAGAGACCACATGCTCATTAAGCAGTCACGCCCCATTTCCTCCTTCCCCCAGTCTCTGGCAGTTACTAATCTGTGTTCAGTATTCATGAATTTTCCTATTCTGGACATTTCATTAAAATGGGCTTATCCGATACGTGGCCCTTTGGGTCTAGCTTCTTTCATTTAGCATAATGTTTCCAAAGTCCACTCACACTGTAGCACGCATCAGCACTTCCTCTCTATAGCTGGATAACATTCCATCAAATGGGTACATCATTTTAATTTACTCAGCTATCAGTTGGTAGGCACTTGGGTTGTTTCTGAATTTTGGCTAGTTTATGATTAGCATGTCTTTACAAATTTTTTTGGTATGAAGTTAAGACTGGAACATCTGGGTGATATGATAATTCTGTTTTCCTTTTAGAGATATGGCCAAGCTGTTTTCCACAGCAAGTATACTATTTTATTTTCCAACCATCCATGTGGGAAGTTTCCAATTTCTGCACACACTTGCCAATACTCTTTATTTTCCAGGGTTTTGAAAGTAATTATTACAGTCATTCTAGCAGGAATAAAGTGATATATCATTGTGGTTTTGATTTTCATTTCCCCAGTGACTAAAGATATCGAGCATATTTTCACGTGTCTATTGGCCATTTGCATGATTTATTTGGAGAAATATCTGTTAAATTTCTCTGCCCATTTTTTAATTGCGTCATTGTTGAGCTGCAAGAGCTATTTATATATTCTGGAGACTAAACCATAGGTCTAGAGTTTCTATATACATGTGGTCCCCTCAAAGAAACACGACTCCTTTGAAGCTATCTTACCTCAATTACAGGTTACCTATCAGTTATAGGTTGAGTACATAGTATATTTAATGCATTAATTTTAGATTTTGGAATAAATTCTTATGGTTATTTTAAAGCACTATAGTAGGAAATAATTGTGTCCAAGAGAGTTTTTATGTCTTCCTCCATCATATCAAGTTGCTTGGCCCCATATTAGAGTAAGTATTGTGTATGAGATGACACCATTCTAAAATTCTGATAGTCTCCTAAGCAAACAACTTAAGATAAAATTATATTTATCCAATTTATCAAATGTGTACTACATATTAGATACTGTACAAACACAATGCAGAGATAAAGTCATAGTATTTATAGCTTAGAGTAGAATTAAGAGTTCATAAAAAAGAACAGCCAAATTAACAAATTAAAAAATAAATGGGAATTGGAACCCAGTATATTTCTTTAAGAGCCCATGTGATGAAAACTTCATCTTAGCACACTTAACTCTTCAAGGTAACTAGGCAAGGTATTTTGACTAGTTTTCAAATTTATTTTCTTTATTGAAGTAAAATAAACCTCACCATTCCACCCATTGTAAAGTGTGTGATTTAGCGGCATTTAGTACACTCGAAATGCTATACAAATATCCTCACTTTCTAATTTAAAAGTATTTTCCTTATGCCAAAAAAGAGACCACATGCTCATTAAGCAGTCACGCCCCATTTCCTCCTTCCCCCAGTCTCTGGCAGTTACTAATCTGTGTTCAGTATTCATGAATTTTCCTATTCTGGACATTTCATTAAAATGGGCTTATCCGATACGTGGCCCTTTGGGTCTAGCTTCTTTCATTTAGCATAATGTTTCCAAAGTCCACTCACACTGTAGCACGCATCAGCACTTCCTCTCTATAGCTGGATAACATTCCATCAAATGGGTACATCATTTTAATTTACTCAGCTATCAGTTGGTAGGCACTTGGGTTGTTTCTGAATTTTGGCTAGTTTATGATTAGCATGTCTTTACAAATTTTTTTGGTATGAAGTTAAGACTGGAACATCTGGGTGATATGATAATTCTGTTTTCCTTTTAGAGATATGGCCAAGCTGTTTTCCACAGCAAGTATACTATTTTATTTTCCAACCATCCATGTGGGAAGTTTCCAATTTCTGCACACACTTGCCAATACTCTTTATTTTCCAGGGTTTTGAAAGTAATTATTACAGTCATTCTAGCAGGAATAAAGTGATATATCATTGTGGTTTTGATTTTCATTTCCCCAGTGACTAAAGATATCGAGCATATTTTCACGTGTCTATTGGCCATTTGCATGATTTATTTGGAGAAATATCTGTTAAATTTCTCTGCCCATTTTTTAATTGCGTCATTGTTGAGCTGCAAGAGCTATTTATATATTCTGGAGACTAAACCATAGGTCTAGAGTTTCTATATACATGTGGTCCCCTCAAAGAAACACGACTCCTTTGAAGCTATCTTACCTCAATTACAGGTTACCTATCAGTTATAGGTTGAGTACATAGTATATTTAATGCATTAATTTTAGATTTTGGAATAAATTCTTATGGTTATTTTAAAGCACTATAGTAGGAAATAATTGTGTCCAAGAGAGTTTTTATGTCTTCCTCCATCATATCAAGTTGCTTGGCCCCATATTAGAGTAAGTATTGTGTATGAGATGACACCATTCTAAAATTCTGATAGTCTCCTAAGCAAACAACTTAAGATAAAATTATATTTATCCAATTTATCAAATGTGTACTACATATTAGATACTGTACAAACACAATGCAGAGATAAAGTCATAGTATTTATAGCTTAGAGTAGAATTAAGAGTTCATAAAAAAGAACAGCCAAATTAACAAATTAAAAAATATATATTGGAAGTAAAATGCCGTATGGGAGATACAAACAGGTGTCACTGGGGTGAAGAATGATCACAAGAATTCTAGGCAGGTTAGGGAATCATAACAGCAACAACAGAAGATGAATACTATAGAAAAATATGAAGGAAATAAAAAAAAACAAACAGAAGCACAGAAACTGTGATGGAAAAATACACCTGCTGCTGCCGCCGCTGCTAGGTGGCCTCAGTCGTGTCCGACTCTGTGCGACCCCACAGACGGCAGCCCACCAGGCTCCCCCGTCCCTGGGATTCTCCAGGCAAGAGCGCTGGCGTGGGCTGCCATTTCCTTCTCCAGTGCATGAAAGTGAAACGTCAAAGTGAAGTCGCTCAGTCATGTCCGACTCTTCACGACACCATGGACTGCAGCCCACCAGGCTCCTCCGCCCATGGGATCTTCCAGGCAAGAGCACTGGAGTGGGGTGCCGTTGCCTTCTCCGAAATACACTTGAGAACCAGTTAATATCCCAAACAAGGTGGTTGGAATGTTGATGATACTTTGAGAAATAGCAGTTGATTCAGGAGAGGGTCTATACTGTTCTCACCTAGAGGGACCCATCCTCCCCTAAACTCTGCCAGTTTTAATCTGACACTTTCATAAGTTCTACATCAAACGCCTCCTACTTTCTAAAGTGTTCACTGAAAAGAACATTAGCTCCTTGAACTCCTATTAGTATTTTATTTGTGCTTTCCTCATGGCATTTGCCACTCATGAGGATAAAATGTAATAGTATAAAACTTCACTGTGGAAAAGAAAACCCCACATGCTCTGTGCATAGGAAATGCACAACAGAACGCAGTGAGTTCATAGATCAAATCACTGAAATGGAACCAAGAATAATATCCACGTGAGAGTACGTTCGTAACTAAGAAATTTCAAATCAACATTATCTGGCAAGTAAATGATGTGTTTCCGGAGCGGTTATAAAAAGTAGCTACAGTTTTTAAATCATATTATTCTTTACCTAATTTACAAATAAAATTTTGATAATTGAATTTATTCACGGATGGTTAAGAACATTAACAAGAACACATTGAACTGAACTCCTTAGGCTTAAAAATCAAAGCCCAGTAAGCTATCACTAAACTGACTAAACTAAGAGAAATATTAAGGCAATTTTTAACACATAAAAATCTAATAATTCAAGTGAAATAGCCTTTATTGACAATGTACTCAGAAATAATAACCAAATTTTCAAGAAAATGATTGCCTCAAATGAAATTGCAGGAAAAAAAAAAGAATAAGCCTTGTGATAAATTTTGCTGAGTGAATCAAGATTCTTCTCAAGGGAAAAACAATAAAGTCTAAATAAAACTAAATTATGACATAGTTCATTGAAATGTAATACCTACTCCAATGGCTTCATTCAAAATACGTCCAAATCTCTTCAGACCACAGGTTTTTAAAGGAAAGCTCATTTTCTGGTTAAACAGGCAGGTGGCACTAAAGAATGGAAGTGGAGTGAGGGTGTTGGTCATTCCGTCATGTCCAACTCTCTGTGGCCCCGTGGACCGCAGCCTGCCAGGCTCCTCTGTCCCTGCAATTCTCCAGACAGGAAGGCTGAAGGGGCAGCCCGTCCCTCCTCCAGGGCATCTTCCCGACCCAAGGATCGAGCCCAGGTCTCCAGCACTGTGGGCAGGTTCTTCACCATCTGAGCCACCAGGGAAGCCTGGGCTAAAGAATCCTCTGGGCATCATCTCTGGGAAGGTAAGGGTCCCAAAGACCTGCAGTATCTTATTTACCAGGAACCTCAGTGACTCATCTATGAAGCGCAACAAATTCCAGCCTCGACTAGCTGAGTCCTCTGTATGTTGTGAATTTTTTCATTTAAAACTAGTTTCTCTTAATCACTACAATGGCAAAATTGCTTCTCTTATGGAAGGATGTAAGCACCGAGTCTCATGTCCTCCAGGAATCCTAGCCTGGGAAGAGATGCCTCATTTTTCCTCTCTGCAATAATCTTCTTTTACCAGGTATATACATAATCAAGATACAATTTTAAAGTCCACTTCAAAGGCACATACTCTTTTTTTTTTAGTACTTTATTCTACATTACAATACTATATTTGTTTTGCCATACATTGACATGAATCAGCCACAGGTGAACACGATCTCCCAATGCCGAAGCCCCCTCCCACCTCCCACCCCACATCATCTCCCTGAATCATCCTGTGCACCAGCCCCATGCATCCTGTATCCTGCACTGAACATAGACTGGTGCTTCGTTTCTCACAAGATAGTATACATGTTTCAATGCCATTCTCCCAAACCATCCCACCCTCTCCCTCTCCCTCAGAGTCCAAAAGTCCGTTCTATACCTCTGTGTCTCTTTGTTGTCTCACATAGAGGGTCATCATTACTATCTTCTAAATTCCATATATATGTGTCAGTATACTGTATTGGTGTTTTTCTTTCTGGCTTACTTCACTCTGTATAATCGGTTCCAATTTCATCCATCTCATTAGAACTGAGTCAAATTTATTCTTTTTAAGGGCTGAGTAGTACTCCGTTGTATATATGTACCACAGCTTTCTTATCCATTCATCTGCTGACGGACATCTAGGTTGCTTCCATGACCTGGCTATTATAAACAGTGCTGCTGTTTCCCTCAGCAAGATGCCTAGGATACCTTAGTATAATGGAGTTTTGTTTAATTAAGTAATGGATGTTGTAAAGTATGATCTCAAGAGTATGTTCATTGAGGCAGAGGCACATACTCTTGAGATCATACTTTACAACATCCATTACTTAATTAAACAAAACTCTATTGTACTAAGGTATCCTAGGCATCTTGCTGAGGGAAACACAGACTTTAAAGAAGATATTCTTTCCTATCTTTAACTACATTCAAAACTAGTGAGGAGAAAATACCTACATAGAAACCACCATAGTAAAATGCAGAACGAAGCAAGCATTGCAACAGAGCTGTAATAACTCTCCTTGGTCACACTAATCTGGGGAGCACACCAGGACCGAATTACCAGGAATAAACCACTCTCTTCCGGCTCTGCCCCGACCCTTGGTTACAGGAAGTCTAGTTTGCTGCTGCTGCTGCTGCTAAGTCACTTCAGTCGTGTCTGACTCCTAGCGACCCCATGGACTGCAGCCCACCAGGCTCCTCCGTCCACTCAACCCCAACTATGCACAAACATACTGGGGTGCTATTATTTCCTCCCTTCTCTGTTTTCTTGGAGAGACTCTAGTCCGCCTGGGGCGGGAGGTGAGGAGTCAGTAGCCCGTCTGTCTGGCTCATCGTCATATCCGCAGTAGCTAAGCCGCACTGCGGCTGCAGGATCCGCTGAGCAAGCAAGCGCATCGCGCGTCCGGAGTCCTGGGGCGCCTGCTCCGGAGCTGCGCTCTGGCCCGTGGTCCCCAGCGCTCCCAGCCTGCGCTCCGCGGCCGCGAGTCTGCCCGTTCACGGCAGGTGCTCGTGCTCAGAGCAGCCGCCCTGCTCCTGTGGACTCCTTTCAACACACGCTGATAGTCTCTCTGTTTTCACCCCACGTGAACCGGCTTAAACTAGTAAACCCAATGCATGCTCAGCCGCTAAGCTGTGTCAGCCTGTTTGCGACCCCGCAGACTGTAGCCGGCCGGGTTCCTCCGTCCGTGGGATTCTCCAGGCAAGGACACTGGAGTGGGTTGCCATCTCCTCCAGGGGATCTTCCTGACCCAGGGACTGAACCCACATCTCCAACACTGGAGGCGGATTCTCTGCCACTGAGCCACCTGGGAAGCCTGATGGTACCCAGTGGGCTCCAGCAGTTGCCCCACATCAAGGACAGGGTTACACGCTCCTACACAGAACCTATGTATTTCCTGTATCACAGAGCGGAAAGCAAAACTCTCAAGTGACCTTAGCTTTAATGCACGCATCAACGAAGCTCCTTAACCCTGGGATTAGGACACGGGTTTAAACGGGCTGGAATAAAGGAAATCTTCAGGGACACACATGGTCGTATAATCAGAAGCCACACTTTCCTCCAACGTGAACTCATCTTCTTTGGACCAAGTTTGTGCATCTATATTTTTCATGTTCTTTAATGCATTATTTTAAGGAAATTCTACAAGTCTCATCATAAATAAATATTTCTTCAATCATCTGGCAATCCAGATATATCTAAATATCAGCATGAACTGCTGAGACACAATACAAAGCACTCATACTGAAATGTCTAAATCAAATTAGTCATTTTCTGAGTTACAACAGACTTAGCGCAGAGGTCATAAAAAAGAGTGAATTGGTCCATATGGCACTCAATTTAAGATAATAAAGGAAAGAATACATCTCAATTTCTAAAGATAATAACTATTCATTGAATAGTCACATGACCTTGAGTTGAAGTCCAGCTAAGCCACTTCTGATCTCTACATATGTTATACATAAGTTGGGCAAGGTATAACCTCTGAATCCTAGCTTTCTCATAAATGTCAGATAACATTACTTATTTACAGGTTTGCTGAGAAAAGCAAATGATCCAGTGGCCCTGAAAATGGCTTGTAAACTGAATAACACAGTACCAGTATCAGTTGTTGATTCCCTCATTACTACTCACACATTCTCTTATATTTTCCTCTCTGCCTATTTTCAAAGTTTTTGATGGAGAGAAAACTACCATGCCACGTGAAAGCTTAGGATACAGGTTTTTTTTTTTTTTAAGCACATAATCTAAGACTTCAGTTTGGTTCATGGTGAACATGATTTTTGTTCTTAACAAAATTTTCTTCACAATTAAAAAAAACACATAATTTTTGTTCTTAACATCAGGCTTATGGAACCCATTCAAAAACTACTGATGTTATGTCTTTATTGAAGTGAGTCCAGGAATCCCTTAACCTGTCATGTGAATAAATGGGACAACCAGACTCTCGAAATACACTTCAGAATGTTTTTCAAGCTTCTTTCATCATTTTCCATATTAAAACTTGATTTTACAACGAATCTAGCACATATATACAGACAATAACAAACATACACAAACTCCAAAATTCTCATGAAATAATACTTAAATTTAATAGAAGTGATATATTTTTCTCCTCTGTCACATTCTAATCCTTTTTCTTTTAAACTGTTGCTGGTTACGTATTATTTCACTACTGGTTGTGACCTGAGGTTTGAGGAATAATGCTTACATTGAGAAGATACTTTTCCCATCGGCGAAGTAACAGAAATTAAATCTTCCAGGTAGCAGAGAAGAAAGCCACGGTCATGCCAGGGCCCCTGTCTGGATAAGGTACAGCTGCCGTGGCGCCCCCTGGTGGCCGCTTGCTGGTGGGACCATCACTGCACAGCCACTGCACCGGCGGCAGGACTGACTCCACTGCTGCGAAGTTTGCTTGTGTGTGTGTGTGTGTGTGTGTGTGTGTGTGTGTGTGTGTGCTCCTCCTTCGGTTGTAGACTCTAAGTGGAAACATGCATTTAACTTACAATAGACTGTGTGTGTGTGTCGCTCAGTTATGACTGACTGCTTGCAATCCCGTGGACTACAGCCCACCAGCTCCTGTGTCCATGGGATTCTCC
The DNA here is from genome assembly GCA_006410535.1 of Litocranius walleri. NCBI lineage: Eukaryota > Metazoa > Chordata > Mammalia > Artiodactyla > Bovidae > Litocranius > Litocranius walleri. The sequence goes on from SJYG01000382.1 coordinate 451,496, forward strand.
AGGCAAGAACCCTGGAGTGGGTTGCCATTCCCCTCCCCTGGGGATCTTCCCAACCCAGGGATCAAACCCGGGTCTCCCGCACTGGGAGCCAGGGAGGCCGCCAGGGAGGCCCTAGACAGGGCTGCCAAATAACAAATACACCGCACAGAGTTCTTTCCAAACTCTGTTGTGTTAGTCGCTCAGTCGTGCCCGACTCTTTGCGACCCCATGGACTGCAATCCACCAGGTTCCTCTGTCCACGGGCTTTTCCAGGCAAGGATACTGGAGTGGGGTGCCACTTCCCTAGTTACTGCGTTTCGTTTATAACTCACTGGATTCAGTAGAATCCTCAGAAACCACTAGTTTCGTCTCCATCTCCTCTTAGTAACGGGACAGAAATAGAGCCTTTCTGAGTCATCAGTTAACCTCTGAGAGTGAACAAGACGGGTCCTCCTTGCTGGGAAGGCAGGAGGAGCAGCCGCGTCAGAAGCAGCCTGAGCTCCAGTCTCGGATGCCCCCTGCTTCTCGCGCCTCCTGGGTCGCTGGGTGGACTTCCAGGAACCCTGTGAAGCTCCCCTTGGCTTTGGCTGGATTTGGTCAAAGACCACCGCGGCCGGAGATCAGACAGAAGGAGGAGACGAGGTTTGCGCACTTCCTTCCCACCCCCTGCCCTGTGAGAGTGGACTGGTTGCCTTCTCTGAAAGTCATGACTCTCTCAGGGCAGCTGGCCCCCTAGGAAGCTAGCCCTCCAGGCCCCGGCAGCTCCGCCCTGCTCTTATCCCCGCGCTCTCTCTCCAGGAGGTAACGCTGCCAGCGCCTGCCTGATCCACGCCCGGGTCTTTGTAAAAAGCCTCTGTAGCGATTAACCGCTCTGCGAATTACCCTATTCCGAGCATGCCAACTGCTTGCTCTTGGGAGCCTGGATAATACAGATCATGTCTTGACTTCACCAAAATTACACGGCCTTGGTTAAGTAAAAAACTATTTGACTTTGGTTCGCTATGAAATGTGAACAATATGAATAATTGTGCTGCTGAAGAATATGGTTATTCAGGTCATAATAAATATCAAAAATTTTAAATGTTATTATACATATTATCATGAGGAATATATAAAATTAATATTGTAATGTTGCCAAATTTGATTATATAGATCAAATGTGATAAAATGTAATAAAACATAGATATTAATAAAAAAACACAATAAAATTTTCTCATCCCCTTCATTAAAAGGACTTTTAATACTGACGTTTTTTAATTATAATTTTAATTTCAAGTAGAAATAATGAAATCTTGGATATGTTTCCATGAAATCACACTATATTAATTGAGCAGCCTAATTTGATTAAAATAATTATATGGCAAAATTAATTCCTTAACAAAGGGAACATCTCACTGCACTGAAGAAGATACATCTTTGAAAAAGTAAACACTTCTTTTTTCATTTGCAGTGTTGACACTGAAAGAATAAAACAGATTTTACTTGAGTACTGTTTCAGTTTCTCTCACTCTCTTGGACCTCAGAGATGCGCCAAGAGAGAGGAGGGTGCCTGGTAGCCATGGCAAAGCACAGTGGAGGATTCTCAGAGCTCCAGAAAGGGCCTAAGTGGAGGATGCTGGCACAGGTGAAGCAACAGCTTAGGCACAAAGCCCAGGGGAGGACAGCTCCAGGAGGCGTCAAACAATGCCTGAGCAGTGTCCTGCTTTTCATGTGCAGCTATGGAAAGAATCCACGAGAATTAGGTTATTATTCTCAGTGTTATCTCCCCATGTGTATCCTTGGTAAGTTTTAGAAAACCCAGTGCTTTCTAAACAAAAGCAGAACATAAATCTGTAACAACCACACAAAGTGTATTTTTCACTCTGAGTTTTGCATGACTACATGTGTGTGCTTTAGGAATGGGGAGAGTATTCATTCAGGGAGAAGCTTCTGAGTCATTAACCAGTTCATTCTAATGCCACCACGACCATACTCAATGGAAGGGCAACAAGCACAGATCATCTTTATTGGGATGTCTTTTGGGATAAGGAAATTTCTATAAATATTCCATTAGAATTGAGTTACCTAACCTTGTGTGTGTGTGTGTGTGTGTGTGTGTGTGTGTGTGTGTGTGTGTGTTAGTTGGTCAGTCATATCTGACTCTTTGCAACCTCGTGGACTGCAGCCTGCCCGGTTCCTCTATCCGTGGAATTCTCCAGGCAAGAATACTGGAGTGGGTAGCCTTTCCCTTCTTCAGGGGATCCTCCCAACCCAAGGACTGAACCCAGGTCTCCTGCACTAAAGGCAGATTCTTTACTATCTGAGCCACCAGGGAAGCCTACCACTTGACCCTGCCAAGCTGCCAAGTCGCTTCAGTCATGCCCAACTCTGTGTGACCCCATAGACGGCAGCCCACCAGGCTCTGCCATTCCTGGGACTCTCCAGGCAAGAACACAGATTTGGATTGCCATTTCCTTCTCCCCACTTGACTCTGCCCAACTACAAATATAATCTATTTATTACCAGAAAAAAAGGAGGAAGTGGGTTTTGGTCAGCACTTAGCAAATGTTATCATAAATTTACACTGTTTTTTCCAACTTAATTTATCACATTCTTTTGCAAATTTTATTTGTGGCAGATTCATAGCTTCACAATATCCTATCCTATGAACATACAGTAATGTACTGATCTATTTTCTCAATTAGCAGTTTATCAAGTTTAGAGGTATTACAAACAACACTGCAATTAACACTTTTATACATAAATTATGATTTATCATAAACTATTTCCTCAGACAAAATGTACAAAAGAGGAAACCAAAGTCTACAGACACTTAAAGTGTCTTGATAATCTTGCAAATTGCTTTCCAGAAAGATTGGACCACTTTACATTTCCATAGGAAGAACATGAGGAGGTTGATGGTTTCAATCAATAACCTCGCTGCTATTGATTGAAACCATCTCATTCAAATGTGCCATTTAATAAACAAAACAGCCATCAAAAATAACAGCTGAAAATACATTCCATTGATTTTTCAGGGCGGTTAAATATGTTTTCATAGGTTTCTTTGCATTTGTGTTTCCTCTTTTGCATGTTTCTTAGAGGGGAAAGCATCTGCCTGCAATGCAGGAGACCCGGGTTCAATCCCTGGGTCGGGAAGATCCCCTGGAGAGGAAATGGCACCCACTCCAGCACTCTCACCTGGAAAATCCCATGGACAGAGGAGCCTGGTGGGCTGCAGTCCATGGGTCACAAAGAGTCAGACACAACTGAGTGACAACACCTAATTATCATCTATTAATATATTTTGAATAAGAAAGTCAATTTTATCTGCATCATTTATATATTAAAGCTGTAAACCTCCTAAATGTTATGCCATGTTTGTATCAAAATTTCAATCAGATATTTTTAATTTTTTAATTTCATGAATTTTCCATTTGGTAAGTGTGAGTGTTAATTTTATGAGTGAACTTGACCTACCACGTGATGCCCTGATTAAGTATTGTTTCTAGGTATCTGTGAGGATGTTTAAGGATGAGGTCAACATTTGAACACTCGCCATAGTAGATTTCCCTTCCCTGGGTGGGTGGGTATCATCTAATCAGTTGAAAGCCTGGAAAACAGTCAAAGGAAGGAGGAATTCAACCTTTTTCTTGTCTCACTACAGGAGCTAGAACATTTCATCTCTTTTTTTCTTGCCCTGGACCGAGATTTCCCTGGTTCTCAGGACACTGAATTTGAACCTAATAACACTAATGGTTTTCTGGGTCTTCAGATTACAGACAGCAGATCTTGGCATTTCACAGCCTCTATAATCATTTCTGACTCATTGGAAAAGACCCTGATGCTGAGAAAGGTTGAAGGCAGGAGGAGAAGGGGACGACAGAGGATGAGATGGTTGGATGGCATCACTGACTAGAAGGACATGAGTTTGAGCAAGCTCCAAGAGATGGTGATGGACAGGGAAGCCTGGAGTGATGCAGTCCATTGTGTCGCAAAGAGTCGGACATGACTGAGCAACTGAACTGACAATCATTTCATGAGTCTACTCTTCATTTTATATGTTATATTATATGTATGATACATGTATATAAAAATGCAGACATGCACACACACCCTTTTCCTTCGGCTTATCTGAAAATCTCTAATACAATAAACAGTCACACATATAAATACATAAGCACAATGGAAGAAATCACACAAAAAAATGATCTAGGCATCTTATCTCAAGAAGAAATTTCATCTTTCAAAGAATTTTTGCTTTTTCTCTCTTCTCTTTTTTTAAACATTTGACTACTTAATCCATCTTGAATCAGTTTTGAAATAGGGTATGAACAACAATAAAAAGAGAAAAATTAAATACTTCCTTCACAGTTCACTTGCCAATTTTCTTAACACATTTAATTGAATGATGATTGACTCATCCATGGAGCCACTGAACCATCACTAAATCATCATTTTGTTTATTTTGTCATAAATTAGATTAAATTGACGCATTCATGTGATAATAGAGGTTGTGCTTATTACCAACATCATCACTTTATGGGTGGCATTTAATGCTTTGCAAGATGAATAAACAGCCTAATGTAGCAACTGGCATTTAATTTGAAGAGCTGTACATTCTGTCTCAAAACTTTATATGTAAGTGATGATCATAACTAAGAAAGTTTCCAAGTAGGAGGTGAAAATGAAGTGTCTGAACTTTTTCTCATTACAGCAGAAGAAAAAGTCCCTGTTTAAAAAAAAAATTTCTAATATAAATGAATTTCAATATATGCAAGCAAAAATGTCTGGGTAAAGAGCCAACACAACACACAAAATTCATTTTCTGATAGAAATGAGGCTTAGCTGAACCATCAATTCCTTCTCAACCTTTCCTGGGAACAATTCCAATTTGTAGCCTAAAGGCAAGACCAAAACTCTTCTATTAAAAACTATGCTATATATAAATAATTACAAGGATTCTGAGAAACTGTCATAGCACTTTAAAGACTTTCTGTCAGTTAATATCTTTTATGTATATAACAAAGAAATCTAAACTTTCAATCAACACTAAAATAATTTAAGATACCGGAATTATATAAAATATTCCTTAATGGCCTTAAATGTATGAGAAAGATTGATTCTGGCTAGGAGTATAAGTAATAAACTACAAAGCACCTCACACCAGCTATAAATCGGTGTAACAGTCTTAAAGAACTATTTGGGGTATTTGGGTTTTTTTGTTGTTGTTGTTCTGTGTTTCTTACTGTCTTCCTTTTTATTTGAGCATAATTGCTTTACAATGGTGTGTCAGTTTCTGCTGTACAACCACCTGAATCAGCTGTATGTGTACATATACCCTCCCCCTTGAGCAGCCCTCACCCCAATCCCACCCTTTAGGTCGGCACAGAGCACCAAGCTGAGCTCCCTATGCTAGACAGCAGCTTCCCACCAGCTGTTTATTAGACTTTATACATATCCGGGAGTGGGTGATGGACAGGGAGGCCTGGCGCGCTGCGGGCCATGGGGTCACAGAGTCGGACTGAACTGAACTGCTTTGTTACACACGTGGTGGTATATATGTGTCAAGGCTGCTCTCCCAGTCTGTCCCAGCCCCCTCGGGCCCCCCCCGCCCCCACACCCACATGTCTCTTCTCTGTGTGTCTCTATTCTCGCCCTGCAAACAGGAGTCTGTACCTGTTACCAGTGGTGCTGTGCTTAGTCGCTCAGTCGTGTCCGGCTCTTCGTGACCACATGGGCTGTAGCCCTCCAGGCTCCTCTGTCCCTGGGATTCTCCAGGCAGGGGTACTGGAGTGGGTTGCCATGCCCTCCCCCAGCAATTACAAGCTGTAGACATATCTAATGACCCAGTGATCCCACTCCTGGGTAAACATCCTATAGAAACTCACACCTAAATATGTGGACAGCAATGCTGGTAGATGCCCTGTTCACAACAGACACACTAGATAAACTGTGGGGCAGTCACTGGGATACCACAGAGCAATGAAAGTTAGCTAACTATTCTGAAGACAATAAAGCTCTCGAACAAAATGTTATCATCGGCAAAATACATACGGCATTATTCTATGTGTATATAATTTTAAATTGCTAAAATTCATCCATGGTGTTTAATGCCAAGACGATAAGGACCTCATGTGGGGGCTGTTGATACAAGAAGGAGCCGAGTGGGAGGCGGTACAAAATAACCGCACTAAGAAAAGAGACGTCTATGATCATGATTTGATTTGGGCTCTTAGCTTTCCCTGCTGGGGGCTGCACATCTCCCGTCACAACCTCTGCAGAAATGTACAGATGTCTGGACAAATGACACTTGGGCACCCATGAAAAAAAGTGAAGTTGCTCAGTCGTGTCCAACTCTTTGCAACCCCGTGGCCTGTACCCCACCAGGCTCCTCCGTCCATGGGATTCTTCAGGCAAGAGTACTGGAGTGGGGTGCCATTTCCTTCTCCAGGAGAGCTTCCCATACATATGATACAGTTTATCATTCACACAACAAACAACAGGATTCCCCAGGGAGGGCTTCGGTTCTACCAGAAGGCAAACGAGAGCAAAAAATCATGGTGGTCTGTGTTTTGCAGTGGTTACTGAGTGGAGCTAGGATGAGGCAGCCACCAGGAACTAGCCTGGTTTGAAATTTCCACCAGCATCAGGGGAAGGAAGGCCATGGGCCTTTTTTTTTTTTTTTGAAATCAGACTGCACAGAGTCTGGCAAAGGAAAAAGGGAAGAGGGGATTGAAAATTGTCAGACATCAAACATCAAAAATACAGTCTATTACAATTACGACTGTGTATTACATAACAGTATGTGTCTGTCTAGTTGCCTAAAAAAGTTAAAGTCATTTTAAAAGCAATTCAGATAAATGGAGAAAAAAACTAATTAGCAAAAAAGACTCCCCGCTCTACACACAAGTTATGACTTGCTCAGCAATAGATAAATCACAAGGAACCCACAAAATAAATTGTAATGTACAAATCAAATGCTTGTCCCAGGCAAGTGAAAGTTACGTTCACTTCTATACACGCGTTTGGTCCTCACAGGATTTCCTGCAGTCATACCATTACACTCTTTCTTTCATTAACTATTCAGCCAACATAAATATTTTAGGTAACCTAAAGGTCTTCTATCACTTGTTTTATTTATACATGATAGATGATTTATGGTTTGCACAGGATAGCAGGGTCTGACCAAGACAAAGGACAAAGGGTTTAGCAAAAGGCAATGCTTCTCAAAATTAAATTATTGACCAGTCTGTGCCCAAATCTTCCCTAGAACAGAATTTCTTCTGCTAAAGTAGCAAAGCTGTGGAGGCGTTTTTGTTGTTTCTAAAAACCACGAAAGAAATCCATTTCCTCTAAACATGGCCAAGGACAATTGCGCTTTATTCTCCTTTTATTTCAAAATAGCCTTTCAAGAGAATGATTGTCTCAATACTCCGGTCACCTTCATTTTTTTTTTTCCTCTGTGTTATGAACTTTCAAGAGTTGATACAGGAGCTTCCTCTGAACTCAGGATATGTTTATAAAGGCAGATGAGCTGTACTTTCTTCTCTCTTTATATTTTCGCTCCCTGGGGCTGCCAAATATGGCATGGGACATACTTTTGAGGCAATTGTTTGCTGTTTATCTGAAATTCAAACTCCACAATGTATCCCACCTTTTCATCTGGTGACCCTGGCAGCCCGACTTCTATTCCAGGAGGCTTCTACACGTGGACCCAGCTCTCTCCTCCGTGTAGAATTTCTTTCTTAAGATTCAGCCATGGTTTCCCATCAACTCAGGAGGTGTTTTTACTGGGATATCAGATAGTGATCTCAGGTTCAGCATTTCTGAAGTTGAAACTTTCACCACCACACTTCTAACAAAAAAATGACTGCCCCCACTCACTGCACCCAAACACACCAGATCCCACATTTGTTTATTCCACGAGTATTTGCTGAGTGCCTATTGTTGAGTTAATAAAACAGATATCCTGACCCTCCAGAGTGTTGCCTTTTTTTCAAGAGTCTGTAGTCTAGACCTATCCCAGGTCTCCAAGTACATTCCACATGGATTGCTGTTATTTCTCTTTCTTGACCCTAAATACGCCATCCTTATTCTTGCCTCTGGTTTCCTTCTCTTTTATCTCTATAAATCTCTCCTCTTCCCAGTGAATAACCCTTATGCTCAGCTCAGATTAAAATGAAAAGAGGGAATTCGCTCATTTCTATTGCTAACTCACCCAGAATTAGGACTCATCTTTCAGAAAGGCTGGATCCAAAGATTCAGGGATGACTACCCAAGCCCCACCTCTCCTTGTCTTCCGGTCACAGGTGAACCTGTGTGGGGCTCCTGTCTACATGCCATCTTTCCCAGTCAGGCCAGGGCAGGAAGGCCCCGACCTCACGATGCTCCGCCCGCCACCCAACAGACCCTGCAAACCACGTCTCACTTCTGCAGCACCTTTGATCTTTTGTCCGCGTCTCACCCTGCCCTCTGCTGCTGGCCCCTTCCCTTTCCTCCCTAGCCTCTCTGGGTCCTCCTACTCACGCACCGCATGGAGAACAACTGTCGGTTTTCCACAGGGTTTCATCTCTGCCTCTAAGCCCTTCCCACTTTCCACAGACATTCTTATCTAGACACGTGCCTTCACCAGTGACCTTGAATATTTTTTGAATATTCAAGCTTTTTCTCCCTTCTGACCCTCAGTCTTATATCCAGAAGTTTCCACCAGTACTTCAACTCAACAAAACCAACCATGTTGACCAACCAACTTCCACACTAAATTTACCCTCTTGAACTTAGCTTATATTTGTAGTTGTTGACACCTCCATAAACTCCATTGCCTAAATTAGAAATCTCAGAAACACTGAACAGTCTTCCTTATGTTCCAGTGGCCTTGCTCAATTCTAGCATATGAATCCCTCTGCAATAGCAAAACACCCCTCCCTTCCACCATGCCTTTGACTGCCCTATTTGAAATCTATGCAATTGGAGGATGAGAATATTCCATTACACTTCTGAAGGCTTACACAGTTCTGGAACTGCTGTTGTCTACTCTACGGCTAGAGTGACCTTTCTAAAAACATGCTGCTTAAATCTGTCAGCGTCTTACTGGTGAGATACAGTTCAAGCTCTTAGTAAATGAAGCTCCTCAGAGCCTACTAGCTTTCCATTTCTAAGGTTTCTTATTTCTTCTTTGTTACATTGAATTATTCTCCATTCATGCCCATACCGTTGAACATTGGTGATATTTCACGTATCTTTCAACATATCTTCCCAGCTCTAGCAGACCATCGCCTCTTCTCTGAGCTGCTTCCTGACTTTCTACATCACATGTCAGCAGATGCCTTCTGTCGTGATCTTGCTGCACCTAGGTCATCGTCTGTTACGTCACAGGTTAAGTGACAAGAATTAGGTGTCTGTTTACTTGTCACATTTTTCTTTCCCGCTGAGCTGTGCCCCCATGGACAGGGATGATCTATTCCTTACACATCTAGAACATGTCATTAGCTTGGGCACAGACACAGTAGTTATTGTGGACTACTGGCCATTCAATTATTCAATAACTATTTAAAAATCATAGTATGTTCCAGACCTGTGACAAGCAGCAAAAAATACAGCAGCTGAGAATGCAAATTGCTGTTCTCACAGAGTTTATGTTTTAATGAGTCCAAAGAAATAGCAGACTTCAACACTCATACTGAATTATCACTATATCCAGACATATACTTACATAATTTAATGAATATTTTAATCAACTGATTGAATTTTCTTAAAACTTCCATCCCTGTGACATCACAGGTCTCTTATTAAAATAAAAATTTAAGTATACAAAATGAGTGATAAAATTTGATCTCCAAAGTCAGTAGTTAAAAAGCAGTTTACTTCATTTCAGTGATGAGAATTTCACAAAAATTAAATAAAGTCAGGAAAAATCACATTAGTAGCTTTTCCGCCCATGAACTATTGTTGCTTTGCAGTTGAACAATTCTGAATTTTTAGCTGTCTTGTGAAATACACTATCGCCTCTTTAGTTCGGACAGCGCATACTGAAAGTGACATAAACAAACTACAAAGCCTCCAAAAGCGAGAGACTAGAATACCAAAGAGGTTCTCACTCATAAGAAATGACAGTGAAATAGGCTTTGCCTACAGAAGTAGATGAGTGATACTAATGATAATCAAAACTCACACTATATAATATTTACTCTGTTCCAGGTATTGTCTACAGCCCTGAACTAATATGATCTCATTTAACCTTATACCTTAGCTGAGGGCACTTGGCTCACAGGTGGCAGAGCTACAATTCTGCGTTTCCTGAATCCCACACTCATCTGTCTCACTATGCTGTATTAGGCGCCAGTAAGCCCGCAGCAGCTGCTTCTTGCTGCACAGAAAATTATTCAAGTGAGTGAAGTAGCTCAGTCGTGTCCGACCCTTTGCGACCCCATTGACTGTAGCCCACCAGGCTCCTCTGTCCATGGGATTCTCCAGGCAAGAGTACTGGAGTGGGGTGCCATTAGGAGTCCTTTAAACTCCTGACACAGAAGTGCTGCGTGTTGAGATAATGAGCTGAGCACCATGTGATCAACACATGTGCGTGCTCTCAGCCTGTGAGACTGTGAGTGCTGTGGGGTGAGAATTCATCTGTTGAAACCCTCACCACCAATGTGACTGTATTTAGAACCAGGACTTTCAGGAAGTAATCAGGGTTAGATGAAGTCTCAAGAGTGGAGGGGTGACTGGAGACCTTAGAAGAGGAAAAGCACGCTCTCTCCCTGTGAGGACAGAGCAGGAAGGCAGCCGTCCGCAGCCCCAGGAGGGAGCTCGCTGCAGAACCTGACACTGAGCTTCCGGTCCCAGAACCGTGATGAAATAAGTTTCTATAGTTAAGCCACCTAGTCTATGGTACTTTGTTATGGCAGCTTGAGCTGACTAAGATTACGTGCCTTAGGAAATATTTAACAGTCTCCAAGTGCTTCAGCTGGCATTCTGGTCAGGGGAAATGCAAAGCTTAGCAAAATCATACAAATGCCAAAATATAAGATAAATAAAAGAGTATAAGGGGAAATAGCATGACGTGCCCTTTCTGGTTCAAGAAAATAAATGGAAAGTTGGTTAAAAAATAAGTAGAAGTGCACAAAGCCAAATAGCATGAATAAACTTGGATTACATTACAGGACAGTAAAGTACCATGTATTTTTTTTTTTTCCAAATTACCTTTTGTAGGTTAAGAAGAGTATAAAAAATTGTCTGCTTTTAGCTTGTTAATCCAAATGGGAAAAAATAAATTGGGTTCATTCCAAGTAAGATTTTATTCAAGTAAACCTCAAACTGAATTGACTTAATGACAGTCTACAAAGAGGAAAGTGAGGCAAGAGTAGTTAGGACTTCAGTAGTTAAATGCCAGCTCATATTAGCATATTCTGACACTGTTGATTCAAATAGGTAGACAAACAAACAACTAATTAAGCTGCATTTTACTCAAGCAACTCTTTGCCTTGTTCTAGTTAAATAATTCTTGATATATCAATATTTTCAGAAAATTTTATTCAACTTTCTCAGTTTCATTCAAGTCTAAACTTGAAGAGCCCTAAAATGTACAACAGTGGGTCCCTCAAAATATTAATATATTTATTTTTAAACCTGTACACAAAGAATTAGAATCTGCATAAACATAGCAAGAAAACCCAATAGTCATCTTTGTTACCCAAAGGGAAGAATAGCGCCATTCCTATGCTCATACAGCAACATTGCTCTGTTTGAGTATTAAAGAGTCTAGATTCTAATAATTCACTTTTAAATGTCTACTTCCCTCGAACTTCAAAAAAAGAGATCAGTTATGTTCTTATCTTTTTGTCCCTCAGGGCAGTACAACATATCAAATAATCATAAAAAGTGTTGGAAGAATGACTAAATTTAAAAAAAAGAAGAAAGAAGAATGGTCTAAAACGTTCTGAAGAGATTTAAACAATGGTGTGTTTAATATGGTCAACTTGAATAGCAGTAAATATAAGACCTCGAAACAAAATGTTTAAAGGTTGTGTACAGAAAATACAGATGGGCAGAAGCATATATTATGATTTTATCTCTATATGAAAAAACAGAGCAATGTTATTGCCAAAATTGCTAATGAAACTTTAATGTGTATTCATAGAATGATAGGGTCTATTGGGAAGTAGTATCATATCAGAGTGTCTAAGATAACTAGGGATTTTTAATCCATCTCAGAATATATCTCAGGAAGGCTAAAGACCTCAGGAAATTCTTCCTGCGAAGGGAAAAAAAGGCTAACAGTAAATATAACTTTCTATATTTGAAGGACAATTTTAGGGCAGTGGGATCATTCATTCTGTATGATAAAGAAATATAACTTGAACCAACAGTTAAAAGTTGTATGAAGATTTTGACTTGATATAAGAAAGTACTTTCCCAAGCCAAAGCTGTCATTAAAAAATATTTTATAACTGGGAGCTCACGATTCATTAGCCACCAAAGTGACCATGAAAGAACATAAAATCACCAAGGACAGTGAATAAGAGTTTAATTCAATTTTTCTTTTAATCCGCTATAAAACATGTTCCCAAGAGGAGCGTGAGGTGATGATACTATGTGCTTGTTAAATAATATGAATTGCACTGATTACTTTTGTATTCTGGATCAAGGGGAAATTTTTCAGATGAAGGTAAAAGCATGACTTTCACACAAATATAAAACATTTATTAAAGACTTTGCTAACTCATTATCAGTGAGGGGTTCAGTTCAGTTCAGTCCAGTCGCTCACTTGTGTCCGACTCTTTGCGACCCCATGAATCACAGCACGCCAGACCTCCCCGTCCATCACCAACTCCTGGAGTTCACTCAGACTCGCGTCCATCGAGTCAGTGATGCCATCCAGCCATCTCATCCTCTGTCGTCCCCTTCTCCTCCTGCCCCCAATCCTTCCCAGCATCAGAGTCTTTTCCAGTGAGTCAACTCTTCGCATGAGGTGGCCAAAGTACTAGAGTTTCAGCTTTAGCATCATTCCTTCCAAAGAAATCCCAGAGTTGATCTCCTTCAGAATGGACTGGTTGCATCTCCTTACAGTCCAAGGGACTCTCAAGAGTCTTCTCCAACACCACAGCTCAAAAACATCAATTCTTCAGCACTTAACCTTCTTCACAGTCCAACTCTCACATCCATACATGACCACTGGAAAAACCATAGCCTTGATTCAGGCAGATGTTAACACCAGTTCAAAGGGGGATCCAAAGAACAGACACATGTATAGATCAGGAGTAACTTGAATTTATAAAAGGACTCAAAATCATCTTCTTCCTGGAGGGGAAGAAAATTTATTAAAACTCCATCTGACAGAATTTATTTGCATGTTTATAAATGAGAAGTATTTGTACTGTACCTGTTACCAGTGGTGCTGTGCTTAGTCGCTCAGTCGTGTCCGGCTCTTCGTGACCACATGGGCTGTAGCCCTCCAGGCTCCTCTGTCCCTGGGATTCTCCAGGCAGGGGTACTGGAGTGGGTTGCCATGCCCTCCCCCAGCAATTACAAGCTGTAGACATATCTAATGACCCAGTGATCCCACTCCTGGGTAAACATCCTATAGAAACTCACACCTAAATATGTGGACAGCAATGCTGGTAGATGCCCTGTTCACAACAGACACACTAGATAAACTGTGGGGCAGTCACTGGGATACCACAGAGCAATGAAAGTTAGCTAACTATTCTGAAGACAATAAAGCTCTCGAACAAAATGTTATCATCGGCAAAATACATACGGCATTATTCTATGTGTATATAATTTTAAATTGCTAAAATTCATCCATGGTGTTTAATGCCAAGACGATAAGGACCTCATGTGGGGGCTGTTGATACAAGAAGGAGCCGAGTGGGAGGCGGTACAAAATAACCGCACTAAGAAAAGAGACGTCTATGATCATGATTTGATTTGGGCTCTTAGCTTTCCCTGCTGGGGGCTGCACATCTCCCGTCACAACCTCTGCAGAAATGTACAGATGTCTGGACAAATGACACTTGGGCACCCATGAAAAAAAGTGAAGTTGCTCAGTCGTGTCCAACTCTTTGCAACCCCGTGGCCTGTACCCCACCAGGCTCCTCCGTCCATGGGATTCTTCAGGCAAGAGTACTGGAGTGGGGTGCCATTTCCTTCTCCAGGAGAGCTTCCCATACATATGATACAGTTTATCATTCACACAACAAACAACAGGATTCCCCAGGGAGGGCTTCGGTTCTACCAGAAGGCAAACGAGAGCAAAAAATCGTGGTGGTCTGTGTTTTGCAGTGGTTACTGAGTGGAGCTAGGATGAGGCAGCCACCAGGAACTAGCCTGGTTTGAAATTTCCACCAGCATCAGGGGAAGGAAGGCCATGGGCCTTTTTTTTTTTTTTTGAAATCAGACTGCACAGAGTCTGGCAAAGGAAAAAGGGAAGAGGGGATTGAAAATTGTCAGACATCAAACATCAAAAATACAGTCTATTACAATTACGACTGTGTATTACATAACAGTATGTGTCTGTCTAGTTGCCTAAAAAAGTTAAAGTCATTTTAAAAGCAATTCAGATAAATGGAGAAAAAAACTAATTAGCAAAAAAGACTCCCCGCTCTACACACAAGTTATGACTTGCTCAGCAATAGATAAATCACAAGGAACCCACAAAATAAATTGTAATGTACAAATCAAATGCTTGTCCCAGGCAAGTGAAAGTTACGTTCACTTCTATACACGCGTTTGGTCCTCACAGGATTTCCTGCAGTCATACCATTACACTCTTTCTTTCATTAACTATTCAGCCAACATAAATATTTTAGGTAACCTAAAGGTCTTCTATCACTTGTTTTATTTATACATGATAGATGATTTATGGTTTGCACAGGATAGCAGGGTCTGACCAAGACAAAGGACAAAGGGTTTAGCAAAAGGCAATGCTTCTCAAAATTAAATTATTGACCAGTCTGTGCCCAAATCTTCCCTAGAACAGAATTTCTTCTGCTAAAGTAGCAAAGCTGTGGAGGCGTTTTTGTTGTTTCTAAAAACCACGAAAGAAATCCATTTCCTCTAAACATGGCCAAGGACAATTGCGCTTTATTCTCCTTTTATTTCAAAATAGCCTTTCAAGAGAATGATTGTCTCAATACTCCGGTCACCTTCATTTTTTTTTTTCCTCTGTGTTATGAACTTTCAAGAGTTGATACAGGAGCTTCCTCTGAACTCAGGATATGTTTATAAAGGCAGATGAGCTGTACTTTCTTCTCTCTTTATATTTTCGCTCCCTGGGGCTGCCAAATATGGCATGGGACATACTTTTGAGGCAATTGTTTGCTGTTTATCTGAAATTCAAACTCCACAATGTATCCCACCTTTTCATCTGGTGACCCTGGCAGCCCGACTTCTATTCCAGGAGGCTTCTACACGTGGACCCAGCTCTCTCCTCCGTGTAGAATTTCTTTCTTAAGATTCAGCCATGGTTTCCCATCAACTCAGGAGGTGTTTTTACTGGGATATCAGATAGTGATCTCAGGTTCAGCATTTCTGAAGTTGAAACTTTCACCACCACACTTCTAACAAAAAAATGACTGCCCCCACTCACTGCACCCAAACACACCAGATCCCACATTTGTTTATTCCACGAGTATTTGCTGAGTGCCTATTGTTGAGTTAATAAAACAGATATCCTGACCCTCCAGAGTGTTGCCTTTTTTTCAAGAGTCTGTAGTCTAGACCTATCCCAGGTCTCCAAGTACATTCCACATGGATTGCTGTTATTTCTCTTTCTTGACCCTAAATACGCCATCCTTATTCTTGCCTCTGGTTTCCTTCTCTTTTATCTCTATAAATCTCTCCTCTTCCCAGTGAATAACCCTTATGCTCAGCTCAGATTAAAATGAAAAGAGGGAATTCGCTCATTTCTATTGCTAACTCACCCAGAATTAGGACTCATCTTTCAGAAAGGCTGGATCCAAAGATTCAGGGATGACTACCCAAGCCCCACCTCTCCTTGTCTTCCGGTCACAGGTGAACCTGTGTGGGGCTCCTGTCTACATGCCATCTTTCCCAGTCAGGCCAGGGCAGGAAGGCCCCGACCTCACGATGCTCCGCCCGCCACCCAACAGACCCTGCAAACCACGTCTCACTTCTGCAGCACCTTTGATCTTTTGTCCGCGTCTCACCCTGCCCTCTGCTGCTGGCCCCTTCCCTTTCCTCCCTAGCCTCTCTGGGTCCTCCTACTCACGCACCGCATGGAGAACAACTGTCGGTTTTCCACAGGGTTTCATCTCTGCCTCTAAGCCCTTCCCACTTTCCACAGACATTCTTATCTAGACACGTGCCTTCACCAGTGACCTTGAATATTTTTTGAATATTCAAGCTTTTTCTCCCTTCTGACCCTCAGTCTTATATCCAGAAGTTTCCACCAGTACTTCAACTCAACAAAACCAACCATGTTGACCAACCAACTTCCACACTAAATTTACCCTCTTGAACTTAGCTTATATTTGTAGTTGTTGACACCTCCATAAACTCCATTGCCTAAATTAGAAATCTCAGAAACACTGAACAGTCTTCCTTATGTTCCAGTGGCCTTGCTCAATTCTAGCATATGAATCCCTCTGCAATAGCAAAACACCCCTCCCTTCCACCATGCCTTTGACTGCCCTATTTGAAATCTATGCAATTGGAGGATGAGAATATTCCATTACACTTCTGAAGGCTTACACAGTTCTGGAACTGCTGTTGTCTACTCTACGGCTAGAGTGACCTTTCTAAAAACATGCTGCTTAAATCTGTCAGCGTCTTACTGGTGAGATACAGTTCAAGCTCTTAGTAAATGAAGCTCCTCAGAGCCTACTAGCTTTCCATTTCTAAGGTTTCTTATTTCTTCTTTGTTACATTGAATTATTCTCCATTCATGCCCATACCGTTGAACATTGGTGATATTTCACGTATCTTTCAACATATCTTCCCAGCTCTAGCAGACCATCGCCTCTTCTCTGAGCTGCTTCCTGACTTTCTACATCACATGTCAGCAGATGCCTTCTGTCGTGATCTTGCTGCACCTAGGTCATCGTCTGTTACGTCACAGGTTAAGTGACAAGAATTAGGTGTCTGTTTACTTGTCACATTTTTCTTTCCCGCTGAGCTGTGCCCCCATGGACAGGGATGATCTATTCCTTACACATCTAGAACATGTCATTAGCTTGGGCACAGACACAGTAGTTATTGTGGACTACTGGCCATTCAATTATTCAATAACTATTTAAAAATCATAGTATGTTCCAGACCTGTGACAAGCAGCAAAAAATACAGCAGCTGAGAATGCAAATTGCTGTTCTCACAGAGTTTATGTTTTAATGAGTCCAAAGAAATAGCAGACTTCAACACTCATACTGAATTATCACTATATCCAGACATATACTTACATAATTTAATGAATATTTTAATCAACTGATTGAATTTTCTTAAAACTTCCATCCCTGTGACATCACAGGTCTCTTATTAAAATAAAAATTTAAGTATACAAAATGAGTGATAAAATTTGATCTCCAAAGTCAGTAGTTAAAAAGCAGTTTACTTCATTTCAGTGATGAGAATTTCACAAAAATTAAATAAAGTCAGGAAAAATCACATTAGTAGCTTTTCCGCCCATGAACTATTGTTGCTTTGCAGTTGAACAATTCTGAATTTTTAGCTGTCTTGTGAAATACACTATCGCCTCTTTAGTTCGGACAGCGCATACTGAAAGTGACATAAACAAACTACAAAGCCTCCAAAAGCGAGAGACTAGAATACCAAAGAGGTTCTCACTCATAAGAAATGACAGTGAAATAGGCTTTGCCTACAGAAGTAGATGAGTGATACTAATGATAATCAAAACTCACACTATATAATATTTACTCTGTTCCAGGTATTGTCTACAGCCCTGAACTAATATGATCTCATTTAACCTTATACCTTAGCTGAGGGCACTTGGCTCACAGGTGGCAGAGCTACAATTCTGCGTTTCCTGAATCCCACACTCATCTGTCTCACTATGCTGTATTAGGCGCCAGTAAGCCCGCAGCAGCTGCTTCTTGCTGCACAGAAAATTATTCAAGTGAGTGAAGTAGCTCAGTCGTGTCCGACCCTTTGCGACCCCATTGACTGTAGCCCACCAGGCTCCTCTGTCCATGGGATTCTCCAGGCAAGAGTACTGGAGTGGGGTGCCATTAGGAGTCCTTTAAACTCCTGACACAGAAGTGCTGCGTGTTGAGATAATGAGCTGAGCACCATGTGATCAACACATGTGCGTGCTCTCAGCCTGTGAGACTGTGAGTGCTGTGGGGTGAGAATTCATCTGTTGAAACCCTCACCACCAATGTGACTGTATTTAGAACCAGGACTTTCAGGAAGTAATCAGGGTTAGATGAAGTCTCAAGAGTGGAGGGGTGACTGGAGACCTTAGAAGAGGAAAAGCACGCTCTCTCCCTGTGAGGACAGAGCAGGAAGGCAGCCGTCCGCAGCCCCAGGAGGGAGCTCGCTGCAGAACCTGACACTGAGCTTCCGGTCCCAGAACCGTGATGAAATAAGTTTCTATAGTTAAGCCACCTAGTCTATGGTACTTTGTTATGGCAGCTTGAGCTGACTAAGATTACGTGCCTTAGGAAATATTTAACAGTCTCCAAGTGCTTCAGCTGGCATTCTGGTCAGGGGAAATGCAAAGCTTAGCAAAATCATACAAATGCCAAAATATAAGATAAATAAAAGAGTATAAGGGGAAATAGCATGACGTGCCCTTTCTGGTTCAAGAAAATAAATGGAAAGTTGGTTAAAAAATAAGTAGAAGTGCACAAAGCCAAATAGCATGAATAAACTTGGATTACATTACAGGACAGTAAAGTACCATGTATTTTTTTTTTTTCCAAATTACCTTTTGTAGGTTAAGAAGAGTATAAAAAATTGTCTGCTTTTAGCTTGTTAATCCAAATGGGAAAAAATAAATTGGGTTCATTCCAAGTAAGATTTTATTCAAGTAAACCTCAAACTGAATTGACTTAATGACAGTCTACAAAGAGGAAAGTGAGGCAAGAGTAGTTAGGACTTCAGTAGTTAAATGCCAGCTCATATTAGCATATTCTGACACTGTTGATTCAAATAGGTAGACAAACAAACAACTAATTAAGCTGCATTTTACTCAAGCAACTCTTTGCCTTGTTCTAGTTAAATAATTCTTGATATATCAATATTTTCAGAAAATTTTATTCAACTTTCTCAGTTTCATTCAAGTCTAAACTTGAAGAGCCCTAAAATGTACAACAGTGGGTCCCTCAAAATATTAATATATTTATTTTTAAACCTGTACACAAAGAATTAGAATCTGCATAAACATAGCAAGAAAACCCAATAGTCATCTTTGTTACCCAAAGGGAAGAATAGCGCCATTCCTATGCTCATACAGCAACATTGCTCTGTTTGAGTATTAAAGAGTCTAGATTCTAATAATTCACTTTTAAATGTCTACTTCCCTCGAACTTCAAAAAAAGAGATCAGTTATGTTCTTATCTTTTTGTCCCTCAGGGCAGTACAACATATCAAATAATCATAAAAAGTGTTGGAAGAATGACTAAATTTAAAAAAAAGAAGAAAGAAGAATGGTCTAAAACGTTCTGAAGAGATTTAAACAATGGTGTGTTTAATATGGTCAACTTGAATAGCAGTAAATATAAGACCTCGAAACAAAATGTTTAAAGGTTGTGTACAGAAAATACAGATGGGCAGAAGCATATATTATGATTTTATCTCTATATGAAAAAACAGAGCAATGTTATTGCCAAAATTGCTAATGAAACTTTAATGTGTATTCATAGAATGATAGGGTCTATTGGGAAGTAGTATCATATCAGAGTGTCTAAGATAACTAGGGATTTTTAATCCATCTCAGAATATATCTCAGGAAGGCTAAAGACCTCAGGAAATTCTTCCTGCGAAGGGAAAAAAAGGCTAACAGTAAATATAACTTTCTATATTTGAAGGACAATTTTAGGGCAGTGGGATCATTCATTCTGTATGATAAAGAAATATAACTTGAACCAACAGTTAAAAGTTGTATGAAGATTTTGACTTGATATAAGAAAGTACTTTCCCAAGCCAAAGCTGTCATTAAAAAATATTTTATAACTGGGAGCTCACGATTCATTAGCCACCAAAGTGACCATGAAAGAACATAAAATCACCAAGGACAGTGAATAAGAGTTTAATTCAATTTTTCTTTTAATCCGCTATAAAACATGTTCCCAAGAGGAGCGTGAGGTGATGATACTATGTGCTTGTTAAATAATATGAATTGCACTGATTACTTTTGTATTCTGGATCAAGGGGAAATTTTTCAGATGAAGGTAAAAGCATGACTTTCACACAAATATAAAACATTTATTAAAGACTTTGCTAACTCATTATCAGTGAGGGGTTCAGTTCAGTTCAGTCCAGTCGCTCACTTGTGTCCGACTCTTTGCGACCCCATGAATCACAGCACGCCAGACCTCCCCGTCCATCACCAACTCCTGGAGTTCACTCAGACTCGCGTCCATCGAGTCAGTGATGCCATCCAGCCATCTCATCCTCTGTCGTCCCCTTCTCCTCCTGCCCCCAATCCTTCCCAGCATCAGAGTCTTTTCCAGTGAGTCAACTCTTCGCATGAGGTGGCCAAAGTACTAGAGTTTCAGCTTTAGCATCATTCCTTCCAAAGAAATCCCAGAGTTGATCTCCTTCAGAATGGACTGGTTGCATCTCCTTACAGTCCAAGGGACTCTCAAGAGTCTTCTCCAACACCACAGCTCAAAAACATCAATTCTTCAGCACTTAACCTTCTTCACAGTCCAACTCTCACATCCATACATGACCACTGGAAAAACCATAGCCTTGATTCAGGCAGATGTTAACACCAGTTCAAAGGGGGATCCAAAGAACAGACACATGTATAGATCAGGAGTAACTTGAATTTATAAAAGGACTCAAAATCATCTTCTTCCTGGAGGGGAAGAAAATTTATTAAAACTCCATCTGACAGAATTTATTTGCATGTTTATAAATGAGAAGTATTTGTATTGCTATCATCTATCTGCAACTTACAGAGTTCTAAAACAGCATAAAGTCAACAAAAGGTTCAGATCACCCATAGAATTAGATTCAGATAACACAGAGAGTTATGCTCTGAAGCATGCAGTTTTCTACTGGAAACACCAAATACTATTTTTGCTTGATCAAAATTTCCTTGATTGTAAGTTCTAAAACTTATGTCACACAATCAAAAGTAAGGAAACATTCAGATAATTTATTTCTTTATATACCTGTTGCATCACTGCCACATGAAACAATTTCTTGGCTACACCACATAGCATGTGAAATCTTAGTTCCCTGATCAGAAACCAAACCCAGCTCTCCTGCATTGTAAGGTGGATTCTTAACCACTGGACCACCAGGGAAATCCCTTGAGACAATGTCTTAATTAATACCCTTTGTTGGTATTTGATGATTGCAAACTTTTAAGAATGCGGTATTTTTGTAAAAAAGAAATTCATGCTCTAAGAAAATAGAGTCTATTTAAAAAAGAAATTTGTGAACTTAACTTGAACATCTGAATTCTATTTCCTTAAAATTTCAAATATTTTCATAAAATTAATAATGAAAAGCTTAATGTATATTGGGAAACTTTCTTCTAACTTCTTGTCTTAAAGATTATTCTCTTACTATTTTTATTTTTTCCAATTTAAATATTTCATTTGGTAGTTCTAAATGAATATAGCAATTTACCATTTCTAAAAATCAATTTTCCAGGCAAAAGATAAAATAGCATATACTTGATTTATTTAAAATGTGACTATAAGTAAAAAGACTGATTTTTATAGAGCTGAAATGTGGTTTATCTTCTTTTATTAACTCATCACTTAATAAGTATAATGATGCATAAGTAGTTACTAAGGACATGAAACAACAGACTGGTTCCAAATAGGAAAAGGAGTACGTCAAGGCTGTACATTGTCACCCTGCTTATTTAACTTACATGCAGAGTCCATCATGAGCAATGCTGGGCTGGAGGAAGCACAAGCTGGAATCAAGATTGCCGGGAGAAATATCAATAACCTCAGATATTCAGATGACACCACACTTATGGCCAAAAGTGAAGAACTAAAGAGCTTCTTGATGAAAGTGAAAGTGGAGAGTGAAAAAGTTGGCTTAAAGCTCAACATTCAGAAAACGAAGATCATGTCATCTGGTCCCATCACTTCATGGCAAACAGATGGGGAAACAGTGGAAACAGTGGCTGACTTTATTTTGGGGGCTCCAAAATCACTGCAGATGGTGATTGCAGCTGTGAAATTAAAAGCCGCTTACTCTTTGGAAGTAAAGTTATGACCAACCTAGACAGCATATTAAAAAACAGAGACATTACTTTGTCAATAAAGGTCCATCTAGTCAAGGCTATGGTTTTTCCAGTGGTCATGTGTGGATGTAAGAGTTGGACTATAAAGAAAGCTGAGCATTGAAGAATTGATGCTTTTGAACTGTGGTATTGGAGAAGACTCTTGGGAGTCCCTTGGGCTGCAAGGAGATCCAACCATTTCCTAAAGGAAGTCAGTCCTGAGTGTTCACTGGAAGGACTGATGTTGAAACTGAAGCTACAATACTTCAGCCACCTGATGCGAAGAGCTGACACATTTGAAAAGACCCTGATGCTAGGAACTATTGAAGGCAGGAGGAGAAGGGGACGACAGAGGATGAGATGGCTGAATGGCATCACCGACTCGATGGACACGAGTTTGGGTAAACTCCGGGAGTTGATGATGGATGGGGAGGCCTGGCGTGCTGTGGTTCATGGGGTCACAAAGAGTCTGACACTTCTGAGCAGCTGAACTGAACTGAAGATTAAAAAGATTTGAAACTGAAAGTTTTGAGTCATAAGCATTCAAGTTAACTACCTACATTCATGAGATTCACTATATAATTGAGAAAATACCCACTTCATTTTGCCATTGTGGACAAATGGGAAAGTATGTTGGCTTAAGTGTGGAATCAGTGTAAAGACCAAATACCACAAAAAAAAGTCTCATAAGTGGCAGGGAAGGTCTGGTTCAGAAATGCCTTCTGATGTGTCATAGTTGTAAGACAGATGTTCTGAAGATAGGTGAGAGGAAGCTCCACATTCCTTAAAGGTAATGTGCTTACCTTAAGAAAATCAGCCTCTTATAGAGTGCTTTGTGATTGAAAATGGGCTGTCACGCTGTATAGTCAGGACATTCACGATGGCTGTTTGCTTGCTCTCCCTCCATCCCCTGCCCTACCAGTCCCCACTTCACCTGGGTGCTGCTCACAAGACTGGCCTTTGTTCCTAATGTAGAGCCTAATCAGTATGTTGGAGAAGGAAACGGCAACCCACTCCAGCATTCTTGCTGAGAAATCCTGTAGGCAGAGGAGCCTGGTGGGCTGTGAGAGGGTAACAGGCAGGAAGGCCAGGGGCCTCCAAATGGAGGACATAGCCTGCAAGTGTCAGACATTTTTATCTCTCTTAAGGGGCAGGAGGAAACAAACTAGGGATATTATTTTTCTTCCCTATGAAAACTTAAAAGGAGGTTTCTCTTAAAATACTGTGTTGCCATAATGACACCTGGTTTCACCTGAAGTTAACTATTCTCACACCTTGAGATAACCAATGCATTTTTCTTATGGAAATGTTTGTCTTGAGCTATGCTAACGTACTATGTGTTTACCCCAAACTTACCCCAAACCATTATGTTATGCTCAGATATTGTTCCCCTAATCTGTGTAAATGAAACTATTGATATGGTAATCTTCCTTCTACAAGATTCAAGTTAATCATTTTATGGCCCAGGATGAACCATTTGGTGCCAAGATTATCCCAAAATGCATCTTATGGGTGAGGGGCCTGGTGCCACTCTGAGTTTTAAGACATTCCTTTCTTTCATTAACAGACTGCTAGTGACTATATAACATCCAGCTGAAGACTAGCAGGGGGGTACTCTTTCTGCCCCCTTCTGATGCCTATGTCAGAAGATTTCTCTATCTCCTTTATACTTTATATTACACAAAGCTCTGAGCGATCAAGCCTCATCTCTGGCCCCGGACTGAATTCTCCTCTGGAGGCCCAGAATCCCAGCTGTCTTTTTTCATTCAGCAACAACCTTTCAGCTGCAGTCCAAGGGGTTGCAAAGAGTCAGACACAATTTAGCTACTAAACAACAGCAATGGTTAGTAGTAAATACCTACATTCTTGCCCCTGGCCCCAGCTAGAGATTGCTCTAATCTTTAGATCAGAATGGCTCCTCTTATACAGCTATTCAGAGGGAAGGCTCTCTCTCCGAGGTGTGTAGTGGCCCAAGGGCTGAAGAGGGAGTGCTCCCTCGCTGGTTTCTCTGGCAACTGAAGATTCTGAGTTCAAGGCACCATAGGAGTGAGAGTCTCCTTATTCCCCTGGGACCAAAGACTGCTGCTGCCTTTCTCTTCCTGCCTTCTGCGGTGTCCCTCCAGAGGTGTGAGATGGCCCACTGATGGCCCTGTCACTGACTCCAGGCTCTTTCTTCAGTACCGAGATGGGGCAAGTACCAGGGCTTGCAGACCTGCAGGGTGCATCTCAACACACATACATTATATTTCAGCCTCACAATAACCTCCTACCTAGCTTTTGTTGTTGTTGAGTCATTCAGTCCTGTCTGACTCTTGAGACCCCATGGACCATAGCCCACCAGGACCCTCTGTCCCTGGGATTTCCCAGGCAAGAACACTGCAGTGAGTTGCCATTTCCTTCTCCAGAGGATCTTCCTGACCCAGCGACTAGCCTTCTCCGTTTGTAGATGAAGAAACTAAGGCTCTGATAAACTGCCTTCTCCAAAGTTAAAGAATTTCTAATGATGAAGCCAAGAATAATAAAATTCCCAAAGTCATTTTTGTCAAGGTCTAGTTAGGAAGCACTGCTCAAAACAAGCTTATTAACAACAACAAAAAGAGAATTACTAGGGGAGACCCTTAAAAGGATCTCAACTAATGAAATCCAAAGAGATACATAAGCTGGCCCGGTAATTTATTAGGGAACAAATCATACTGGTGATTTAAGCTCTAATACAATAACTAGATGCTTTCTAAAAAGTGATGATAAAAATAAGGTATGTGCTTTTAACTATGGCGTAATATTAAGTAATAATTCCAGCACATTTTATGAACATTTTAATTGACTAATGCATTTGTATTTATAGTGCATTTTGAGGGTAGAGTCATTTATATTTTAATCTCCAAAGCATAAGATCAAAAGGCAGAAAAAGAATGGTTGAGTTTTTTCAGCTATGTATTTTCATTTCTCTTGTAAACCAGTGCTTTCACCAGATAGTTAAGCAAGCAACATTCTTAACTACCTCTGTGGTGGTTATAAAGTAGATTTATTTTTAATTAGACTATGCTTTTTCAGTTTAATTATTTTTGCCCTCCTCATAACACCATGGGACTATGAATTCCTTTGTGCAATGAAGATCTATGAGATTCTTAGGATAAATGTCATTAGGCTTATAATTTTATTGACTTAGATTAGTATCTGGAGGATAAACCATGCCATTTTTCCCACAACAGAAAGGCTTGGTACACTGACCAAAATAAAATAAAAGCATACTCTGACCAGTTAAACTTGTCCTTAGAAGCTCTTTGGTAATAAATACATCTTGCAAATTTAATGGAAATGCTCCTTTTTCAATGATTTAACAATCCATCATTTCTAATCTTCATTCCAATCATCTTCTGTCAATAAATACCTGAAGAATTACAAGTTCACGGGTCAGTAGATTGACTTAGTCATTTAAATCATACTGCATATCCGTAACCTCCAACTTCTGAAGCCTTTTGCTCTGATCAGCAGCATGTCATGCTTCTACTAATAGAACAAGTGTTCCAGCTTTGACACAAATCCACAAACACTGATACATTTTTAAGATGTCAAATGATGCCTCTGTAAAGCAAATTCAGTAACAAAAGAAACGCTCAAGAACATAAAACTGCATGGAATATTTCCTGTTTCTGGAACTTGAACAAAATGCTGGGTACAGAAAGGGTCAATATTCCATTTTCTAAAGAACACTTCAAACAAGTAGGAGCCAGTCTTTCCAGATCTTACCAAAAGGCCAAAGGCTTCCCTTCACCCAAACATCACCTGCCACTCTCAAGCTCTATGAACAGAAAACCAGTGACAAAGGAGAGGAATGCAACTCTTAGAACGAGAAAAAATCCAAAAATTGGGGGAGTCCCAGTGAGGTGAAGCGATGAACTGCAAACGACTATCAGAAGGTTACCCAACATCAAGGTGTTGGCCTGATCTGCCCACCAAGTACGCGGGGTTGGAGGGCTGCCCGGGAGGGCTGATGGATGCATGTAGCTTGTTGAGTCACCGCTGGCCTGAGCTTCAAACATCCTTCCTGCTCAGAAACAGACAGAACCAGGATACCAGCATCCAGTGTCAGGATAGGTCTTGGCCAAATGAGCTTAAAAGAGGGCTGTTTCTACCCTAATAACAGAGTATGACAACTGAACAAGTACATAAGGGAATTTAGGGCCAAGACGAGACAGATGAGAAAGTAGAGAACCTTGAGAAGGAAAGGTAACCACTGAATAGGAATCAGTTCTTCAGTGACAGTAAGGGGTGAATCTTTAGATGTTTTCATTTATACACAACTTCTCAATTTTATCAACAATGACAAGAGATGAGAGCTCATGATAAAAAACTAAAATGGAGTTATACAAATAGAGACACATGCACAAATACCTGAGCTTCTGCTTGAAATTCACATATTTCATTAGTACTTTATATTAAATATATAGAGGTTTATGCACATGACAAAGCAAAACCCAGCAAGCCAGAAATGTTTGTTCTGTGATAATAGAATAGATTTGAGTAGATATTTCAAATCTGTCACCAGTAACAAAATACATATTTTAGGGAAATGTAATTTTAACAAAACTGCACTTTAGATTCTTAAGTTCTGCCAAATGCCTTAGGCTTTACAGTTATACAGTAGTCAAATCAAGGTAATATCTCTCAATCTTCAAAGTTATTTTACATTGACTTAAAACTAACTTCGGAGAAGGAAATGGTACCCCACTCCAGTACTCTTGCCTGGAGAATCCCATAGATGGAGGAGTCCGGTGGGCTGCAGTCCACGGGGTTGCTAAGAGTCAGACACGACTGAGTGACTTCACTTTGACTTTTCACTTTCATGCATTGGAGAAGGAAATGGCAGCCCACTCCAGTGTTCTTGCCTGGAGAATCCCAGGGACGGGGGAGCCTGGTGGGCTGCCGTCTATGGGGTCACACAGACATGACTGAAGCGATTTAGCAGCAGCAGCAGCAAAACTACCTTCACTATAGTTTGGACTCCTAAGAAACAAAAAGAAATTTAGAAAGTTCCAGCAGGCCCAACAATGGCTATCCCTTTTTGGAACCAAGATTGATCCGCTTACAAATTCTCATAAAATCTTTCCATACTTACTGATCCACATGCCTTTGGAATTTCATGTAAAAAGAAAGTGAATTCTGAGCATCATCTATTCAGTCAGCCTCCAGACGCTGCTCACTAGAACATTACTTCTGTTTTGATCTTTGCTGTATCCCCAGCACCTGGAATGACCCCTGGCTTACTAAGCATACCTTGAATTAAAAAGTAAATATTTGACTAGTAATAGTCCAGTGCCAAGTACAGAGAAGGTGTTTTTATAAACTGATTTTCACCCCATCCCCAAGGTGAAGTCCTAGCCCCACTTCCTCTGAATGTGACTACTTGAAAATAGGACTTTTAAAGAGGTAATTAAATTAAAAAGAGGTCATCAGAGTGGGCCCTAATCTAATATGGTCAGTATCCTGCCCAGAGGAGGAAATCTGGATACAGACATGTACAGAGGGGAAAATGTGGGAAGACTCAGGGAGATGATAAATGTCTACAAGTCAAGGAGGTAGGCCTCAGGAACAAAAACCAATCCTGCTAAACCATGACTGGGACTTCTAGCCTCCAAGACTAAGAACATGTCTCTGTTCCAGTTTCTGCCCTTCACTGTCTCCCAGAGTTTGCTCAAACTCATGTCCACTGGGTCAGTACAAGGTACTCAATTACCTTTCCGACTGATAGAAAATATATATATAATAAATGCATAGAATGTTACCAAAAGATGTACTTTTTAATGTTAAAATCCATCATGCGGCTGTAATCATGAAGCCTGACGTGGTCTCCCAACGGCTAATTCAAATGGTTTCACCTCTTAGTTCTTGTTGTTGCTCACTCCTGTCCGACTCTTGTGACCACATGGATTCTAGCGTGCCAGGCTCCTCTGTCCACTACCATCTCCCAGAGTTTGCTCAAAGTCATGCCCATTGAATCAGCAATGCAATCTGACCATCTCATCCTCTGTCACACCCTTGTCCTTTTGCCTTCAATCTTTCCCCGCATCAGTCTTTTCCAATGAGTCAGCTCGTCACATTAGGTGGCCAAGGTATTGAAGCTTCAGCTTCTGCTTTCCATGATATTAAATTAACATCTGTGAAACTGTGCCAAACCCTATAGTCCTGATGGAAACTACCAATAATTTAAATAAAGTGTTACCTTGTTCATTCTAGCTGCCTGATTCAGTACCAGTGATTTTTAGATCCAAATACAGGCAAAGGTTATCACATGGAGGATAATTCATCAAACCAAGATTGCAAGGGTACCAGACTACTTAGATTCCTGAGAAGCAATCGGATGGACTGTGACCAAGTTTGTTTTTCATAGAAAATGCAGTTATTCCATTTATATATAAATAACCATTTTTATGGCTGATGAAGGAGAAAGACTTAGGATATCTGTGCATGATTTTGGTTGCTGCTGTTAAAAAATCCTCATTGATTTTATATCCAGTGAGTGTACAGAGGTTAAAATATCAAAGACTATATAAATGTTCAATATACCCTTTATTTTGAAAGAGACAAAGCTGTTTAATATTATAATATTATGTATGAAGACATCTCTGTCCCCCAAAAGCCATGAATAACCACAAAATTGAGTTACAGAGTAATGTGTTTTTAAAGTTCTAAACTTTAAAGGTAAATGAGAGTCATATGTCCTAGAGCAATAAAATTCACATTGAATGGCACTGTTTACTGGAAAAGTGTGAGAAGTAATTGAAGCCAAAGGATATTATTTAATTGCCAGAAATCTAAAATCTGTTATTAATCTTGTTTGAGAGTCTTGAGTCTACTATTAGAATCATCTTATTGAGACTAGATCCCAGTGATTGAACTAGACAGAAAATCTATGAATAGAGTGGTGCGCTTGGTTCAGAAGATTGTGGGTTTGCCACATTTGAAAAGAACAATCAAATTTGAGGCGCTAATCTAAAAAAACAGTTAAGATGTCATTTGTTCGCTACCAGAGGGGCTGTTAGGAAACCAAAGGAGAATAAAGTAGTGAAAAAAAAAAACCCCAATGTATTTTCCCCTCATATAACAGTGTAGTAAAACAAAAGTTTTCTATTGATTCAAGTCCAAATGCCCAACATTTATTACACTTATATAATGTTAAAAAAAAAACTCATTGAAATTCTGTATAAGAACTCCATACATAGTTGACTACATCTGACTTGTTCAGAAATAACTGCTTACTTTCTTCTCAGTTCATTAGCTAATAATCATATCAAGATACAAATGGTGTATATATTGACAAAAAACCAAAGACATGAAGGTGGGAAACGCAATGCATGTATAAGATTTAAATAGAGATAGTGGACACATGACAGGCATATAGTAATGAAAATGTTTATTTAACTTATATGCAAAATACATCATGGGAAATGCCAGGCTGGATGAAGCACACGCTGGAATAAAGATTGCTACATAATCTCAGATATGCAGATGAGACCACCCTTATGGCAGAAAGCAAAGAAGAACTAAAGAGTCTCTTGGTGAAAGTGAAATAGGAGAGTGAAAAAGTTGGCTTAAAACTCAACATTCAGAAAACAAAGATCATGGCATCCAGTCCCATCTTCACAGCAAATAGATGGGTAAACAATGGAAACAGTGACAGACTTTATTGTCTCGGGATCCAAAATCACTGCAGATGGTGACTGCAGCCATGAAATTAAAAGACACTTGCTCCTTGGAAGAAAAGCTCTGACCAACTTAGAAAGCACATTGAAAAGTAGAGACATTACTTTGCCGACAAAGGCCCGTCTAGTCAAAGCTATGGTATTTCCACAGCTTTGGAGTTATGGTATTATGGAATTATGGTATTTCCATAGTCATGTATGGATGTGAGAGTTGGACAACAAGAAAGCTGAGTGCCGAAGAATTGATGCTTTGGAACTGTAGTGTTGGAGAAGTCTCCTGAGAGTCCCTTGGGCTGCAAGGAGATCAAACCAGTCAATTCTAAAGGAAATCAGTCCTGAATATTCATTGGAAGGACCGATGCTGAAGCTGAAACTCCAACACTTTGGCCACCTGATAGGAAGAACTGACTCACTGGAAAAACCCTGATGCTGGGAAAGATTGAAGGCAGGAGAAGGGGATGACAGAGGATGAGATGGTTGGATGGCATCACAGACTTGATGGACATGAGTCTGTGCAAGCTCTGGGAGTTGGTCATGGACAGGGAAGCCTGGAGTACTGCAGTCCATGGGATCACAAAGGGTTGGACATGACTGAGCGACTGAACTGAATGAAAATGTTGGTTTTAAAAAAAAAGCCATTTGCCATCATTCTTGAGTTTTCAAGTTGAGGTAGGTGAAAATTTAAAGTCTAATTCAAATAATATGGATAATGTGAAACATATTCTACGCATATTGCTGTGTTTTGCATCTCAGGAAATTTAGAGCATGAACCACCATGATACTGGCCTGTTGTACACTGACCTGGGAACCTTCTTCATTGTCCTAATGTCCCCCAAAATATGTTGCAACAATCTGTTTACATATCAGCATATCCTTGACCCAGTCAACATTTTGGCTGCCAAACGAATATGTGATCACCTGCTTTTATTATCTGAATATTAGTTCTCTCAATTTATATAACCTAGAGAGTTAAATCACCATTCCATCAACTCTCAAATCTGTATTCCATACTTCACCTCCATGTGGATACATAATTACTAGCTTATGGACCTCTCTACCTCTTGACCATGACCCATAGCCACATGAAACTTCTCATGTCCAAACCTGAAGTGTTCCTCTTTTCTCAAATGGGCTCTTACTCCTGTAAAATGATAACATGATCAATCATTCATTAGACAAAATAGAAAAGTGGATTCATCCCTGACTCCTTTCTCCCCACACTCTTCATATATCACTGTCGTGTCCGATTCTTTGCAACCCCATGGGCTGAAGCCTACCAGGCTCCTCTGTCCATGGGATTTTCCAGGCAATAGTCCTGGAGTGGATTGCCATTTCCTTCTCCAGGGGATCTTCCCAACCCAGGGCTCAAACCTGGGTCTCCCACATTGTAGACAGACGCTTTACCATTTGAGCCACCAGGGAAGTCAACTAAGAAATCACCATATTGAAAATTTAATTATATTAATATGCTTATGGTTATAATCCTTTTTAATTTATTTTTAATTGAAGGATAATCTCTTTACAATACTGTGTTGGCTTCTGCCATAGTTTCCCCTCATATAACAGTGTAGTAAAACAAAAGTTTTCTATTGATTCAAGTCCAAATGCCCAACATTTATTACACTTATATAATGTTAAAAAAAAAACTCATTGAAATTCTGTATAAGAACTCCATACATAGTTGACTACATCTGACTTGTTCAGAAATAACTGCTTACTTTCTTCTCAGTTCATTAGCTAATAATCATATCAAGATACAAATGGTGTATATATTGACAAAAAACCAAAGACATGAAGGTGGGAAACGCAATGCATGTATAAGATTTAAATAGAGATAGTGGACACATGACAGGCATATAGTAATGAAAATGTTTATTTAACTTATATGCAAAATACATCATGGGAAATGCCAGGCTGGATGAAGCACACGCTGGAATAAAGATTGCTACATAATCTCAGATATGCAGATGAGACCACCCTTATGGCAGAAAGCAAAGAAGAACTAAAGAGTCTCTTGGTGAAAGTGAAATAGGAGAGTGAAAAAGTTGGCTTAAAACTCAACATTCAGAAAACAAAGATCATGGCATCCAGTCCCATCTTCACAGCAAATAGATGGGTAAACAATGGAAACAGTGACAGACTTTATTGTCTCGGGATCCAAAATCACTGCAGATGGTGACTGCAGCCATGAAATTAAAAGACACTTGCTCCTTGGAAGAAAAGCTCTGACCAACTTAGAAAGCACATTGAAAAGTAGAGACATTACTTTGCCGACAAAGGCCCGTCTAGTCAAAGCTATGGTATTTCCACAGCTTTGGAGTTATGGTATTATGGAATTATGGTATTTCCATAGTCATGTATGGATGTGAGAGTTGGACAACAAGAAAGCTGAGTGCCGAAGAATTGATGCTTTGGAACTGTAGTGTTGGAGAAGTCTCCTGAGAGTCCCTTGGGCTGCAAGGAGATCAAACCAGTCAATTCTAAAGGAAATCAGTCCTGAATATTCATTGGAAGGACCGATGCTGAAGCTGAAACTCCAACACTTTGGCCACCTGATAGGAAGAACTGACTCACTGGAAAAACCCTGATGCTGGGAAAGATTGAAGGCAGGAGAAGGGGATGACAGAGGATGAGATGGTTGGATGGCATCACAGACTTGATGGACATGAGTCTGTGCAAGCTCTGGGAGTTGGTCATGGACAGGGAAGCCTGGAGTACTGCAGTCCATGGGATCACAAAGGGTTGGACATGACTGAGCGACTGAACTGAATGAAAATGTTGGTTTTAAAAAAAAAGCCATTTGCCATCATTCTTGAGTTTTCAAGTTGAGGTAGGTGAAAATTTAAAGTCTAATTCAAATAATATGGATAATGTGAAACATATTCTACGCATATTGCTGTGTTTTGCATCTCAGGAAATTTAGAGCATGAACCACCATGATACTGGCCTGTTGTACACTGACCTGGGAACCTTCTTCATTGTCCTAATGTCCCCCAAAATATGTTGCAACAATCTGTTTACATATCAGCATATCCTTGACCCAGTCAACATTTTGGCTGCCAAACGAATATGTGATCACCTGCTTTTATTATCTGAATATTAGTTCTCTCAATTTATATAACCTAGAGAGTTAAATCACCATTCCATCAACTCTCAAATCTGTATTCCATACTTCACCTCCATGTGGATACATAATTACTAGCTTATGGACCTCTCTACCTCTTGACCATGACCCATAGCCACATGAAACTTCTCATGTCCAAACCTGAAGTGTTCCTCTTTTCTCAAATGGGCTCTTACTCCTGTAAAATGATAACATGATCAATCATTCATTAGACAAAATAGAAAAGTGGATTCATCCCTGACTCCTTTCTCCCCACACTCTTCATATATCACTGTCGTGTCCGATTCTTTGCAACCCCATGGGCTGAAGCCTACCAGGCTCCTCTGTCCATGGGATTTTCCAGGCAATAGTCCTGGAGTGGATTGCCATTTCCTTCTCCAGGGGATCTTCCCAACCCAGGGCTCAAACCTGGGTCTCCCACATTGTAGACAGACGCTTTACCATTTGAGCCACCAGGGAAGTCAACTAAGAAATCACCATATTGAAAATTTAATTATATTAATATGCTTATGGTTATAATCCTTTTTAATTTATTTTTAATTGAAGGATAATCTCTTTACAATACTGTGTTGGCTTCTGCCATACAACAGCATGAATCAGCCATAAGTACACATGAGGGAACACATGTGGAAACTCCTTTCCACTCCCCACCCCATCCCACCCATCTAGGTTGTCAGAGAGCACTGGGTGGGGCTCCCTGTGTTACAGAGCAACTTCCTATTCCCTATCAGTATTACACATGGTATTCTCTCCATTTATCTCACCCTCTTATTACCGTGCTGTGTCCAAAGTCATGGTACACATATTCAATGGAATAGTTCTCGGCCATAAAATGGAACACATTTGAGTCAGCTCTAGTGAGGTGGATAAACGTAGATCCTGTTATACAGAGTGAAGTAAGTCAGAAAGAGAAAAACAAATATCATATATCAACACATATATATGGAATCTAGGAAAAGTAGGACTGATGAACCTATTTGTAGGACAGGAATAGAGACGCAGATATAATTATGTTAATATTTATGCAAAGTGTCCTCTTATCTCTAATCCTACTACCTAGTTCTATTAACCTACCTAGCATCCAATAACTTCACCTTAAACCATATCTTTACAGAATAATGCTAAACATCCTCAGGCAGCTGTTCTTCATTCATATAAGAACAGCTTGAAAGAAGGGACTGTAACTTATTTACTTAAGCTTCTCCTGAAGCTATTAACATGATGCCTTGCCTATCAGAAATAGTCGATGGTGAATGAATAAATGGTTTAAGAAAAGAGACACAGTTGTTATGGACGAGATCATATTCATTCTCCTTGATTTCCAACAAGAAACTTATTTTTTTCTCTAAGTTTTATGGATCTTGCCTAAACTCACCCATTTGGGCCTACCTACATCTAAGTGAAATACCAGGACATACTGTATGATTATGTATTAACTTTCAACCAGTGAAGATTATTAAAACAATTGGTAACCTGAAAAACTTCTAATAGATTGGGCTAAATGTTCATTCTAGGTTGTCTTTGGTGGTTCGGATGGTAAAGAATCTGCGTGCAATGCGGGAGACCTGGGTTCAGTCCCTGGATCAGGAAGATCCCCTGGAGGGGGGCATGGCAACCCACTCCAGTGTTCTTGCCTGGAGAATCCCATGGACAGAGGAGCCTGGTGGGCTACAGTCCACAGGGTTGCCAAGAGTCAGACATGATGGAGAGACTAACACTTCCACATTTTTTAAAAATTAATTCTAATTAACTTGAGTCTCATTAGTTTTCTACAAACAGACATGCTCATTAGTTAGATAAGACTGACCAATTTATCTGTTTTTTGAGGAAACAAATACTTTTTAACTGTGTTTCTTTTTTCATTTTATTTTTTTAGTCCTTCTCTTTAAAGATAGAATTCACTGAAAAACATTAACATAAATATTGTCATTCAAAATTCACCAAAATAAAGACAATAAATAATTAATCTTTCAAATGATTTTTTGTATATTTGTTGCATTTCTCTTTCCAGTGTTATAGTTTAAAACCATACTAAAATTTTGGGACGTTATGTCTTTGGAGGTTCTCTTCAACTGTACAAAAATTTTGTTTTTCAGTAATCAAGTCAGTTTCAGAGCTATACATATATTAAACAGAAAGATGTCTGTTAAAAATCTTACAAATGTTTGGGGGTAGTTAGCCTAGTTAGGGGTTAAAGGAAAATTTACTCCATATCTGAAATATTTCCAGTAGATTTGCAGCCTGATCCCTCAGAATCCTATGCCACCCACAGGCCTGGGGCCCTAGCTCATCTTTCCAGATAGTAATTAGCCATATTTTCTATCTTTCCAAACAAATGCCATACCAACAAAAGATAATCTAATTGAGTCTACAGAGAAAAACTCCTTCTATAAAACTTGCTATGCACATTTTAAGCCAAATACATAGCCTCCTAGAAGTTTAACAGATATTTGGAAAGAGTTTTAGAAGACACTAGCCTAGAATAGCTGTTCAAAAATATATGGCTTTCTGAGGTTAAAGA
Organism: Litocranius walleri; assembly: GCA_006410535.1. Classification (NCBI taxonomy): domain Eukaryota; kingdom Metazoa; phylum Chordata; class Mammalia; order Artiodactyla; family Bovidae; genus Litocranius; species Litocranius walleri. The sequence goes on from SJYG01000382.1 coordinate 487,195, forward strand.
AGACAGCGAATATTACATTACTATAGCATCATATCATTTTTTTTTTAATTCTCATTTTGATTACGTTTTCTACATGCTGCAATTCATGGGGTTGCAGAGTCGGACACGACTGAGCGACTGAACTGAACTGAACTGAACTGATGATATAACAGCTATTTTAAGACAGACTGCTGCCGAGGTCCAGCCCCCAGTGGATCCAGGATCCAGGGTGATTTGAAGGTAGAGACGGGGTCAGCGTCCTTGGAACAACTTAATTAATTACAGATAGAGAGGGACTAGGAATTTAGCAGAGAAAAAGAGGCCGAATAACTTGGTTAACACAGGGTGCCAATCACCACCTATGAAGGCCGCAGGCATCTTCTCGTTCTCCCGAAGGAGAGGCGGCACTGAGGCCCCCCAGGTCCGTTCTTAGAAGCCCAGGCAAAGTTAGTAGGCTTGGTGGGTCCTATGCACCAGACGGGAATTCAGCCAGAAAATAGTAGGAGAGAGAGAAAGGGGCTGAATACCTTGGTTTACGTGGGGCACCAATAACATTCCAGACAAGGAACTTGCACCATCTGCGTTGGGCCACCGGTGCCACGTGTGGGCTTGAAAACTGGGGCAAATAAGCAGACATGGGGGGCAGCCACACTCCAGATGGGAATTCAGCCAGAAAAAGGGGGAGCAGAGAAGAAACGACACAGGGGAATCAGTCTTTCTGGAACTGATCCCATTTCTTTATTTTTGGGTTTGCTTATATACATTTTGTTACACATAGGGATGAATACAGAGTCACGTGGGGGTCAGCAGTCCTGACCTTATCAAAATCAGGTGCTTCACATAAAAAAGGTCTTAGGGGTTTTACATCATCTTCAAGCCATTTCTGCCTGCTGACAGTTACAACCCTTTCTTTCTGATAACCAAAAAACTTATTTTTTCCAAGCGTGTTTTTTCTTAAACAGGCACCACCCTCCAAATAAAGTTGCATTCCTATAGGGTGAAGGTGTAGTGAGTTACAATCAAGAAAGGAATTTATTTAACCCAAGGTTAACATTATCAATCTTAAAGGTTAATACTTATTTCTCCTATATGCTAGTTATATTTATTATAAGGGCAGGGAATATGGAGATTTAGCAGCAAACATCAGTCCAACAAATGAAAATCTTTTTACCAGTGTTCCTCTTAAGATCTACTTAGTCTTAAGATAGTGATAAAGTTACATTTTCACATAGCAAGGACACAGTGATTTATAACAAAGTACAATGATCTATAACAAAAGAGAAAATTCATTAACTCAAAAAGTCTAATATTGTTAACATCAAAAACTACTATATTTCCTTTACTATATTCCAAATACATTGATTAATATATTCCCAGGTGCCTAAGGATATGGAGGCCTGGCGGCAATCATTGACTCAATGACAAGAAAAAGCCCCATGTTAATTAAGACTCTTAAAATACTCCAAAACTCTCTGTGCTGTTTATGGTTGAGAGGTAGTAAACAATCATGTGTCTGCAGAGAGGTTTAACCTGAGACGCCCTTGTCCCACCTAGGGCAGGGAATTAGCAGCATTTATTGACACAACAAATGAAAAAACCCTTTATCAATATAATTCCCAACCAACCCACTATACTAATAATTTCTAACTTCCCACAAGAATTTGCCTTTAGTAAGTCAAAAACATCTCATGCCTCTCATGGTTGGAGGGCTGTTGTGGCCGGAGGAACCTATACAGGCAGGCTAGATAACTTCAGAGGAGTCCCGTGAGTTGAAACACTCTAGTCACGCCCAGGAATTTTTATTAACTGGAGCTGCAAGTTAACTCCTTTTCCAAGAGAAATGGTGATGGGGGAGTCTATCTTTCTCTATCTTTCCGATGGTGGTGTGTCTATGTCCATCCTAACCTCCCAGTTCTCCCCACCCCACCTCCCACCATGTCCACATATCCATTCTCTATTTTTAATAGTAGGAAATCAAATTCCCCAAGAAAGAGAAACAGCATTTAGGACAAGGTAAATTCACTTATGGACAATAATTTGCTGAGATTCGACTCACCTGTGTTTCTTGCACTCACGTTACCATTGTTACTGCAAAGAGAACTCCCGGAATTAGGCTATTTATCATTTAAAACTATAGCCCTGAAAGATCTTTCCTTGGCTCTTTGACAACCTGAACAGCTCTTGAAAGAGGGCAGAGCAGAGGCCATAGCCAGGACATCTGTGCTGGGCACCAGCCGTTTAGTACATCACCCACAAGCACCCCTTAAAGTGAGGCTGGCCAGGCCACCGCCCTTATGCGAATGGGAGCCCACCTTGTATCACTTGGGCCCTGTGCTCATCATAGCTAGATGGACCTGGAGACGGCTCCTGACAGCATCGTGCCGGCCTGTGGCCTGTGACACGCTGTGGCATCCGATACCTCCTCAGGGAGCTGAACTGAGGCGTGGAAAGGCCTGGACAGTTACCAGTGGGCACTGACCGTGCCAACTCCATCAGGTAGTGCTGGATTCCGACAGAGCCCAAGGCAGGCTACGTTAGGTCACATAGAAGACAGAGGTGCAGGATTAGAAATGCGGATAGAAAAGAAAATAGGAAAACATAAACAGAGAAGAAAAAGGAGGACACAAAGGAAGATGCTATGAAGGGTTTGGAACAAGCCAAAGGGGTAACAGCTGAACAGGCACTTCAGTTAAAGATACAGCCTCACAGTTAAAGCCCATGACTTGAGGTCATTTGGCTGGTATTTTCCTCCTGGCTACACAACATTTCCTTCCCTGGAGAAGGAAATGGCAACTCACTCCAGTATTCTTGCCTGGAGAATCCCATGGACAGAGGAGCCTGGCAGGCTATGGTCCATAGCGTGGCAAAGAGTCGGACATGACTGAAGCAGCTTAGCACACACACACACACAATAATATCTTAGTAGTTTTCTGTATTCGGGAAATAAGTGGAGTAAGCAACACTGAATTTTTTTCTAGTCAGAAATTTCAGAAAGTTTACATACTAATGTGAACTCTGCAACTTCAAGAAGGCAATGAGTTCTTAGCTCTTTCTAAAATTCTATGACCTTTTATTCTGTGGTAGGAATAACATTAACATCTAAAAATAGTGGTCTGTGTAGCACAGTTTGATAAATACTTCTCTTTAGCAATGTTTCATATTTATTGTTACAAAATGTAAAACAAGGACTATGCTCAGAGGAGAAATATATTATGATTAACTCAATTTTGTGTGTACTTAAGAAAAAGAAATCTGCAATAAATTTTCAAAATACCACTAAGGGGTCTAGCATTGTATTTCTTTTGGCTTCTACAAAACTAAACTCTGTCACACAATTAAAATTCCTCCTTGAGATGACAAAATGTTATCTTTCCAGCATGATTAACCATATAATCAAGGTTTTATAAAATCTACATCAAGTAATTGAATTTGAGATTTTAAATGTATATGGTTTTCTGGGATTTCAATGTGATTAAAATGCCTATAAATTAAATCTTTTTTGGTGAAAAGCCAAAATAAACAGAGTTTTGTCTTCAATACTAATTTTATCGATTATATAATTATATATATAATATGCCTGCTAATAGTTTTACAACATAATGATGGCTATGCATTCACAAATATGGGCAAAGCACATTATAAGCAGGGAGAACTGAGTAGACTCATGACATCGAATCTTGACTGCAATCAAGTTTCCATGAAGGAGAATAGTGACAAGTGAGTTTTTTAAGGAGGAAAAGAAGAGTTAAACACACTGACAGAAATGAAGGCATTTTACAAGTGATTTCATGCAGGGATTTTTGAGAAAAATGGACAAGTCAAAGATATTCTGAATTTTCAGCCTTAGGCAATGGAACAACCATGTCACCAGGAGAAGTAGGGAGCATAAAGTCAAGGGCTGACTCAGGAAGTTTATATAGAGTTGGATATTTATGCTTAAACATTTCAACAGATGTTTTCCCTATTACTTGCTTATTAGGTATTTCACCACTCACACAAACCCAAATGGGAGAAGGAAAGAATTTTCAGGTAATTCGGATATGCTGCTTGTAAATGTATGCGTGTACGTGTGTGTGCTTAATCACTCCATCGTGTCCAATTCTCTGCAGCCTCATGGACTGTAGCCCGCCAGGCTCCTCTGTCCATGGGGATTCTCCAGGCAAGAATACTGGAATGGGTTGCCATTCCTTTGTCCAGGGGATCTTCCCCACCCGGGAATCGAACCTGCGTCTACAGGCAGATTCTTTACTGTCTGAGCCACCAGGGAAGCCCAAAATAAGTTTCAAAATCAAGGCAATTAATGCTAGCTGCTGTGATAGGTAACACCAATATTTTGGCAGCTTAATACAGTAATAATTATTGCTTGCTTGTACCAAGGTTCAGTGTAGTTGGTGGGCCAGGGCGTGGAGGGAGTTGGAGATGTGAACTGTGTTCTGTGCAGTCGTTCAGAGACCAGGGTCCTTCATGATATGGTTCTAACATCTATAACATGAGGCTTCAAAGACATTCTAGAGTCATCCACGAGGAGATCAGAGGGAAAACGTGTAGAATCTTACAAAGGAGACAACACCACCCTCACTGCTACCCACATTCCATTAGTTAGGATTCAACCCCACGCAATTTCAGTGATAGATGAAAGATGTTAATTTAACTCAGTGCTCAGGAATCATACTTAGCGTTGCCTCTGTCACCAAAGGGAAAGAAGATAAAGGCCTTACCTAAGTAACCGAAGACTTCAACTTTGAAATAAGTATTTTTTAATTGTCCCTTATTATCAATAGCCACAAACTCTACAGAGATAAAACCAAAAGTAGTCATGGCAAAAAAATGTACTATATAAAATTTCGTAACTTGGAGTTTAAATTTTAAAAGTAACTTCCTCACAATCTTTCAAAACATTCAGAAATTCTGATGTATAACTAGCGTTCACTCATCTTGGCTTGAATAAATAAAGTTACCAAGGAATGTGTGAGTTGTATTTAGAAGCCTTCAGTTAATGAAGTAGGTTTGTTGCTTAGTCCCTAAGCTGTGCCTAACTCTTTTGCAACCCCGTGTGTTGGAGCCCACCAGGCTCCTCTGTCCACATGCTTTCCCAGGCAAGAATACTGGAGCGGGTTGCCATTTCCTCCTCCAGGGGATCTTCCTGACCCAGGGATTGAACCCACATCTCCAGCATTGGCAGGCAGATTCCTTACCATCTGAGCCATCTGGGAAGCCCCAAAATGGGACACAGAGAAAGCCAAAGGTTACTTCTTCCTCTGTTTTATCGAGATTGGACCTACAGCTATTGTCTAAACTCCACACCAAAAATAATGCTGAATTCTTGTTATCACTCTTGTAGTTAGGATTGATTGTCCACGAGAACAAAGGGATGGCATAGCAGACAAGGAAAATACCAGAAGAGACGTGCCGCCTGTCCTGCCCAGGCGCGGGCTTGCCTGTTATGTCCTGGATGCAGAGCTGTTGTTGTTTAGCTGCATCTGACTCTTGGCAACCCCACGGACTCCTCCATGCTCCAGGCTCCTCTGTCCAGGGGATGTCCCAGGCAAGGGTACTGGAGTGGGTTGCCATGCCCTCCTCCAGGGGATCTTCCTGACGCAGGGATCAAACCTGTGTATCCTGCATTGGCAGGCGGATTCCTTACCACTGAGCCACCTGGGATGCTCCAATGAAGTAGATAAGATTGTCTTCAAAAAAAACCAAAACCCTGAATTCCAAATTCACCACACCTCAGCCAACACTTGCGATCTTTTCTTTTTTGGATAAAAGCATCCTGACAGGTGTGAGGTGATGCTCCATCACAGTTTCTATCTGCGTTTGCCTTATGATGAGTGTTGCTGAGCACCTTTGCTTATATCTGGTAGCGATTTCTAGGTCTTCTTGGGAGAAATGTCTGTTCGAGCCCTTTGCCTATTTTTTAATCAGGTTACTTAGCTTTTTTTGCTATTCAGTTACATATTTTGTATATTAACCCCAAACCAGATAGATGGTTTGCAAATATTTCCCCCCGTTTTACGTAGATCGTCTTTTCGTGCTGTTGACTTTTTCCTTTGCTGTTCAGGAACTTTTCAGTGTGGTACAATCTCACTTGTCTCTTTTTGGTTTTGTTGCCTACAATTTGGCTGTCAATTCCAAGAAATCATTGCCAAGGCCACTGCCAAGGAGCTGCTGCCCGACGGGTATAAACTTTCAGTTATGCAAGACGGGCAAGCCTGAGAGCTGCGGCACAGCACAGCGCCTCTAGTGGCTAGCGCACAGAGTGCACTTTAAAACGCATTGCGCAGAGCTCACATTAAGTGTTGTCACACACATAAAAAGAAAACACAAAAGAATACAAGGACATTTTTGGAGGTGATGAATATGCTGAGTACCTTGACTGTGATGCATCATGGAGATACATGCTCATTTTAATGAGTCCAAACTCCTTAAAATGTATGCCTTAAATATGTGTAAGTTTTGTATTTCAATTACACCGTAATAATGCTTTAAAAACCTGAGTGTTGCCTGGCTATTGATCTTTTTCTTTCTGAGTTCAGAGTAATCATTGTTTACATTAATACTATATGGTTTTTAAATGTCATAAATGAAAATAAAAGTTTTCCAGCTATGATAAAAAGAAATTCTGCAATGGAGAAATAGCTGATCTTAGTGCATAAGAAATTAACTCCTTCTGAGCCCTGGTACAAACTGTGACTGCCTGTCTAGTCCTTGCGTCCACGGCACAGCCTCCTGCATTATTAAATATTCCGTGTGTCAGCTGTCTCAGACTAAAGCGTGACTGCCTTTCTTCTCAATTCAGAGAAATTGAGAGGGGAAATAAATTCAATGTCCTGGTCAAAAAGGCAGTGTATCTCTTCTCTCTCTCTCTCTCTTTTTTTTTTTTTTCATTTTTATTGGAGTCAGGTTTTGTGTTTTTTTAACAATATTGTGGGGTTTTTTTTGTTTGTTTCTTTTGCTGTACAGCAAAGCAAATCAGGCATATGTATACATATACCCTCTCTTTTTCGTATTTCCTTCCCATTTTGGTTACCATAGAGCATTAGGGAGCGTCCCCTGTGCAAAAAAAGGCAGCACGTCTAATTCAGGAACACACACACCACTCACACAGCCCTTCTTTAAGCAGGATAAACCTGGGTGCCTCAGGATGGCTTGTTGCGATCTCAGAGAATGTCCTCTGAGAACCAAGTTGCTTTCCTTGAGAACTTGAAGGGGAAATTTAGTCTCTCACATCCTGCTGGCTGCCTGACTCACAGGCTTCTGCCTCTGAACTGGGCTTGCCTGCAGTTAGTGTCTCTGGACCGTCGCGTGTCTCACAGACCCCACTGGACTCGGATTGGTCAGAAGGAAGCAGAGGAGGAGTCACTCTGAGGTTTTTTTTTTTTTTTTTTCTCTTCACACACCATAAAAATCAGCAGCAGCTTCTGACACTCAAAGCAAAGCTTCAGGGTCGGAACCGGTACCTCTGCGAGGCGGCTGGTGAGAGCATGCGCACACAGAGCCGGCTCCCAGCCGTAGCGCAGCCAGCAGGCAAATCATTCTGCAAAGACCTGCGTGCCTCCGACTAAAGTTGAAGTGGAAGGGAGAACAAAAAAGCAAGCTGCAGGCTCGACGGAGAAGGAGCATCTTGCAGCCTAAGATTTCCAAGTGATGCCGACCAGAGCCGCGTCTGCAAGAGACTGGAAACTTCCTTTCCAGCTCCGGAGCACGGGACGCTTATTCACAGCAGGCATGCCACTCTCGGCCGCCTAACTTTCGTTTGGGGCAAGTCAGGACTGGAGAAAGGCGCTGAGGCTGCCGGACCCGGGAGGCTCAGTCAGTCCAGAGGGGACCTGAATCCAAGATGAACTCTACCCAGCCCCATGGGATGCACGGCTCTCTCCACTCCTGGAACCGCAGCGCCCACGGACTGCCCGGCGATGTCAGTGAGTCCCTGGCAAAAGGCCACTCGGACGGGGGTTGCTATGAGCAGCTCTTTGTCCCTCCCGAGGTGTTCGTGACTCTGGGGGTCATCAGCTTGTTGGAGAATATTCTGGTGATTGTGGCCATAGCCAAGAATAAGAATCTGCACTCACCCATGTACTTTTTCATCTGCAGCCTGGCTGTGGCTGACATGCTGGTGAGCGTTTCCAACGGGTCGGAGACCATCGTCATCACCCTGCTGAACAGCACAGACACGGCCGCGCAGAGCTTCACGGTGAACATTGACAATGTCATTGACTCGGTGATCTGCAGCTCCTTGCTCGCCTCCATCTGTAGCCTGCTGTCGATCGCGGTGGACAGGTACTTCACCATCTTCTATGCGCTCCAGTACCACAGCATCATGACGGTGAGGCGCGTGGCGGTCACCATCAGCGCCATCTGGGCGGCCTGCACGGCGTCGGGCGTCTTGTTCATCATTTACTCGGACAGCAGCGCTGTCATCATCTGCCTCATCGCCGTGTTCCTCACCATGCTGGCCCTCATGGCGTCCCTCTACGTCCACATGTTCCTCATGGCCAGGCTGCACATTAAGAGGATCGCGGTCCTGCCGGGCGCCGGCACCGTGCGCCAGGGCGCCAACATGAAGGGGGCGATCACGCTGACCATCCTGATCGGGGTCTTTGTTGTCTGCTGGGCCCCCTTCTTCCTGCACCTGATATTCTACATCTCTTGTCCCCAGAACCCCTACTGCGTGTGTTTCATGTCTCACTTTAACCTGTATCTCATCCTGATCATGTGTAATTCTGTCATTGACCCTCTGATCTACGCCCTGCGCAGCCAAGAACTGAGGAAAACCTTCAAAGAGATCATGTGTTGCTCTCCCCTAGGTGGCCTCTGCGACTTCTCTAGCAGATATTAAATGGGGACAGACTGCGATGCTGAACACAAGCTTAAGAGACTTTCTCCGGCTCATGTGTACAGTCGGAACAGTCTGTATCAGCCACAGCTTTTTCTTCTGTGTAGGGCATGGAGTGAAAAATTCTATTGTATCAGTTGAAGTTTGTGATTTTTTCTGATGTGAAACAGTGCCCAGCCTTGGTGTATTTTTAATGTCATGCTACTTTCTGGCTGTGAAATGTGAATCCACATCACAGGTTATAGGCACTATGAATTTATAAAAAAAAAGAAAAAAAAAGTCCTTATGAGGAGTTTAACAGTGTTTCCTTCTTGTGATTTACAAGGATGTGACACTTTGCTTGTTTTTGTAACATGGAAATCACAGCTTCATTAAGTATATTCTCATAAGTGGTTTTTTATGTTATACTTTATAACACTGAAGTGTAAAAATTTGATTCTAGTATTTAGGGGAGAAATATTGAGAACATATTGCTTAATCATAAAAAAACAAGCTGAAATTTCAGGTAAATTAATAAGACTTGCTCATTCATTCTTCCTGTGCAGAAGTTGAAATGAAACTTCTACTGGGACAAAAACAGTTACTTTAAAAAAAAAAAAAAGGAGGGAGGATATTTTGAGTCAGAAAACTATGTGTGTTTCTCAGAGACAGAGAGATTAATATGCTCAAGCAAAGAGTCTGATATTCCTCACAGGCAATTCAGTTTGGGATTTTTTTAAAAAGAAAAAAAAAGCAGCTATGAGGATCCAAGTGTTCTGGGAAATCTAAATTAACAAGGCAAGCTAAACTTCCTGATATCAAACTGTGTCCAACGGCCCCTAATAAAGACAGAGAACAAGGCCTTCCTGCCCCTTTAGCCAGGGCCCCAGAGCCTGCTGAAATGTCTAGAACAGAGATGCCCCACTGAGACCCGGCTTCTGCTCCCTAAAGAACTACGCAGTTCATGCTGAGTTCTTTCACTCTCCACATGCAAGTGACTTACGATTTCCCTATTACTTATTTTTTGAACTGGACTTTACGTACTCATTAGCAAGGATTTTCAGCTTTGAAGACAAAATCTATAGCATAAGGGTTTTAGGCAATATTCGTAAAAATCTAAACGAAGGAAACTCTTGGTGCTAGAATGTTATAAATAGGGAAAAAAGCCTGACCTGAACCCCAGAGGGACATCATGACATAAACTAGCCTTCCACAACTATATTTTAGAGAGAAATACTTGCTTTGCTCCAAAATAATGCCACAGATTCGTCTACTGAACAATAAAATCTGTACTTTCCAATTTGCATGTATTTTGAGAAATCTACCAGTGAATTACCTTGTGGTTTACTTTATAGTCTCCTCAGATGCTCATGGGCAGAGATAACCTGACAAAAATGCTGCTTAATTCAAATTTCTGAATGTTTTGCATATTGACAGCAAGTCCTGAGAAGCACTGTCAGTACTGATGAGGAAACACTACTTTAAAATTTAATAGTAAGATTAAAGCTTACACATGAAAGGTGATACTGAAGCCTGATTCACTGCAATGCCTCTATTTTGACATAAAAATGTGCGAGGCTTTAAATTACATTTAAAGAGAACCCCGCGTTGTGGCAGGACACAGTAGGTGTTTCTGTCTTTGCTACTCTTCCTGTCCATTCTTTCATGTGACTGTGAGGAGCCCTGGAAACTGGAGACATGGAAGAGAGCCAGAAGCACCCCCACCTTCTGTGGGGGCTGTCCTTCCAGTCCCCTCTGCTTCTCCAGCCGGGGTCATCTCAGAAGCTGCCCAGTCCATTGAGGACCAGCCCACTTCTGCCACTGACAGGAAATCAGCCTCCCGCATCTTGACCCCAGCACTTCCTCCTGGAGCAGTTTACAGGGATGGGGAGAGTGTTAGGCAAGAGCCGTGTGCCCGGCCCCCTCCCCTACGTGCCCAGGGCCCAGTATCAGGCTTCTGTCTCTTTAAGTGCTAAGACTATGCCTTTCTCATTTTTTCCTGTTCTCCAAACACTCCTCTGTGATGTTTCTTCTTTCTCCAGTGAAACCAAGATTCTCCCAGAGGGATACATCATTGTCACTCAAAGTCCATAGTTTCCACTAGGGTTCATTCTTAAGTATTGTACATTCCATGTGCTTTGGCAGACAATGGCATTGGCAATTGTTTCACTGCCTGGAGAATCTTCTGTGAAGAATCCCCACCTACTCCCCCCTCTTTCCCTCCTATCCCCCCCTCTTTCCCTCCTACCCGCTGGCTACCAGTGACCTTTTTACTGCTGCAATAGTTTCGCCTTTTCCAGAATGTCCTACAGTTGCAACCATACACTATATAACCTTCAGATTGGCTTCTTTCACTTGATAATATGCATTTAAGAGTCTTTCAGATATTCTTATGGTTTGGCAGCTGATTTCTTTTTGGTATTGAATAGTATTTCGTTGTATGAATGTCATATAGTTTATCTCTTTGCCTACTGAAGAACATCTTGGTTGCTTCCAGATTTTGGCAATTGTGAATAAAGCTGCTACAAACACTTGTGTGTGGACATAAGTCTTTATTTTATACCAAGGAGCAGGAATGAACCTTTAAAAAGCTTCAGGATAAATACTGTGATATATGTGTTAATCCTTTAATATTTTGCTAAGGGGGGTTAGTTAGCATTTACCAAATGCTGATCAGGAGTATATATTCCAAATGTAAATGGTGAGCAGTGTCAGTTACCTTTATTGAAATTTTCACCAGAAAATTCAATGAAGTATAAATCCTATTAGAAATAAGTTTTCATTGGTGATAGAAGTGATTTTTAAGACATTGATATAAAAGTCAAATAACAGTTGCCATAACTTGCGTGAACAAGGTTTTTATCTTGCACTTTTGTTCACCTGGCAGGTACCTACCATGACTCCGGGCTGCAAATAGTCATCACCTACTTCAGAAAAAAAGTCTTTGTGGCCCAAACTAAATATTTTGAAGAATTATTTAATAACATGTAAATAAGTACTGACTTCTATTTTGTGTTACACGGGAAAGGGAAGTCGCTCAGTCGTGTCCGACTCTTGGCGACCCCATGGCCTGCAGCCCACCAGGCTCCTCCAAGGAAAACACAAAAAAGAGTATTTACTATAATACCAACTATCTAAAGCACCAATATATGTATATACCTCCTGCGCATTACTTCCAGTAACTCATGAACACTCAGTAGTCATTATTCTTGGGCGGTAATATGAAGGAGCTTGTTTACTTTCTTTATGGAGGGTGTTTCTATTATGAAATTTGCTACAATGGGCATATTTTCATTATTATTTTCTTAGAAGTACACATAAGCATTCCAACAAAAAAGTGTTGATGACAGTGTAATCGTCAAATTACCAATGATTTGTGGAGCAAGAGTAGATATAAGAGAAGTTAGTTTTGAGCCAGAACAGATATTAGATATCATCTCATCTAACCCTCTAAGACTCAGAGAGACTGTCTGGCCTCACATGTGAAATCATCAGCAGCATCAAAGCTTAAGGGCCGGTACCTGACTCTGGATTTTCCTGCATCGAATTTTACGAGCCTCCTTTTGTAGACAAGGACAGTTTCCTCAATCTCATAACCTATGGGTGAATTATGGTTACATCACTTTTTAGCTGTGAGATTGTGTTGGGTTAGCTTTCTCATTGTTAATGTGCAAAATAATACCTGTCTTTTCAAAGGAGAAAAGACAATTATCAGATCAAAGATTAAAGCTCAACACAGCAGTGCCCAATAAATATAGGCACTCAAAAACAGTGATTGTTGGTACTTTTAGGAAAACCAAGTCCACGAACAAACTCATGGATGAGTGAAGACTTATCGGTTTTGCTCTCTCTCAGCATTATTAGAAAATACACACATGCCTTGGGCTTAATCACATGTTTTCTTAAACTGTCTTTGAGGAACCTCCCTGGTGGTGCACTGGTTAAATTCCCTGTGCCTAACGCAGGGAGCCCAGGCTCGATTCCCTGTCAGGGAACTGGATCCCACATGCTGAAACTAAGACCCAGTGCAGCCAAATAATTTTTTTTTTAAGTTTTATAGTTTTCTTGAATTTGACAGAATTTGGGGGGTATAAATGGGTATATTTAAACATAGAGAATACACAGGCATACCTGTATTTTATAAAGTTAATGTTTTATCCTTAATAGTACTAATTGTTTTAAAATTTGCAGGGCCACATTCAATACTGGAAAAGGCTAAATAGAAAGATAATATTCTAAACATGAAATAACCAATCAGCCCATTTCTTCAAAGATTAATTGATTAAACTTTATGCCATCAATTTGTGTTAGTAGAATAACACTATCTAAACTGATATTGTTGATATTAAATGTAAGCCCTTTAAAAAGAATCATAAGTGATTAAGTTATAGTCACATCTTTTTTTTAATACAGTCACATCTTGATGTCCAGTTATTAGCTTATCATGTATTGATCCAAGCATATGCTTGCAAATAAAAAGAGCACACAGCATCTGGACTAGGGGAACACTGGGTTCAAGTTTGATTTACAAGCTCCAGAACTTGGAGCAAGTTTCCTGAGCATCTATAATCTAAACAGTGAAATGAAGATAATACCCATCGTCTTATCATACGTGTGGGTGCTAAGACGCTTCAGTTGTTTCCAACTCTTTTCGACCCTATGGAATGTAGCCTGCCAGGCTCCTCTGTCCATGGGATTCTTCAAGAGACAACACTGGAGTGGGTTGCCATGCCCTCCTCCAGGGGATCTGGAGACCCAGGGATCAAACCTGTGTCTATGTTATCTCTTACATCTCCTGTATTGGCAGGGGGGTTCTTTACCACTAGCGTCCCCTGGGAAGCCCCATCTTATAGTTAATGACAAATACATAATCTATTGAAATGATCTGGTACTAAAGAGCTTGTCACTATAGGTATGTTATTCGAACTGTGCTTAAAAGGTTATCAGAGCTTAAATCCTAGAAATTAAATTATGATATTCACTTGGCTAGCCTCACTGCCCTAGCATGGAGAGGCAAGAATCCATTCAAATCTGCTTTCACCATTTCATTTATTTATTTCTCAAGTGAAGCAGATAAAAATAAATCTCTATGTTTATTATTTTAGGTATAAAGAAATTTTGCACACTCTGAAATTCAAGGCAGCTAGTGGGTGGATTTGGGCAGAAGATGCATATCTTCTCGACGGCTTCAGTACTATTCTAATTCTTGTGTTGAATAATGGTTTAATGTATACTTTATAAGGGTTTCCCATATGCTTCAAACTTAGAAATAAATGACATATAATATTTTCTAGATTTTTAATATTTTAAGAAAATTAAGAGAACACAGTGCATTTGCTTTGTAATGTGCCTGCTGAGAGGGAACATATAAAACTGTATTTGTATAATTCAAATAAAGGATTCCTAGCACAGCAACGGCACCCCACTCCAGCACTCTTGTCTGGAAAATCCCATGGACAGAGGAGCCTGGTGGGCTGCAGTCCATGGGGTCGCTGAGAGTTGGACACGACTCAGTGACTCCACTTTGACTTTTCACTTTCATGCACTGGAGAAGGAAATGGCAACCCACTCCAGTGTTCTTGCCTAGAGAATCCCAGGGACGGGGGAGCCTGGTGGGCTGCCGTCTATGGGGTAGCCGCACAGAGTCGGACACGCCGCACAGAGTCGGACACGACTGAAGCGACCCAGCAGCAGCAGCACAATTGAATGCTGCCACTTCAGGGAGGAGAAGAAGGGAAGAGCTTTGGTCTCTGACGGTCATGGTTGAATTGGGTCCTGGGTTAATGAAGTTAGTCATCAGAATGTACTATTATTAACTGTGTTTTCACTGACAAGAGCCACCTGGAAGCCCCTCAAATAGAGCCAAATGAAAGGTTTCAGCAACTCAATCAGTGAGCCATTCAGCGAGGTCTTATATGGGCTCAGCTGCTAATGATGCTGTTATGAGCTGATTTCTAAACCTAGCATTCCAAACGGAGCTAGAGATTTCACTTCCTTCTGAATGGGAGAAAACAATAGCAAATGAAACAACTGACAAACAACTAATCTCAAAGATATACAAGCAACTTATGCAGCTCAACTCCAGAAAAATAAACGATCCAATCAAAAAATGGGCCAAAGAACTAAATAGGCACTTCTCCAAAGAAGACATACGGATGGCTAACAAACACATGAAAAGATGTTCAACATCACTCATTATCAGAGAAATGCAAATCAAGACCACAATGAGGTACCATTTCACACCAGTCAGAATGGCTGCGATCCAAAAGTCTACAAGCAATAAATGCTGGAGAGGATGTGGAGAAAAGGGAACCCTCTTACACTGCTGGTGGGAATGCAAACTAGTACAGCCACTTTGGAAAACAGTGTGGAGATTCCTTAAAAAATTGCAAATAGAACTGCCTTATGACCCAGCAATCCCACTGCTGGGCATACACACCGAGGAAACCAGAATTGAAAGAGACACATGTACCCCAATGTTCATCGCAGCACTGTTCATAATAGCCAGGACATGGAAGCAACCTAGATGTCCATCAGCAGATGAATGGATAAGAAAGCTGTGGTACATATACACAATGGAGTACTACTCAGCCCTTAAAAAGAATAAATTTGACTCAGTTCTAATGAGATGGATGAAATTGGAACCGATTATACAGAGTGAAGTAAGCCAGAAAGAAAAACACCAATACAGTATACTGACACATATATATGGAATTTAGAAGATAGTAATGATGACCCTGTATGTGAGACAACAAAAGAGACACAGAGGTATAGAATGGACTTTTGGATTCTGGGGGAAAGGGAAAGGGTGGGATGGTTTGGGAGAATGGCATTGAAACGTATACTATCTTGTAAGAAACGAAGCGCCAGTGTATGTTCAATGCAGGATGCAGGATGCATGGGGCTGGTGCACAGGATGATTCAGGTAGATGGTGTGGGGTGGAAGGTGGGAGGGGGCTTCGGCATTGGGAGATTGTGTTCACCTGTGGCTGATTCATGTCAATGTATGGCAAAACAAATACAGTATTGAAATTAAAAAAATAAATTAATTAATTTAAAAAAATTTAAAAAAAAAAGAAAGAAAATTAAAGAGACGTCACGATGTAGCTTAACATCAAGAATAAGAAGAGCTACACCAAA
Source organism: Litocranius walleri (assembly GCA_006410535.1). Taxonomy (NCBI): domain Eukaryota; kingdom Metazoa; phylum Chordata; class Mammalia; order Artiodactyla; family Bovidae; genus Litocranius; species Litocranius walleri. Next base: position 503,129 of record SJYG01000382.1, read on the forward strand.
TAATATGTGATTCATTGTTTGCTTTAAAATATATGCACCTTTTAATTATGAGTAAATATGTCTGTTTATCATAAAAAATAAAATAAAAAACCACACACAAAAAATAAATTTAAACCAACATTGAATGAAATTTAAAAGGAAAAATAAAATAATAAATTTGGTCATAAAACAATAAATTTGGTCATAATTCCACTTGAGGGAAAAGAAAACACTTGGGCTAAAATTTTATCTGTGAAAAGTTTAACTCCTTAATTTAAAATACATTTTATTTGTAATGTTGAAGTTTCAAAATGACCCCATTAAAAAACAACACATGTGGGTTTTCTATGAATCTCATAGCATCCTGGGGATTTCATTCTACCAGGAAGAAAGCAAGAAGGCTTGAGAGTAACTCTTTTTGTGATTTCTGTTTACGCATATTGAAAATTATGCTCCGGCATGATCTGTGCCTGCCAGCTACGCTGCCGCTGTTGCTGCTTAGTCACCAAGTCATGTCTGACTCTTTTGCCCACCAGGCTCTTCTGTCCATGGAACCTCACAGGCAGGAATATCGGTTGCCCTGTCCTGCTCCAGGGGACCTTCCTGGCCCAGCGATCAAGTCTGCATCTCGTCCACTGCAAGTGGCTTCTTTAACGCTGAGCTACCAGGGAGGCCATCCACCGGCCACAGCTGTTAGCTAATTACTGTCAATATCGGAAAGAAACCGCTGCATTTTCCGCCTCTGCCCGACCCCTAATCTCCCCCCTAAGCCGTCACATCTCAACGTTCTACATCAATGTATTTTCACCTAAAACTCATTGTGGCTGAAACAAAGTGTTCACCGACACAGATCTGCCTTCTTTTTACTCTGTGCCTTTCCATCGTTTCATCACTCTCATGGGAACAGAGACTCAGATGTTTAGTCACACTGTGCTTTTACTTCCAAGATCAAATGAAACAAGCGAGATTTTGAAAAACTTCAGGTACGTGAAGCCTGACACAGGTGAATGGCCTGTCTGTACGTACAAAGGGGCAAAATGGAAAGGAAGCTGACTCATGGATTTACAGTTCTTGTTGAACAAAATAGGAAGACAAAGACATGATTGATTTATTTGGGTTTGGTGGGCTTTTTCTGAGAGACCTACATAAAAACCAGGCTCAGAGAAGTCTGGGAAGCACATCTAAATTTTTCAAGTTGAAGTATAGTTGCTTTATAATGTTGAACTAGTCTCAGGTGGACAACAAAGTGATTCAGTAAAACAGATGTGTTTCCATTATAGGTTATTACAAGATAGGGAACACTGTTCCCTGCGCCATACAGTAGGTCTTTGTTGCTTGTCTAGTTTATATACAGCAGCGTGTACCTGTTACTCCAAACTCCTAACTTATCCCTCCCTCCCCGAAGTTTTTCTGCTTTGGTAATCACAAATTTATTTTCTCTGTCTATTGGTCTAGCTCTTTCTCAAATGGGCTTCCCTGATGGCTCAGATGGTAAAGAATCCACCTGCAGTGCGGGAGACCTGGGTTTGACCCCTGGGTTGGGAACATTCTCTGGAGGAGGACATGGCAACCCGTCCCAGCTATTCTTACCTGGAGAATCCCCATAGACAGAGGAGCCTCGCAGGCTACGGAATAAGTTTATCATTTTTTTAGATTCCACATGTAAGTGATACAGTATGATATTTGTCTTTCTCTAAGCTATTTCAGTTAGTATGATAATCTCTTTATGTTACTGCAAATGGCATTATCTCATTCTTTTGTATGGCTGGGTAATATTCCACCGAAGGGTATGCATATCAGTGTGATCATCATGAGCAGGTGTAGAGACAGCGGAAGATAAGGACGTGAGTGATTCCTCAGTATGTCTTGCAACCCTGCAATCCCTTCCTCCGGTTGTCTCCTAACCTCATTCTGGTGGAGCCTTCATTCACAACACGTGCATTAAAACTGTTCTTACTAACATAACCAAGATGCTTCTAATGATTAAATCCAATGATCAGGGTTGGTTTTTTTTTTTTTTTTCCTGATTTTATTTAGACCAACACAAACTTTAACTTGTAGATAACGTCCTCTTCCCTACTGTATTTTGCTCACAGGTCAGCAAAACCCTTGCTTTTCCTCCTGCCTCAAAAGTATCTTCTCAGTCTCTTTTGCAGATTCCTCCTTTTTTTCCCCAAACCCCTAAAAGCAGAACCCTCTATAACTTAGTATTTAGTACTGTTCTTTTCTCTTGGTCATTTCAACCAGTCTCAAAGCATTGCATAGTGATAGACTATTCTGAAGGTCCCCAACCATATATCTTCGATTTAGATCACTTCAACTATTTTCTGAACATCTATGCCTGGCTTTCTAAAACAAATTCTGTCTCAGTTGAGGCTGCTCTAATAAACTACCATAGCCTGGGTGGCTTGAACAACAGATATTCATTTTTCACACTTCTGGAGGCTGAGAAGCCCAAAATAACAGCGCCAGCCAGTTCAGCTCCTGCTCAGAACGTCCTCCTTGCTTGCCGATGGCTTCTTCCTACCTATATCATCACATGGAAGAGAGAGAAAGAACTAGCCCTCTTCTCTCTTTATAAGGACACAAATCCCGTTGTGGAAGCTCTGCTTTCCCGACTGATTTACCTCCGGAAGCTTCCCTCTCTAAATGCCTCTGCATCAGGGCTCCACCACGTGGATTTTCTCCATGCATGCCTGCTCTCTCGCTGGTCAGGTCTGACTTTTTGAGACCCCATGGGCTGTAGCCCGCCAGATTCCTCCGTCCATGGGATTTTGCAGGCAAGAATACTGGAGAGGGTTGCCATTTCCTACTCCAGGGGCTCTTCCCGATCCTGGGATAGAACCCCCATCTCCTGCATTGGCAGGCAGATTCTGTATCTCTGAGCCACCTGGGAAGCACAACGCAAACCATAGCAGATGCTAAATTTACAAGTCTGTTTTGAACCGCTAGTTTGTCTACCTAAGACGTCTCCTTTCACTGCTTCACCAACATCAGATGATGACAACTGGGTCCCTCCACTTGATCCGACCAAAACCTCTGGACTCACCACTAATTAATTTCTCTTTGTCTTACACCCCCTTTTGGATCCAGCAGGATATATTATTGGCCTTATCATTCAAATATATCCAGTAACTTCTCCCTAGTACATATCCTGGAGCACATCTGTAAAAAGACCTCAGTATATATTTGATGAAGAAATGAAGGAATATATAAAAATAGTAGGAAAAAAGCTAAGCCTGGACGCCCTGTTATTATCCTAGCAGTATTAAAGGAGTTCTGTGCTTTGTGCTTGTGCTTAGCTGTTTCCGACCCTCTGTGACCCCGTGGACTGCAGCCCACCAGGCTCCTCTATATCTGTGGGATTTCCCAGGCAAGACTACTGGAGTGGGTTGCCTTTTCCTTCTCCAGAGGATCTCCCCAACCCAGGGACAAAACCTGGGTCTTCTGTTTTGCAGGCAGGTTCTTTACCATCTGAGCCACAGGGAAGCCCACTTAAGGGGTTAGTTAACAAGGAATAGGTGACGAAGTCATAATCACAGGGTGAAAGAAAAACTACAAAGGAGATACAACTGAAGTCAAGGGAGGAGGGAGTTACGGGACAATTTGTCCATCATTTCAGTAAAGGAAGACATGAAACGCTGTTCAGAAATGTTTTCAACTAGAAATCTAGTGTATTTTATTTGAGAATAGAATTGCAAAGATGACAAAGGTTTTGACAAGATGAAAAAATAGAAGACATGAGAGGAAGAGCGAATTTCCAGTAAAATCCTGAAGCAGATACCAGATGTTTTTCTTCTCACATGGAGACATAGAAGTAGAATGAGAGCGCAAGGGGTGTAGAGACAGCACAGACTCTTCTGCTAACAAGCTGCAGGGAAGAGAACAGGGCACGGAAAATCAAGGGTCAATCTCCTCAAGATGGACTCGCTTCAGTCAAGGACGATCCTGCGCAGGGGCAAAGAACCAGTGCAGACTAAGAGGCTGAAAACACGGAGTATTCCCCGAAAACTCGCAGCAGCGCAGCTAAATCATTTTCTCATGATTTTCCGTAAATGGTTGCCTTTTCTTCTGAGTCATTTTTTTTTCCTAGTTACACCAAGAAGTAACTGTGAAGAGCTCCACTTCAGAACTGTACATTCCCAGTCTTCAGGAGGTGAATTTGAAATGCCACCACCTCCCTTACCTCAGAGGGAAAGCGACCAGCTGAGCGCCCATCTGGGGTCAGCGACATTAGTAAGATCTGGGCAGACTCACCCTTTTCTGTGCAGAGCTAACATCCTTGAGGACGAGTCTATCATTCCTGGCTGGAATGAACATCGCTCTGACTCAGGACAGCCAGCCTACATATCAAACCAGAGAGCTGAGCCCAGCTGCCAGGGACGGTAAATTTCAGGACCCTACAGAGGCTGCGGAAATTGCCTGCTGCTCTGTATTTTCTGCAGCAGAAAAGGGAGGATCAGCCTTCTTAGGCATTGGTGAGAACCAGTGCGACCGAAAGAACTGCATGTGACAAAGTAAGGGTGTGTCAGTGCACACGTGCTCTCACACACACACACGTGGCCAGCACACATGTGCTCACACACAACACACGTGGCCAGCGCATGCGTGCTCACACACACACACACATGGCCAGTGCACACATGCTCACACACAACACACGTGGCCAGTGCACACGTGCTCTCACACACACACATGGCCAGTGCACACATGCTCACACACACACACGTGGCCAGTGCACACGTGCTCACACACAACACACGTGGCCAGTGCATGCGTGCTCACACACACACACACATGCGCGTGGCCAGCGCATACGTGCTCTCACACACACACACGGCCAGTGCACACATGCTCACACACACACATGTGTGTGGCCAGCGCACACATACACACACATGCATGTGTGGCCAGCGCGAGTGTGCTCACACACACACGTGGCCAATGCATGCATGCTCACACACACACACATGTCCAGCACACATGTGCTCACACACACGCACGCATGCTCACACACACACAGCCAGCGCACATGTGCTCACACACACGTGTGCACGCACACACACGGCCAGCACACACGTGCTCACACACACATACATGTGGCCACTGCACACGTGCTCACACATACACATGCGTGGCCAAGCATGACAGAAGATAGCACTTAGATAGGATCCTGGCTTAACTGGCCTTTTACTAAAATTCTCCCCCAGAATGAAGGCAGAAGGCTCAACACATGACCACACCCAGCAAGCACTGGGGGCATCATCACTTCCCATCTCTTCCTCTACTAGCAGAGACGGCCTCAGCTGACGTCATCAGGCTGCTTGTTTGTGCTTGACTTATTCACTTTGACACTTTGGTGACTGGTCCTGCATTACATTGTTACAGATATTACAATTAGACATCTAGATATTTAGATATCTTGCTAAATACATAATGCATTTTACTGTAAGCATTTGAAAATACGATCTCACCTCCATGTAATTACTTTAGATAAAAGGAAGTTTATCAAATTCAGAGACTAAAATTAAGTTGAACACTGAATATTAAGGAAGGCTTCATCTTTAAAGGAAAATATGAAAGAGTGTGACAGAAAATTCTAAAGTACACCATCAAATGCTGCTGTTTGTTCCCTAAGTCGTGTCTGACTCTTGTGAGCCCATGGACTGTAGCCTGCCAGGCTCCTCTGTCCATGGGGTTCTCCAGGCAAGATAACCAGAGTGAGTTGCCATTTCCTTCTCCAGAGGATCTTCTCAGCCTGGGATAGAACCCGCATTTGCTGCGCTGGCAAGCAGATTCTTTACAGCTGAGTCACCAAGGAAATCCCTTTGCTACTAAATACACATACACAAACTGGTGTCCAGAGATGTGGAAAATGGGCCAGTTGAGATGAGTTTATTTCATTTAAGTCAGTAATTTCCCAAAATGGGGTTGTTAACCATTACACTTATCCTGCTATTCATGGATACACTGAAATGTTTTGTCATTACCTTGAAAACAAGAGTAAACAGGTTGCGAGGAGGAAGTTCCTAAGAAGCCTAGTTAGCAGAGGTAGTCCACTGATATGGGAGGTCGGGGGGAAAGTGTCAACTGGAGATTTATAAACCAGGCAGCTTCCATTTTTTAAAAAGTGACTCATTAAGAGGAAGAATGATCAATTAGCCAGAAAAACTTCAATATACACTCTTCATAGCAGTCTGTTATTTTTTTGAAGCAAGTCACAAATCATCAGTGAGTGGCCAGAAGCTGAATAGAAGGGCATACATCACTTGGCAGGAAGCGTCATCGTGGGAAAATTGATTGGAAATGCCAAGGAACTTTACGAGTCAAGGCCACCTGGGTTAATTTAACCTAAGGATGGAGGAAATGGGGGATGCCAGACCTTAATTTGATGATTCTACCCACAAGGGGATGGAAACTTTAGAGCAACAAATGACAGAATGTGGCACACGAGGGTTACTTGTTGTATGTTGCAGATATGATGTCAATGACCAGCGCTGTTCTTGCTCCAATGGCCACGTCCTCCAATTACCCAGTTATTCTGGGCTTCAGAGTTGGCATTTGTCCCTTCAGAGAGCAAGGAAGAGCAGCGCAGGGTTCCCTTAACCTACAGAAGGGTTTCTGCAGGCTATTCCTGGCCATCACTGTACCAGGCTTTTCATTCCTTTTTTCCTTTCTTTTGCAAAGATGGTACAAACTCACTGGGCCACGTTTCTCCTCTCATTTTGTTTGTTTGTTTCTTGGTTCTTCACAGAAACATAGACGATAAAAATGGTCCTTTCTAAACAAGGGCTCATTGGAACAGACCCCGGTGCTGGGAAAGATGGAAGGCAGGAGGAGAAGGGGGCGACAGAGGATGAGATGGTTGGATGGCATCACTAACTTGACGGACATGAGTTTGGGTAAACTCTGGGAGTTGGTGATGGACAGGGAGGCCTGGCGTGCTGCAGTCCATGGGGTGGCAAAGAGTCAGACTCAACTGAGCAACTGAACTGAACTGACTGAAACAAGGGCTATTTATTTAGAAACACGAGGGTACTTGCCAACAATATTCCTTTCCCATTGTTTCCAGGTAGAATGTTTATCATACAGGAAAGGAGAACTAGATGCCTGTGAAACTGTACTTTTTGAAAAGTGTTCTGTACTCACAGTTCCCAGTACATCATGAAAAGGGGGGAAACATTTTTATAGCAGCAGGAGACAATTCTCTGCCCCAAGAGATGATTCTCTCAGTATCCTAGTCCTTCCCTAGGAGGCCAAACTTTCGTAGCACTTTCTGAAAGTAAGTCACATCATGTTGTGAAACAGTATTTGAAAGATCTTTGCCATGAAGACCACGTTTCTCCTCTCATTTTGTTTGTTTGTTTCTTGGTTCTTCACAGAAACATAGACGATAAAAATGGTCCTTTCTAAACAAGGGCTCATTGGAACAGACCCCGGTGCTGGGAAAGATGGAAGGCAGGAGGAGAAGGGGGCGACAGAGGATGAGATGGTTGGATGGCATCACTAACTTGACGGACATGAGTTTGGGTAAACTCTGGGAGTTGGTGATGGACAGGGAGGCCTGGCGTGCTGCAGTCCATGGGGTGGCAAAGAGTCAGACTCAACTGAGCAACTGAACTGAACTGACTGAAACAAGGGCTATTTATTTAGAAACACGAGGGTACTTGCCAACAATATTCCTTTCCCATTGTTTCCAGGTAGAATGTTTATCATACAGGAAAGGAGAACTAGATGCCTGTGAAACTGTACTTTTTGAAAAGTGTTCTGTACTCACAGTTCCCAGTACATCATGAAAAGGGGGGAAACATTTTTATAGCAGCAGGAGACAATTCTCTGCCCCAAGAGATGATTCTCTCAGTATCCTAGTCCTTCCCTAGGAGGCCAAACTTTCGTAGCACTTTCTGAAAGTAAGTCACATCATGTTGTGAAACAGTATTTGAAAGATCTTTGCCATGAAGCCCCTGGGTTATTTTATGAGTGTGTTGTAATTCTGTAGGATCTTGCCTTCATCCAATAACCAGAGAAAATCTTCAACCAGGACACTCCACTAAGTTGGTACCAACTCCATGCCTGGCAAATTTTATTTCTTTAATGTTTTAAAGTGATAAATAGGCAAATTCAGCATGCTGAAGATTTAAAGAGCCTCCGGTTACAGAGAACGAGGGGTGAGTGCGCTGGCCAATGCTGTTCCTGCCACGGGGTGCCTTCTGCTACAGCCCTCTCGCCCTTGGATGTCTTCATCCCTTCACATCTTTTTATCCCAAGTAATTCTTCTCTTATAAAGTTCAGACTGTTTCTAGCCAGTCTCCTTCCTGTTAACCTAGGCCACCTGTAACATTCTCTGAGAAATTTTGTTATCATTAGATTCTTGAGGTTTTTTTCATCTAACTTATTCCATGAAAAATGCAAAACTTTCACAATGCAGAGTTAGATGCGGGTTCTCCTCTTCTAGTTTACCTACTGTAACAATTCTTATCATTTACGACTATGATGGGATTCCCCAGTGGCTCATATGGTAAAGAGTCTGCCTGCAATGCAGGAAACTCGGGTTCAATCTCTGGATCAAGAAGATCCCCTGGAGAAGGAAACGGCAACCCACCCCAGTATTCTTGCCTGGAAAATCCCACAGACAGGGAGGCCTGGCGTGTTGCCATCCATGGGGTGGCAAAGAGGCGGACACAACTGAATGAACAACAGTGATGATAAATGGGAATTACAGCCTTAAACTGCTTTAAAATGAAGACAATTTATTGCTCACTTACTTTAAAATTTTACAAACAGGAATGGTTTCCAATGAGACTTCTTCCAGAAATTCAAGTAATATATTTGGGACTCAGTTTCTCTCCATTTCTCTCATCTCCTTTCTACACAGTGAGCTCCATCCACGGTCTCTGCTACGGTGGTCTTCAAGAGGCTCTAAGGTCTACCCCCAATCTGGCTGCCATTGTTTCAGAGTCCTGCTTCTCACAGCGTGTCATGGAAGAAAGAAGAGGCGCCTCCGGCTCAGGTAGTAGGGTTCATCCTCTGGAATCATCTCTAAATGACTCAGTGCAGCCAGGCTCATGGGATGCATCCATTGGCTTCCACCAAGCAGCACCAGTGCATGATAAGTGGGTGAATTCCCCCAAAAGATATCAGGGCAGTATTAGTGAGAATCGGGGAAATGGCAGCTTGGGGAACATTTACGGAATATTTGCACATTTGCTATAACATCTCCTGCATACACAAATACTCTCAAGAGTGAATCCACGGAGTTTTATGCATTTCAACCTCCTTTGCTCAGTTCCTTTAAATTTCAGTTTTCCCTTACGGGTGCAGCATTGCAGCAAACACTGAACATCAGCTCTCATGTTTTTAATCACCCACTAATAAGATTAAGGAACGATCCTCTGAGGTCCTACTTCTCCTCCTGTCCAAGCACTTATCCATGCTCATTAGTGATTTTTGGCCATTAAATAAGGATTATAACTTATGGTATTCATTAATAATAGCTATACACTATTGGGTCTCTAGTTAACAATAATGTACTGTGCACTTAAAAATTTGTTAGGAGGGTAAATTTCATGTTAAATGCTCTTACCATAACAAAAGAAGAGAAAAGACAATTGTTCATTTGTACCCCACACAACATTTTATTCTTAGCAGTAGGGCCCATGGACCCTGGGGTTTCCTTTTTAGTCTTCTGAGCTGAACATGATGAGAGAGAAAGAAACTGAGCTCTAGGGCTCCTGGCCACCCAGAACACAGATACAGAAGTCAGTCCAGTGAATTTTCAAAATATATTTTGAATGCAAAGCTAAGTTAATGCATTAAGATTCTAGTTTAACAAAACAAAAAACACAAATAGAAATAGCTAGAAAATAATTATGTCATGAAAAATAAAAATCAAAAGATGATTCATACAATTATGTATAGCTAATTATCTTCTGACACAAGCAATTCTGCCTTTTGCTGTTGGTAGATCTTTCTGCTGTGAGACCCTTGACTTTCAAAGCTTAGTCCTCAGGTCAACATTACCAGAATCTCCTGAGAGCTTGTTGAAAACAGAATCTTAGGTCCCACGCCAAACTGAGTCAGAACCTGCGTTTTAACGAGGTGTCCTCGTGAATCGCACGCGCACTGGAAACTGGGAAGCTGCCGCAGCTGGCGTCTATCCATTAGCGTGTCTTTGAAAATAAAGTGTTAGAGACTCAGTCGTGTCCGCCTCTTTGCAACCCCGTGGACTGTAGCCCGCCAGGCTCCTCTCTCTATGGGATTCTCCAGGCAAGAATACTGCAGTGGGTTGCCATTCCCTTCTCCAAGAAATCTTCCCAACACAGGGATTGAACCCACATCTCCTATATTTCAGGCGGATTCTTTACCATCTGAGCCACCAGGGAGGCCCTAGGATGCCTTTAATTCCAAGTAATTGAAAACCAAATAAAAGAGTCTTGATAACAGATGGGAAGAAAAGCTTTAATCTAAGTCTCCATCTTGAGAAGCTAGGGAAAGAGAAGTATATCCAGTCCAAAATAAGTAGATAGAAGGGTACAATAAAAATAAGGGTAGTAACCAAGGAAACAGTAAACAAAGGCACAAGCAAGAAAATCAACAAATCCCCCTTTAGAGGCAAAACAAACCAGAGAGTTCAAGGGCATGTGTTTGGTTTTTTATCGCTGCAAACGCATTACCAAAATTTTAGTGACTTAGAACCACATGCATTCAGAAAGAGAAAAGCAAATATCATATATTAACACATATACACAGAATCCAGAAAAATGGTACCAATGAATGTATCTGCAGGGCACAGACAGAGGCAGAAAGGTGGACAGCAGGCCTGTGGGCGGAGGTGAGGAGAGAAGGGGGTGGGGCACGTTGATGTAGCCACCGCCACGTGTAAAGCAGGCAGCGAGTGGGAAGTCGCCGTATAGAAAAGGAAGACTGGAGCCTGTTGCCATTTCCTTCTGCAGTGACGACAGGAAGGGTGGGGCGGGGGAAGGGAGGTTCAAGAGGGAGGAGATACACGTGTACCTGTGTGCATATTGCCATATTCATGTTGTTGAACAGCAGAAACTACCACAATGTTGTAAAGCAATTATCCTCCAACAACAATAAAACAACCCACACTCATTTCCTATCATACCATTCTGGAGGTCAGGGCACAGTGTGGCTCAATTCTGTGCTCAGGGTCTCACTGAGCTAAAACCAACCAGGACCATAACTCTGGGTCCTGGGACCATAGCTGGGATATTTGAAGCTATTTCCAAGCTAATGAAAAGTTTATGCCATCACACGCTCTAATAGTTTGAAAATGTAGAGAGGGATATCAGCATGAAAGTCAACACAAGAAAGAAGGACGTGAGGAATTACGAAAAGTGAAAGAAGGAAGAAAAGCAAAGAGGAAAAGGAGAGAAGTTGAAAAAGAAAAAAGACGCTGTAACAAAAAGTGGTGTCCCAGGGTGGGTGACGATAAAATGCCACACATTAGATTTCCTTAACAACCATTTGGTGATGCTACTGGCTACCCCTGTTAAGCCTGGAGATGGGCGTGGCTGCTGTAACTCAGACACATTAGATATTCTCTCCTGGAAACTGAAAATGCTGCTGCTGCTGAGTCGCTTCAGTCATGTCTGACTCTGTGTGACCCCATAGACGGCAGCCCACCAGGCTCCCCAATCCCTGGGATTCTCCAGGCAAGAACACTGGAGTGGGCTGCCATTTCCTTCTCCAAAGCATGAAAGTGAAAAGTGAAAGTGAAGTCGCTCAGTTGTGTCCGACTCCTAGCAGCCCCATGGACTGCAGCCCACCAGGCTCCTCCGTCCATGGGCTTCTCCAGGCAAGAATACTGGAGTGGGATGCCATTGCCTTCTCTGAACCTGAAAACGAACACGGCCATACAGGACCAGAAGTCATGAAGCCTAGTTACCTTAATAACGGCCTTGGGGCAGAAGTCTATGCTTCTCTGTCTCCTTGGAGCCAATTATTTATCTCTTCCTTTGAACATGTGACCAATGGTCTTAATAAATCCAAATTTTTATTCAGTTGGCCAAATTCTTTCCCTATTCATTACCACTCTCAAAAACAAAATTTTTTTTAAATACAGGAGCTTTTAGGAACTGAGAGAACACTGGGAACCAACTTACAAAATGCATTTTGCCTGGAGGAATAGAAACTACAGGGAAGGAAACACTTGAAGATAATAATAAAATATGGTCAGCATCTTGGGGAAATTGAAGTGTGATAGTCCCATTGGGCTGCTGTTCCTATGGAGAACAGGTTGTATGCCTCGGTGTTTCACAGGCCCAGTACCTGCCCAGACTTCTCTTCATTGTCGGAAGTCCAAGAAAGTCCTATAATTTTTCCCATGAAGTTTCAAATGAAGTCATTGGTTTAATTTAAAGACAGCTGGAATTCAACCTTAGTCAGTCTAATGTTCTTTTCTACCACACATAGATGTGAATGTTCTAACTCCAAGGAAAAAGCTAATATTACAGAATTCAGGTTTTCTGAGTTTGAACTGTGTTGTAAAAATGTCTGTATATTGAATTTGGTGCAAGTTGCATCTTTATTCATCTTTATGAATCACACACTCTGAAATTTCAAATGGTCCACTAACTGCTGTACACCAAATGAAGATTCCTCATTACAGCACTTCTAAATTAGTTTGTTACAAGAAGATGACTAAGCTACGGGAGCATCAGACTGTTAGCTGGGTTTAGTGTAGGGCAGCATATACTTCATCTCAACACAATGTGATCTAAGTTTTTATAATACACACAATATTTATGTTGCATGCCAACTACACAATTAACAGAATGCAGTTCAAATAAACCCTTAAACATGCAACTATTACCAAACAAAACTAAGTTTAGTAAGAGCCTCAAGGTAAAATGAAATCAAAATTTGCTGAAAGTAGCCTTGAAGTTCTCTAAATATTCTGAATTTATACCCAAGAGGTTGTAGATTTCTGCCTTTCCCACAGTGATTTCCCACTAATTGGAAATCTTATCCTGAGAGCTTACAATGGAAGATTGTACGGTTATCCTAGTAATTCATTCCCCAACATCCATTTCATTCCAAACAATCAGTCTAAGCAAGTTACAGAAATTGCATTCTCTCATCCAAGACTAATAGAGACAAGTGATCCTGTCCTGACGAACAGGAATCTCCTCCCTATTAAAATGATAGGCACAAAGTCACAAGGGCCCTTCATTTTACTGTTGATATATTTTTGTCTGAACATAATGCCTTGAATAGTTCGACTCATTTTGCAATAACTAGGTTAGGCAGTGTGAGAGAAACCACTGATACCTTAAAGATGACAGATCCGAGAGATGGAAAGAAACTGGTCATTGGTGACACCCCTGGACCACAGAACTAACCTGTCTGAGGCTGAACAACTCAGTGCTTTCCTTGTAAAATGGAGAAAATTATAAAGCTTGCCTTAATCTTATCAAGAATGAGTCAGAATACGTAAAGCATTTAGAATAATATCTGACATACAACACGAACTCAATGAAGAATACCTATTACTATCACCCTAGTTATAACAACAATTCTGTGAGATAATATCGCTGTTCCCTTGTTCAGTTGCTCAGTCATGTCAGACTCTTTGTAAGCCCATGGACTGCAGCACAGCAGGCTTCCCTGCCCTTCACCATCTCCTGGAGCTGCTCAAACTCATGTGCACTGAGTCGGTGATGCCATCCAACCCCTTCTCCTCCTGTCTTCAATCTTTCCCAGTATCAGAGTCTCTTCAAATGAGTCAGCTCTTGGCATCAGGTGGCCAAAGTATTGGAGCTTCAGCTTCAGCATCAGTCCTTCCGATGAACACTCAGGACTGATCTTTAGGATGGACTGGTTGGATCTCCTTGCTGTCCAAGGGACTCTCAAGGGTCTTTTCCAACACCACAGTTCAAAAGCATCAGTTCTTTGGCACTAATCAATTCTTCGGTGTGAGATAGCATGTTCATCACTTAATAAGCATTAGTAGTCAGGACTTTTTAGTAGTCAGGACTTTCTTTTAACCAAAGAACATCCTGTTAGTTACAGCAGAGAGTGTCTTACCTAGACGGTATATTTATTCCCAAGTAAACAAGGCTGAAGAAGAGAATAAAATTCCAAGTCATACTTGTTTTCCCCTGGACAGCTCTTACTTAGGCTCTTCTGCTTTAATTAGCATCTGAGAAAGGCCATGGCAGCCATGAGGAGATGGGGAAGTAAGGACAGCGCTTTCTGAAGATTGCCAACGTGACTTGGTGCTCTCAGCGTCAACGCCAAATATTAGCTGAAAACTAAGTGGTGTCACTTAAAAGCTTCCATCCCAAGATTTCTCTCTACCCAAAATTCTGTTTATAATTATATTTTATTGGAGAAAAGCCTTTTGAAGAGAGAACAGCTAGGTAAATGATGTGTCATTCACATTTCATTTTAAAATTAATTTAATAAGAACAATTTTCTAATATCTAGCTTACTCACAGCTCAGAAAGAAAGAAAGAGGGAAAAGGAGAAAAAGAGAGGGAGAAGGAGGGAAGGAAGGAAAGAAAGAAGACACTGCTTTGAAAGGAAAGTGAGATGCAGTTTTGAATAAGAACATTTTAAGAGATGACTTCTCTCTCCAACCAAAAGGTATTCCAGGTTAAGGATGACAGACTCCTGGGACAAAGTAGAATAAAAAAACAAAATGTATGCAAGTGGTATAAGTGATAAATGGATTTTGCACAGTCATAAATAGGAGAGAAGTAAGAATCAATGCCTAAAAATTGATGCTGATACTGCAGAGGCAAATATACTGGAACTGTGTTCTGACTCAGTGTTACTAGATGGGTCTCTTCTCATTCTATGATATCCTAAATAGAATGAGAAGAGAGTTAACAGTTTATGTTCATAATTCTTTTTAATATTTTAAGCACAGATGACAGAAGCTTTAAAAATTCTTATTCAGTCAGAGTGATAAAAGCCATTCAAATGTATGTACTCTAGTTGTAAGCCATATCCTATTTTTTGCATACTCTTTTTCCTGATGCAGCTTTCACAAATAATGAAATGACCTTTAAAATACGGTGTTTGCTTTTCACTTCACATTTTGTCTCAACCCAGCTGAGGTCATGTTTTAGAAGTATGCATTCCATTTTTGATTACTAAAATAAGCTATGTAGGTCATAGCACTACATACCCCTAAAAAGGAGTTATTACATTCATTTTTTATTTTATTAATGATAAACCACTTATAAGTGAGAAAACAAATTCACTTTATGAGTTTGAACTGGAATTCCTAAGATCTTTTCCAGCTTTAAGTACAATGACAAATCATTTATCTTTTTATCAAGTCTATAATACTGGACTTTCTCATTTTTTTCTTCCAAGAGATTAGGGGCAGATTTAGAAATCTACACTTTAGGAAGTCACAGAAAAAAATGAATTCTATAACTGTAACCAACTGAACTTTCATTCAAGCCTCGGTGTGTCAAACTGGAATGCTCTGGCGTCTGACAGAAAACAAATTGCTGAAAAGTTCTTATGCTCTGGGTTCTAGCAAAACTCTTGCATTCAGAAGAAATGTTATCAGGGTTAACCACTAAAATTGTTTTAATAATACCTTTATCAGGCTTTGACAGCATAGAACTAACAAAGGAAACGGGGAAACAGAGGAAAGAAGTTTTAAGCTACAAAGTGTAGTCTCGAAATTGGAACTATCCTGGAAAATCCATCATGTGTGGTAGTCAAACAACCCAAGGTCTGTAGTGATAACTGACATTTTCTTGAAAATTCTCAGTACTGGGTTTTAAGCTCTTTAAACTTTCAAAATTGCTCTTTCCTGCTAGCACCTCCAAAGGCCAAGCTCAAGAGGCCAAACTAGAACCTTTGGCTTAAGATGAACTTGGAAAAGCAGTGATGAGATAAAAGTGAAGGAAAAGAAATTTTGTACTCAGGGAGTTCTGAAGTTGAAATTGATAAAAAAGGTAGTTTCCAAGGAAAATGAAAATCAGTGAACTTAAAATTCTGTAAAAGTCCTTGAACTCCCCAGGTCCTATTATTTAATTTTGACTTTTCTTGGCTTTTATATAATTAATACTTGTTGAATTCACCTAAATTCGCATATGTAAGCATTGAGGGTCTTCTCAATGTGTTCTTTAGAAGAGAATGTTATGTCTATAGTTTCATTGAGCAAGGTACAGTGATACAAATGCTCTGAGACCCTAGTTAAATAAAAGTCACTGTTTGCTCACTCTATTTTTGGTTATAGTGAAGCACTCAAAGGTAATTTTCTACCTATAAATCCAGAATCCTTCTATCAGGTATGGGATAAGCCTTGGCAGTACAAATTTAAGTTTACCTAGAGTCCCACCAATAACACAAAGATGGTATTATATATTATATGTTGGAGAGTCCATCCTACCAACAAAAACTGGAGACTTAAAAACTGGTTCCTCCATTGCCAGTGCTTCACCAAATTTATGAAGCCTGCCTTAGTCAGCTCAGGATGCTATAACACCAAAAGCTATGTAACTCGTGAACAAAAACAATGTATTCCACACAAACATTCAATCCACAATAAAGTCAGTTTAGGGAAAGTTAGTATACTGAATCTGATACTTTAACCTTGTAGGAGCACCTGGAATTTGAGACTCTTGGCTACTGCCCTAAGGCTATTTGGTGCCTCCCTATTTATCTCAGCACATTGCTTACTGATTATGCATTCATTTGTTTAAAATGATGGTTCAAATGTGCATGAAAAATGTGCATGCCCTTTGAAAATTTTTGTTATGGTACTTTTTCTTCACAGACATTGTCTTATATGCCTCCTCTGCTGGAGAAAAAATTTAAGCCATCTTAGCTTGCATACATATTTTAAGGTCAAAATACCTTTTAAGCAATATTTTACATTTTGAGTTAACTTACTGAAATTTAAAAGTTGCTACTGAGGGCAGGAATCCCTCAGAAGAAACGGAGTAGCCATCATGGTCAACAAAAGAGTCTGAAATGCAGTACTTGGATGCAATCTCAAAAATGACAGAATGATCTCTGTTCCTCTCCAAGGCAAACCATTCAATATCACAATAATCCAAGTCTATGCCCCAACCAGTAATGCTTAAGAAGCCGAAGTTGAACGGTTTTATGAAGGCCTACAAGACCTTTTAGAACTAACACCCAAAAAAGATGTCCTTTTCATTAAAGGCGACTGGAATGCTAAAGTAGGAAGTCAAAAAACACCTGGAGTAACAGGCAAATTGGCCTTGGAATGCGGAATGAAGCAGGGCAAAGACTAATAGAGTTTTGCCAAGAAAATGCACTGGTCATAGCAAACACTCTCTTCCAACAATGCAAGAGAAGACTCTACACATAGACATCACCAGATGGTCAACACCGAAATCAGATTGATTATATTCTTTGCAGCCAAAGATAGAGAAGCTCTATACTGTCAACAAAAACAAGACCAGGAGCTAACTCTGGCTCAGATCATGAACTCCTTATTACCAAATTCAGACTTAAATTGAAGAAAGTAGAGGAAACTGCTAGACTACTCAGGTATGACCTAAATCAAATCCCTTATGATTATACAGTGGAAGTGAGAAATAGATTTAAGGGCTTAGATCTGATAGAGTGCCTGGTGAACTATGGAATGAGGTTCATGACACTGTACGAAAGACAGGGATCAAGACCATCCCCATGGAAAAGAAATGCAAAAAAGCAAAATGGCTGTCTGGGGAGGCCTTACAAATAGCTGTGAAAAGAAGAGAGGCGAAAAGCAAAGGAGAAAAGAAAAGATATAAGCATCTGAATGCAGAGTTCCAAAGAATAGCAAGAAGAGATAAGAAAGCCTTCTTCAGCGATCAATGCAAAGAAATAGAGGAAAAGAACAGAATGGGAAAGACTAGATATCTCTTCAAGAAAATTAGAGATACCAAGGGAACATTTCATGCAAAGATGGGCTCGATAAAGAACAGAAATGGT
>SJYG01000382.1:522100-543481 GCA_006410535.1 Litocranius walleri
AAAAAGCCTCTTGATGAAAGTGAAAGAGGAGAGCGAAAAAGTTGGCTTAAAGCGCAACATTCAGGAAATGAAGATCATGGCATCCGGTCCCATCACTTCATGGGAAATAGATGGGGAAACAGTGGAAACAGTGTCAGACTTTATTTTTGGGGGGGCTCCAAAATCACTTCAGATGGTGGTTGCAGCCATGAAATTAAAAGACGCTTACTCCTTGGAAGAAAAGTTATGACCAACCTAGATAGCATATTCAAAAGCAGAGACATTACTTTGCTGACTAAGGTCCTTCTAGTCAAGGCTATGGTTTTACCTGTGGTCATGTATGGATGTGAGAGTTGGACTGTGACAAAGGCTGAGCGCCGAAGAATTGATGCTTTTGAACTGTGGTGTTGGAGAAGACTCTTGAGAGTCCCTTGGACTGCAAGGAGATCCAACCAGTCCATTCTGAAGGAGATCGGCCCTGGGATTTCATAGGAAGGAATGATGCTAAAGCTGAAACTTCAGTACTCTGGCCACCTCATGCAAAGAGTTGACTCATTGGAAAAGACTCTGATGCTGGGAGGGATTGAGGACAGGAGGAGAAGGGGCCGACCAAGGATGAGATGGCTGGATGGCATTACGGACTCGATGGATGTGAGTCTGAGTGAACTCTGAGAGATGGTGATGAACAGGGAGGCCTGGCGTGCTGTGCTTCATGGGGTTGCAGAGAGTCGGACACAACTGAGCGACTGAACTGAACTTAGTAAAAAACAAAAGTCTCTTACACACAAGACAGGACAGCTCAAATATTTGTTTTCAATGGTAGTTTTGATTGTAAGACTCAAACACTGAATTTATATGATAATTGATTCAACTGCTATTCAGTAACAGAATCGCATTTTGGTTCTTCCAAGTTAAGGAAAACAAATAAATGTGAAGTAATCAGAGACATCACAGGATAGGACCCAGAGGAGCAACAGCATTGTCCTCATCAGCAGCATCCCCTGAGAGTGTGATATATAGTGTTTATTGTCGAGAGATCCAAAGAATATGCCTTCATGAAGCTTATGCTCTACTTCCATATACAGTTCATACCTTTTTAAATTTTTAATTGTTTTGCTTTCCTTTGGAGAGCTAAAAGTTCCAAAGAAATGACAAAGTCATAAGTTTTACATCCCAAGAAATGAGAGCCTAGAATGGAAGTGGTACTTGAATAAAGTCATAAAACACGTCATCATCGCTTGATTTCCATGGGGAACTGGTTCCAGTACCCAAGTGAAAGCTGCTCAGTCGTACCCGACTCTTTGCAACCCCACGGACTATACAGTCCATGGAATTCTCTAGGCCAGAATACTGGAGTGGGTGGCCTTTCCCTTCTCCAGGGAATCTTCCCAACCCAGGGATCGAACTGGTGTCCCCTGTATTGCAAGCAGATTCTTTACCAACTGCACTATCAATACCAAAGTCCACTGGTGCTCAAGCCCCTTATATGAAATGGCAGAGTACAATTCATTTGCAGTTGGTTGAATATGCAGATGTGGAAACCAGGGGATAAGATAGCCTGATTGTATGCATGACTTTAATGAGGATTACAGTAATAATTTTGAAAATGCCCAAAATCTGCTGAGCACTTCTGGTGACTTTAAGACAGCATAAAGCACTCAGTGACTGAACTAATAGAATCTTCATAATTTCCTTGAGATAAATATTTTCTCCAAACATTTTCCAAAGGATGAACACTGGCAATAAGGACTGTGGATAGCCCAGTTTACATAGCTGGAGAAAGGTAGATAGAGCCCAACAGTATGAAAATCTCTAAAATATCTTGCCTCAACAAAAGTGATGTTAGAAACCCCAGATTATTTCCATAATCAAATTTATAAGTTTCTCAGTTTGCATAGTGGCCTCCAAAAAGACAAAGAAATTACTGGTGGCAGAATTGGTGTTTTCTTTCTTTCCAAAGAGCAAAATGGATTAACTCATCCCAACACTTCTGCCTTCCAGGAAATATGCCTTCCTTAGTTGAGGTCGGTAATTGTATCTCTTCCTGGAGTTCCATGAGATCTTTCCTTCTGTGCGTGCTAGGTCACTTCAATCGCGTCTGACACTTTGCAACCCTATAAACTGTAGCCCACCGGGCTCCTCTGTCCATGGGATTCTCCAGGCAAGAACACTGGAGTGGGTTGCCATGCCCTCCTTTAGGGGATCTTCCCAACCCAGGGGTCAAACCCATGTCTCCTGCACTGTGGGAGGATTCTTTACCACTGAGCCACCAGGAAAGCCCCAGTCTTTCCTTAGGCATCATAAATACAATCATTAATCCCTCTGCTTGGTTTGCCATGAAACATTCATCATAAGCAACCCATTATCCTGTCTGTGTGATGTTTATAATTAAATAAGGAACATTCAAAGGCCATTTGGGGTGTTAAAGCGTATTGGGGGTATACAATTGAGAAAGTAATTAATATGAAAATGTTAAAAATTCATAGTGTTTTATTCTGTTCAGCTGAACAAAGCAAGGCCAGACATGACTCATTAAGCAAAGAACATATTGTCAGCAGGAAAAAAAGAAAGTGATGATTCAGTTTGGTGTGAGTGGATGGTGTAACAATGGTATAACAATGTTTTGGCACTTACTGGATAGGTTTTAAACATCCACGGCATGTGGGTTTTAATTATATTTGTACTGTTCAGGCTGTCTAACTTTTACCAAGCTGTGATTTCAGCGTAAAATTTCCCCGTCTACTCCCCTGATGCTCTTTCTGAATTGCGAACAGGTGCAGACAACTACAGCCTGCAGCGCTCTTGGTTTCAGTCTTTTTATACAAATTTAACCATCCATTTTGTTTAATCTACCTCCTCTCTAATGTTTAAATCCACCATCAAGCATGCACGTGATTAGGCTTAGTTTCCCTACATATTCATAAAACAAGCTAGATGCATTGTCACAGTTCCCTTGGAAAGGGGAGTCAAGAGTCTTACTTCTGACCTTTTGTGTGGGAAAGTTATGACCAACCTAGATAGCATATTGAAAAGCAGAGACATTACTTTGCCAACAAAGTTCCGTCTAATCAAGGCTATAATTTTTCCAGTAGTCATGTAAGGATGTGAGAGTTGGACTGTGAAGAAAGCTGAGCACCAAAGAATTGATGCTTTTGAACTGTGGTGTTGGAGAAGACTCTTGAGAGTCCCTTGGACTGCAAGGAGATCCAACCAGTCCATTCTGAAGGAGATCAGCCCTGGGATTTCTTTGGAAGGAATGATGCTAAAGCTGAAACTCCAGTACTTTGGCCACCTCATGCGAAGAGTTGACTCATTGGAAAAGACTGATGCTGGGAGGGATTAGGGGCAGGAAGAGAAGGGGA
This sequence comes from Litocranius walleri, assembly GCA_006410535.1. NCBI lineage: Eukaryota > Metazoa > Chordata > Mammalia > Artiodactyla > Bovidae > Litocranius > Litocranius walleri. Next base: position 525,442 of record SJYG01000382.1, read on the forward strand.
CGACAGAGGATGAGATGGCTGGATGGCATCACTGACTCAATGGACATGAGTCTGAGTGAACTCCAGGAGTTGGTGATGGACAGGGAGGCCTGGCATGCTGCGATTCATGGGGTCGCAAAGAGTCAGACACGACTGAGCGACTGAACTGAACTGAAAAGCACATACCGAGGTGTCTGAGTAGGTGCTAAGTTTTCCTTGGAAACAGTGCAAGCCAAATTTCAGTGGTGGCCCCTCCACATCTTCTGAACAGATAACTGAGCTGCAAGGCAGTGATTAAGAGCTATTTCTATTCAGTGCTGGCTTTCTCTTCGCTCACGCGGCAGGGTCCAGCGTCCTGATTCCTGTAGCTCCCTCCTTCTGCCATCTCTTCACACACTTGTACAGCCCACACGTAGGACCAGCTGCATCCCAGGCTTGAGGACAAGCCTCAGCTCAGGCAAGAGGGCTTCAAAAAGCCGTTCTGGAACCCTCTGGCCAGTCGCGCTGTTGATGATGGACGCTTTCTTTGCACCCCAGTTCTCAGCACTGATAACTCAGATTCTGGCTTGCCTCCTGCCCTTTTTATCTGCCATGTGAGCTAGCCTTCAGGATTTAGGGCAACAGTCCAACAGTCATCCGATGGTGCGGCATGCTGCCTCCTCACAGACCGCCCTGAAATTCCTCCCTGTCTCAGAGAAACTGCATGGCAGTGTGAGCAGCCCTGACTCCATGCTCGCCGTCAAGGAAGGGAAGGTCCTTACACCCTGCCGTCGGGCTGGCTCTGCTGCTTGCCTGCTGTGCAATGTGGTCCACACCCTGGGCCCGACTAAACTGGCCTCACATTTCGGTGTTCTTCTGCCTGCTGGATCACACCTCTTCCGGGCCCTATCCCCCTGTGTGCTGACCACAGCAGCGGCCCCAGCCTCTCAGTGACAGGATTCTGGGTTCTGGCCTCTGCCACCTGCACTGTCCCAATGCGGTCATCAAATCATAGCTAACTGACTCAGGCTGTCTTAGAAAAAATCCTCACTCTTTTTGCTCATAGGCTCTGTGGCCCTAAGTAAGTTACTTTAGCTCTTAAAGCCTCAGTTTCCTTATCTATAAAGGGGAAATAAGAAACTTTAGTCATTGTTTACATTTATACAATTCAATTGTTCAATTATACAATTATACAATTCAATTACACAATTATTCAATTGTATAATTGTGCAATTATAATTATAATAATTATACAATTATACAATTCATATAAAAATTAAAACATTTTTGGCAAATAATATATACCTCCAAATATTAATTACTTTTCTACTCTCTTGGGTATGACATTGTTGAAATGTTATGGAAGCTAAATTGAAACCAAAAAAGGCAAAGTAAAATTCTACTTAAGCCATCTTTTTTCTTTTCCCTCCAGACTGACATTGTAAAGCCCACTCAATGCAAAATGAAAACGAAATCAAAGAAGGGGGGCCCAGGAAACTCAGCAGGCATGACTGGGACCGTGGCTCCTTATTACAAAGGAAACAAACAAAGAAACATTACTTAGCAGTTTGAGTTGTGTGTGTTAGTCACTCAGTTGTGTCCAAATTTTTGTGACCCCAGAGACTCTGACCACCAGGCTCCTGAATCCATGGGATACTCCAGGCAAGAATCCTGGAGTGGATTACCATTTCCTTCTCCAAGGGAGCTTCCAGACCCAGGGATCAAACCTGGGTCTCCTGCATTGCGGGCAGAGGCTTTAAGGTCAGAGCGACAAGAGCCCTAGTAGTTTTGGTTACAACAGACAAATCATTATAATTACTGCTATTGCTCAAAATTATAATATGGTAATTCATACAGAAGTCTATGTAGACTTAGTTCAGCTCAGTTCAGTCACTCAGTCATGTCTGACTCTTTGTGACCCCATGAACCAAAGCAGGCCAGGCCTCCCTGTCCATCACCAACTCTGGGGTCCACTCACATCCATGTCCATTGAGTCAGTAATGCCATCCAACCGTCTCATCCTCTGCCGTCCCCTTCTCCTCCTGCCTTCAATCGTTCCCAGCATCAGGGTCTTTTCCAATGAGTCAGCTCTTCGCATCAGGTGGCCAAAGTACTGGAGCTTCAGCTTCAGCATCAGTCCTTCTAGTGAATATTCAGGGTGGATTTCCTTTAGGATGGACCGGTTGGATCTCCTTGCAGTCCAAGGGTTGTTGTTTTGTTTTGTTTTGGGTTTAATTTTACATGGATTTAAATACTACTGATTCTATTACTGGGAAAGATCTGGCTGAAAGTTCATTTTGTTTTAAAGATTTTTTTTTAATGTGTACCAATCTTAAAGTCTTTATTGACTTTGTTACAATATTGCTTCTGTTTTATGTTTTGGTTTTTTGGCCACGAGGCATGTGGGATCATAGCTCCCCAACCAGGGATCGAACCTGCACCCCCTTAACCACTGGGTGCCAAGGAAGTTCCAAACTTTACTTTCTCGATGACCAGAGAGCGTCATAATCTGAAGTAACAAGGCTGGGAAATCTTAAAATGGGTTGAATTTGGGACCTTTCCCACCCCTGCTTTGGTCAAGATCGAAACACTCCGTCTTTATGAAACATACTGTAGAGATAAGTGATCCCACACCAAGGCCAAGTTTATAAGCCCAAGAGATTTTCCAAGATGAAGGAAGCAGAGAGTTGGGATTAGTAACAATTTCCCTTAGAGAGGTTTAAGGAAGTAGATGCTCTGTTGGAAATGGGAGGCCAACCTCAGGGTGGGTGATGTGGGGTTTATATAGTATGGTGTCTGAATGAGGAAATTTCCTCTTAACTCTTGAGATCTCATCTGAAGTGTACTATTTTAAGCTCTCATATCCTCATAGCTTGAATCAACGTGAGTGAAATGTAATACTCTCCAAACCTAGCAAAGAGTCGGACACGACTGAGCGACTTCACTCACTTATTCACTCACTCCAAACCTAGCATTTCCAATGTTTGAGGTGGAAAACAGGATTAAAGCTGAGAGGATAAATCTTTCTTAAAAAAAAAATTATTATTTATTTTTTTTTTGCCAAAAGAGGTGAATAAAATATTTCACTTGAACAGTCACAAATTCCAGAAAATACTGAGTTATTTTAATACTATAAACAAAAATGCCCATTAAAAGCCAAAAATAATTATATTTTGGATTATCCACATCATTGCTTCCCTCTACAGGCAAAAATAACTAAGAACTGACTATATGCCTCCAATATCAGCTTAAAATAAGTCAACAACACCAGTAAATGCCAAGCACATACCCTCCCCATTTGCATGCACTATTTCAGTCTCTGATTTTCAAGCCAATAGAATCTGCATCTAGAACGTGCTGAAGCCACACCATGTGAATATTGTACCTTGATTCCAGGATGTATAGCTGATAACCTTGCATTCCTGTTAGAAGTTTACCTGACCCCCTCCTTCTCAGTCTTGGCAAGTTTCCCTCCATTTTATACTCTTAGTTTCTTAGCTTCTAAATCATCTTGACTAGTTGAAGTCTTCCTTCTCTTTTCTTTTCTTTTTTCCTCAGACACTTAAAAGAAGTGATGCTATTCATATTACCAGAGGAGCAGGGAAGATATGCTCTAGGCTTCCAACTAGAGATGAGTCGGTCCCACATACTCTTGCTTATTATAGCTGTGAAGCAAATGTTCCACAGATTAAACAGGGAATTCTGCTAGCTACTATAAACAAAAGGTCTAAGCAGATACTTTGAATGTATGAAGTTTTAATTTATTTGCTTTGATAGAAAATGGCATTGTGTAACTTTCCTACTGAATGAGCTTACATAAGGCAATCCTGAGATTAAATGCTTAACTGTGATAAAATTCACATTTAAAAGTGAGATCTGTGACAACAGAGTCCAGTGAGAAAAGAATAAACACAAGAGCCAAGCATCTCATAAGAAAATCAAGATGTGGGTCCTGTAAACCTCCAGCAAGTGAAACACAATGGAAGGACATTTTTCCTTTTATGTAGGTAGTGTGAGCAGAGAAGGCAATGGCACCCCACTCCAGTACTCTTGCCTGGAAAATCCCATGGACGGAGGAGCCTGGTGGGCTGCAGTCCATGGGGTCGTGAAGAGTCGGACACGACTGAGTGACTTCACTTTCACTTTTCACTTTCACGCATTGGAGAAGGAAATGGCACCCCACTCCAGTGTTCTTGCCTGGAGAATCTCATGGATGGAGGAGCCTGGTGGGCTGCCATCTATGGGGTCACAAAGAGTCAGACACGACTGAGGGACTTCACTTTCACTTTTCACTTGCGTGACTTGGAGAAGGAAATGGCAACCCACTCCAGTGTTCTTGCCTGGAGAATCCCAGGGATGGGGGAGCCTGGTGGGCTGCCGTCTATGGGGTCACAGAGAGTCGGAACCAACTGAAGTGACTCAGCAGCAGCAGCAGCAGCAGCAGGGAATGTGAGAAGCTATATAATTAAAGTCAGGCCAAAATTTATGAGTCAAGTTAGAGAAAAATGAAATAGGCAGTGAAATAATGGAAATAATGGAATGCTATACTTCTAAAATAGACTTGACAGATATAGATGTCAGACATGAAGAGTGATCTCCAACTAAAGAAAAACTTGATCTTCTTTTATAAATTATACATATAAAATAAAAGCATGTATTGCCATTGATTCTTAGTACCATTTCAATTATGTGTCTGAAAGAAAACGCATATAGTGATCAAAAGAAAATCCTCCTAATGAAAGATAATATTGATTTGAAGGGGAAATCTCCTTTAGGAAATGCGTGAATGATTGCACTTACTTTCCTAACAGAATATCTTTACAAAATAGGGAAAATTTGCAGCATTTACTACAGATCCATCCATGCTTTAACAAACGCCTCATCCCTTTAATATATAAAAGAAGCTATCAGTTCACATATATTATCTATTGATGTTTAATGTTTATGTGTATAGAGTTTTTCATGAGTTTCAAAATATGTCCCTAGATGCTAACTTCCAGATATTTATCAGTGACATCAATCCCAAGAAATTAGTTCCCCCAGGTCAGAAGAGTTTAGTGTTCTTGCTTATGATCTGATGATTTATCCATTCTGAAAAATCTGAAACGGTGGTCATTCATGTCCTGTTCTTAATAAATGACTTACAAGGACTGATTAATACATTATTTGAAGTGTAGCTCATCACTCGTCATTATTTGCCATCCCCATTGTCATTAGTAATTTGGCCCAGTGGTAAAGAATCCAACTGCCAACGTCTGCAATGTAGGAGATGTGGGTTTGATCCCTGGGTCAGGAAGATCCCTGAGAGAAGGGAATGGCACCCCATTCCAGTGTTCTTGCCTGGAGGATCCCAAGGACAGAGGAACCTGGTGGGCTGCAGTCCGTGGGGTCGCAGAGAGTCAGACGTGACTTAACAACTAAACAATGACAATACTCAGAATGAGGCAAATAACAGCAGTTGGAGAACTTGAGCGGGTTCAGGGTCTGAAGTGAGCACTGCGAACGTTCTCTGCTGCTGCTGCTGCTGAGTCGCTTCAGTCGTGTCCGACTCTGTGCGACCCCATGGACGGCAGCCCACTAGGCTCCTCCGACCCTGGGATTCTCTAGGCAAGATCACTGGAGTGGGTTGCCATTTCCTTCTCCAATGCGTGAAAGTGAAAAGTGAAAGGGAAGTTGCTCAGTCGTGTCCGACTCTGTGCGACCCCATGGACGGCAGCCCACCAGGCTCACCTGTCCCTGGGATTCTCCAGGCAGGAGCACGGGAGTGGGGTGCCATGGCCTTCTCCGCGAACGTTCTCTAGGTCAATGGAATTCATGATCAAAAGGGCAGGGAGAGTTAGGCAGAGAGCAGATTGACCAGAGGCCGTTTTGTTACAGTGAGTGAAGATAATTGCTTCAGTCTCAGAACAGCATAAACTTTCTGAAGGAGAAGTTAGTAAACAGTCAAGGTGCTTCCAACCTTAAAATGTAAAGATTCTGCGAATATCAAAAAGTAGGGGGTTGTGTTTTGCTTTGTTTTTTTTTGCTCAGTCTGTTGTCCTGAGTTTGCCTTTAGCTTACTTGAATTATTTCACTGATTTTGGATATAAGAAATTTTAGACTTTTGAAAGTTAAAGAGAATACACAATCATGAAAATGAATGGTTGAAAAACCACGAGAGTTCCAGTCCATTTTCTTGCTCAGTTCTCTCTTTATACAGGCAGAGGTTTTGATAAACTTTGTTCAAATTTTGGTTATTTAACTCTGATTCATTAGTCTTTCAATTGTTTCCTTTTTATTCTTTGTTTATCAGCTGCTGAGCAGACTGAGAGCAACTTAGATTCAAGATATTGCTTTCATCAGAAAGGGAAAATGAAATGAGAATAATCTCAGCAAGCTGGAAAATTTTACAATCACACAGCAACAATGACTTTTTTTTTAACTGGTTTTTTCAATTGGAAAGAATGCCACAATGTTGGCTTAGAAATTATAAATGAACTTATTTCTTTCCATATCTGTAAAAGACTCAACTATTAAAAATCGTTCTTTAAAAAATTCTCACATTTATTTAGGAAGAAGAGGAGGTTTCCAGCCGGACTCTCCCGTCACTGTAGTATGACATCCTGGCCGGTGGCCCCTTCTCTGCAGTGAGGTCTCTCTCTCTCTTGCTCTCTTTACTCCACCTTTTATTATTCTCCTAATTTCTTCTTTAATTAACATTATTTCCTTACTCTTTTGCCTTCTCTATGCTCCTTTTTTATGTTTAAGCCTAAGAACTATATCACTTTGCTGAGAAAGTTCCGAATAGTCAAAGCAATGGGTTTTCCAGTAGGATCATAAAGAAGGCTGACAGGCAAAGACCTGATGCTTTTGAACTGTGGTGCTGGAGAAGAGTCTTAAGAGTACCTTGGACTGCAAGGAGATCCAGCCAGTCCATCCTGAAGGAGATCAGCCCTGAATATTCACTGGGAGGACTGATGCTGAAGCTCCAATACTTTGGCCACCTGATGCGAAGAGCTGACTCATTGGAAAAGACCCTGATGCTGGGAAAGACTGAGGGCAGGAGGAGAAGGGAACAACAGAGGATGAGACGGTTGGATGGCATCACCGACTTGATGAACATGAGTTTAAATAAACTCCGGGAGATAGTGAAGGACAAGAAAGCCTGATGTGCTGCAGTCCATAGGGTCACCAAGAGTTGGATATGACTTAGAGATTGAACAACAATAAAGAACCAGCAGCAGTTTCATTTCACTGGTGGCAAAAAAAAGATTTTCATTTTCTGAATGGTCTGATTCAAGAAGGTTCCTCAAACCAAGCTTGAAGAGTACAGAGCGTATGAGGGAGTGCCTGAGAAGAAACGTCTCCAAGCTCAGCTTAGAACCAAGCTCTCACCCAAGTGGCTGTAGTTGGAAATCTGTTCCCACAGCTTCCAGTGAGGGTTCTTTCTCATCATTCAGCTCTCCGCTCAAATGTCACATCCTCAGAGTGACGGTCCGGTACCATAAAGAAGATCAGGGTTCTAAAATAAGAAGGAGCAAGCTTAAGTGTGGAGCTTGGAAGAAGGTTCCCCAGACACACCACCAGCATAAATAAAATTGAAAGACAGGTGGGCAGGCAGCTGGGGGCTGAAGCCACGGGCCTTAGGCTCTTAGACATGCCGCCTCACCTGAGTAAGCAGACATCTCCCAGCCACGACGGAGCCTTCTTGCCCACTTCTGCCCACAAGCCAATGATGCATGATGATATGGATCATAAATGAAACAGAAGGTCCCCAGGAGGAAGTAGGGGTCCAAAGAATATGGTGTACTAACAGAATGAAGAGGAAAAACACAGGCATCCCAACTAGTGCAGAAAAAGCATTTCACAAAATCCAACAACTCTTGTAAGCATTCAGCAAACTAGTGATGGAACCTAAGTTCCTCAGTTGGATAAAGGGCATCTATGGACACTGGGGAGTCATTAAGCAGGGCCCAAACTAATGTGGGTGGGCTACACATGCGAACCGCTCTCCTGAGAGGTCGTGCTGCGTGGGTGTGCTAAGTCACTTCAGTTACATCTGACTCTTTGCAGCCCTATGGACTGCAGCCTGCCCGACTCCTCTGTCCATGGGGTTATCCAAGCAAGAATACCAGAGTGGGTTGCCATGCCCTCCTCCAGGGGATCTTCCCAACCCACGGATCTAACCTCTGTCTCATGTCTCCTGCATCGATAGGCAGGTTCTTTGCCACTAGCAGCCAAGTCTGCAAGCAGATCTGGGGTGAAGGCAGATACGCTTATAGATATTTTCTTTGTTTAAGCAGGAGAGATTTTAGAGAGTATTTGCACGCTGAGTCCAGCACATAACCCTAGTCCTGCAGGAGAAAAAGGGGAAAGTATAGAGGTAAAAGGTGTTGAGAAGATGAGGGGAGGTGAGTTTCAGAACATACATTTAAAGACTGGCCTTTGAAACAAGAGGGTCAATTACTCAATTGTATCAGAAGATAAAGAAGGAACATAGTTGTACATACAAATAACTTTGAAGATAAGTAGGAAAATAGAGGAGATTCCACGTAATGATGAATCACCTTTTCATTAGTATATGAGTAAACCATAAGTTTGAGTATGACAGTATCCCAATAGCTGGCAATAGGAGGTTAAGGAGAGAGGGGAATGTTTGCAGCACTTGGCTTGGGATGTGAGAAAACTTAGCTTATAAGGGACAGAATATTGGATTATCTGGCAGTGCTGACAGTCTAACTAACACTTCACAGCTAACACTTGAAATTAAACTAGTGAATGCCACTGAGCAAGCATGGGCATAAAAAGATCACGTGACTGAGTTCATCTAAGGAGGGGTGTTGCAGGCAAATATGACCATCAGAATTCTGGAGGAGTGAACTGTGAGTTTTCTCAAGAGAAGGATTATAGTGATGGATCAACACACTGAATGGTACACAAAACAGAAATACAAAACAAACAACAACAACAAAAAACTAAAAAGGTAAGGGGCTATAAAAATTGAGAGTGAGAAAGTCTGAAGAATCAAAGAATTGTAGGTCAGGTTGTAGTGTGAGTGCATGATTGTGTATGTGGGCTGGAAATGTGAGAATCTGGAGTCAAAGAGAAAAAGAAAGCTTGCATTTGAGATTTGAGAGGTATAAACTTTTTATTTAAAAAAAAAAAGCCAAGTGCATGACCATGAGAAAAGGTGGGTGACATAATCTGCACAGAAATTCCCTGGAGTTGAGGCCAGCAAACCGGATGAACAAAAATGTAAGACTGGCATCGTCATGGATGTTGACAGGAAATAAGTTGCAGGTGCAGACAGAACCTACAGCCAAAGTCTTCAGTGAATGAATGGAGATGTCCAAAGGGTCACAGGATGACAGAAGGTGGGCACGGGGATGTGTGGGGAAGGCATGACCTGTGAATGTATGAGCAAGGGTTTGTGAAGTAGGTTTAAATAGCAGTGACCTGGAGATGATGATGGATGGTGGGAGATGAAGCAAGAAAAAAGACCATCCACCAGGTTCTGGACCCAAAGAACATAAAATAGAAGAGAAAGAAGATCAGGACTTCCTGGCAGTTGAGTGATTAAGCTTCCATGCTTCCTTTGCAAAGGATGCAGCCCTGATCTCTGGTCAAGAAACTAATATCCCACATGCTGTGTGATGTGGCAAAAAAAAGAAAAAGATCATCAACTTGATTTGTCAGAAAAGGGACCAGTGACTCTAGGGAGCAATCAAATCTAATTAAAGTGAAGAGGTTAAGAGATCAAGATTCAGGGAAATCTGCTATTCAGATTCCAATTTCATCTCTTTTGTGTTCCTCCAGCTACAATGACTGCTTCTTTTTCCCTCATATTTATTTACAGCAGAAAAGTACATGGGAGGATAGAACCACCAAAGTGAAATGCAAAGAAAGCTAGATTATAGAAACAAACTCCAAGCCAGAAAGTTTACTTCAGCCCACAAAGGAACTCATGACTCAAGCCTCCTGGAAACCAGTCCTTCTTTGTCAGATAAATTGTCACATAAGGTGAATCATTTGTGTGAAAGTCTAATCCCAGGGAAAAAATATGTGTGAGGAGCCAGGACAAATGTATTCTTGTTGTCTGTGAATTAAATGAGGCCACTATCATTTAATGGCCCTGTTAACATTTCACAGAGAAAAACAACTACAAATCACACACCTCTCTACAGTGTAATCTCATGCCATTGCTCACAAGGTAGGCAAGGAGAGAGGGGATATGGATCAAGGCAGACTGTCATCTATGATGGAGGAGCTATTTAGAGCTCATGACGTAACTCGAAATTTTTGGCAACCATTTCATATCCCCAGTGAAGCTCCCAGCCAAGGCTTTGCTATAAATTTAAACCTAGCATTTATAAAATCGTGGATGCAACAAAGCTTCATCCTGCATTTAGTGCCGTAGATTTAACAATGAAAATAACATGGGATGAGATTATTATCCCTTTTGTGTTCCTCCAGCTATAACGACTGCTTCTTTTTCCCTCATATTTATTTACAGCAGAAAAGTACATGGGAGGATAGAACCACCAAAGCGAAATGCAAAGAAAGCTAGATTATAGAAACAAACTCAAAGCCAGAAAGTTTACTTCTCGGTTGATCTCTCTATATCTTTTCTATAGAGATCAAAACTTCTCCTCATCATTGTTACGCCTCATCAGTAACAATGATTTTTTTCACTCCCTTCCCTGATCTACTGAGGATTTCTGAACCAATAACAGAATGAAATAACTTTGTGCCTTGGCATACAATAGTTAATATTAATTGAATACTTAACAATGTGTCTATTACTATGCTAAGTGCTTTACATGAACTGTCTCAAGCCACACTTTCAGTAACATTAGGATGGATGAGCTTTTTACTATCCTTAATTTGTCATTGTTCAGTCACTAAGTTGGGTCTGACCCTTGGAAATCCTGTGAACTGCAGCACACCAGGCTTCCCTATCCTTCACTATCTCCCAGAGTTTGTCTCACTATCTCCCACTCACGTCCATTGAGTCAGTGATGCTATCCAACCATCTCAGGTTGCCTTGTGAAACTCAGTGAAGCCACAAGCCATGGTGTGCGGGGCCACCCAAGACGGATGGGTCATAGTGGAGAGTTCTGACAAAACGTGGTCCACTGGAGAAGGGAATGGCAAACCACCTCAGATATTCTTGCCTTGAGAATCACACGAACAGTATCCTTACTTTGCCATTACAGAAAATAGATGAATTAATAAAATCAGATGACAAGAACCTGAAAAATAAAATCTCTCAAGTACGCCTCTTGAGTCAAGAGAAAATGTGTCAGTTCCTGGTGACAAGATAATGCTTTTGTGCACTTACTTTAAAATGCTTTCTCAAGTTGTCTTTCACAAAGAGAATGGTCAATAGCTTCAGCAATCCCCCCAGAGTAAATCCATCAGCAGGTTTTGTGACGCTGTTTCTTGTAGGATTAATGCATGTTTAGGAGTTAAATACAAAAGCTCAACTTTTGTGAGATGACAAAGAAACTCCCTTAACTGAAGCCACCTGGGGAAGTATACTCATCGAATCGGCGAATCCACTCTTGGTGCATCGGGGTGCATCGGAGTCACTCTTTATCACTCCCTTTCTATTGTCTTAAATCCTCTCCAACTTTACGTCTGTGTGTGGCCTCGTCGCCCTTCCACATTGGTGTTCTCCACGGTCCTGGACCTGACTTTTCTCTTCTCATTCTCCCTGCTCTCCTTCTGTGTCTGCCTAGGCTGTCTTGTTCACAGGCTCACAATGTCTGGTTCTGCACCCCTAAACCAGCAGATGCCCTCCCTGTCCGACACACACATGTACACACAGCAGTCCCCTCTTCTTAGATCCCTGAGCTAACTCCATCCCTGCTTCTTCTAGAATTCACACTCTCACTGGAGCCTAGAGACGCTTCACTTCATTCTCTGAACCAGGCTGAGTGAGTGGGAACATATGTGATGCTCATGCGAGTGATTCCAGGTCCTGCTCCAGCTGGTCTTCCATTTCCGGGCAACATGGGACACCATAATGAGCATGGAGCCATATGAAGCGCAGGACTTCTCTAGGAAGCCATACCCAGAGAAATTGTTCACCAACAGCAATACCATGTATTTCTCATAACCAATCTGGATGTTTCTTTTTCCCTTCTCCCCTAGAAATTTCGATTCTTGAGTAAGAATTAGGATACCCTTAGGTGATTTAAGAGCCCTTGTTCAATTCATCTTTCAGGCTAGTCCTTCCAGAACAGGAAATACTTTCTTTTCCAGTGTAGCAAAAACTTCTCTCACGTAACACTCTCATCTTATCTACTCCATAGTTTTCTCTATGCTCATTCATTTACTCTTTGAACTGACATATGAAAATCAATTAAGAGAATCTTTTTTCCCCTCTTGTAATCTAGACTGTCAAGATGATTGCCCTACTGTAGACTTTAGAAAATTGCTTTTAAACTCAACACTGAGCAGTTATTTCTGTGTCCTAGACAGTCTGTGCTGTTCCTTTCTTGAGGCAATAAATTTGGACCTAATGACAAAAGAGCTACAAGTAATGAAAAAAAAAAAAAATCCTCCATCCATGGAGAATCTTCATGGTTTATCAGGACAATCTGTTGACATCCACAGACCTGGCTCAGTGGTAAAGAATCCACGTACAATACAGGAGCCACAGGAATCGAGAGGTTGATCCCTGGGTCAGAAAGATCCCCTGGATTAGGGCATGGCAACCCACTCCAGTATTCTTGCTGAGATAATCCCACGCACAGAGGAGCCTGGTGGGCTACTGTCCACAGGGTCACAAAGAATCAGACCTGACAAAAGCAACTCAGCATGCATGCGCAGACCTAGTAAATCTCTGAAACCTACAAGAATAAATGAACTATATTTCCTTCATCCGAGTCTCCTTACATATAATGCCCTTCAACTGTTTATTTTTTTAGAATATAATACAATTTTAATTATCACCTGATTTGTAGCTATAACTTCTGTTAGAGTGGTTGAAATTGGTCAGAAGAAGGTGAAACAATAGCTGACTGGTAAACCTGAGTTAGGCCATAGTCTCCTAATAAGAGCATGGGCTTCCCAAGTGGCTCAGTGTTAAAGAATCTGCCTGCCAATGCAGAGGACGCAGGAGACATGGATTCAGTTCCTGGGTCAGGAAGATTTTCTGGAGGAGGAAATGGCAACCCACTCCAGTATTCTTGCCTGGATAATCCCATGGACAGAGGAGCCTGGCAGGTAACAGTCCATGGAGTGGCAAAAAGTCAGACACAACTGAGCACGCATTCACCACTAATGAGAGCCTGGTCTTGTTTTTAATTTTTTATTCTTTAAATGCTTTTCCCATTTAGATTATTATAAAACATTGAGGACAGGTCCCTCTGCTATACAGTAGGTCCTTGTTGGTTACCTATTTTAAACACACCAATGAGTACATGTCAGTCCCAAACTCCCAACCTATCCCTCCTCAACTTTCCTACCAGTTAACAATAACTTGATTTCTTTCAACTATTTTTTTTATAGCTTTGCTGCAAGAAAGTTAAGGATTTTTTTTTTAACTTAAGCAAACTTCTAGCCAGGTTCTCATGTGCATGTCTTTTATGTAAGGAATAGGTATTTGATCAACTACATTTGTTATCAGGTGAGCATTTCCCTAAGCAAACAAGTCTGGAATATTGCCAGAATGTCTAAAGCAGAAACGGGATTCTGTGAATTTCCAAAGTACACATCTGTAAGACCACTCCTGGTCTACAAAGTTCCTGTAAATATATCAGCACCACACATAACACAAGTTTCCCTCCTCAGAAAACAAGAAGGGACACCCATTCCACTATCCCCGTATTTCCATTATTAATATAATATAACCATGACTCTGTTAAGACACAGTGGTTGAACATTTCTTATGTATAGGCCACTGAAACGAGTGCTGTGTATAAAACATTGGAATCAACCTTTCCAGTTACCTTGTTGGGATGCTGGCCGGGTCTCTGCATACATGAAAAGCCTGAGGCCTTAACAGATCAAATGTCATGTCCAGGGTCATTGAGGGTGACCCTGTATCTGAATCCAGACCCACCTCCAGAGTTCTGAGGGATATGGTTATAGTTTTCCCGTCTGGAGAATCTCAGGGACAGGGGAGCCCACAGGCTACAGTCCACAGGGTCACAGTGAGTTGGACACAACCGAGGTGATGGCCCACATGCAAAAGATTGTGCCCGATTCTTTGTTTGCCAGAGTTTACACACTGATTTATTTCAGATTATAATATGTTGTACTTCACTTATACACGCCTTTAGGGATTCATTTTACCGCTTGAAATGTATCTGATACTCCCCAGTTGCTGTGTTATCGCTTTCCCTGATTCTGAAAACAGCCAGGTATTGGAGTGGGGGGAGATGCGTTTGTGTGTTTATGTACAGTACAGCTAAGTATATTTTTTTCTGTCATTTGTAATTAATATAGAGACAATTCATAGAGACAATCTTACCTTCAGTTCAGTCACTCAGTTGGGTTCGACTCTTTGTGACCCCATGGACTGAAGCACGCCAGGCCTCCCTGTCCATCACCAACTCCCAGAGCTTGCTCAAACTCATGTCCATTGAGTTGGTGATGCCATCCCTTCTCCTCCTGCCCTCAATCTTTCCCAGCATCAGGGTCTTTTCAAATAAGTCAGTCCTTCACATCAGGTGGCCAAAGTTTTGGACTTTCAGCTTCAGCATCAGTCCTTCCAATGAATATTCAGGACTGATTTCCTTTGGGATGGACTGATTTGATCTCCTTGCAGTAGAAGGGACTCTCAAGAGTCTTACCTTATTTTTCAGCTATTTTTAGCTTTTGGTAGATCTTTTTTTTTTTAATCTTAGTCCTTTAACATGACTTTAATTCACTTTGATTTCATATTGACTTAATTAGATTGAATTTCCCTTTAAGAAGCTTCCCTGGTGGCTCAGATGGTAAAGAATCTGCCTGCAATGCAGGGCACCCAGGTTTGATCCCTGGGTCAGGAAGATCCTCTAGAGGAGGGCACGGCAACCCACTCCAGTATTCTTGCCTGGAGAATCCCATGGACAGAGGAGTGTGGCAGGCTGTGGTCCATGGGGGTTGCAAAAAGTCAAACACGACTGAGTGACTAAGACTTTCACTTTTATCTAAAACTGAAGAATTCCATGTCAACTGAACAGCCCTAGAGAACACCTACCTTCTTATTTTAGAATTACCAAAAAATTATTTGCCATGCCTTAAGCATAATAGTATTGATAAAAATTAACTCCGTTTAAAAATTTTTCACCACTTTTCTTAAATATTTGTGGGGAAAAAATCTTGTAATAGTACCTGCTTCTTAAATATACATTAATGTCTGATTCTATGGAATGAAAAGAATGTACAGGAAAGCTAGAAGTAAAAAAGAAAAACAATGAAAAGAAAAAGAAAAGAAGAAGGAAGGAAGAAAAAGGTTCATACCCTTGAGTGTGAAGAGGAACAACTGAACATTTCTATTAGCTACAAATTAATTGGTTGGCTTTTGTACTTTCCATAAAGAGATCAATTTTTCATACTAAGAAGGATGACACCAAGCATCAGTACAAAGGGATACTCTAAAAGAAATATAAAGTAGTAATACAAGGATTAGAAGATTGTCCCTGATGGAGGATGAGTATTTTTCCTAATAAAACGGTAAATTGGAGCCACTTTTCTAGAAGCAATTTGAAGGCATGCATATAGAAGCATTCTCATTGCTGAATCACTTCTGGAAGGAAAGATTGAAAAGTTCCTCAGCATTTAATAATAGAGAAAGTAGGCTACATAAATTATATATATATATACCACGAATATTAATAATTACTAATCTTGCCAATATTTTGATTATGTATATTTCTTCAAATATTTACAGTGGTTACCATGTGTAGTCAACTTTGAGATACATGTCTTTTTATAATTTAATATAACTGAAATCCAGAGACAGTTTATAACCACCATCAGCCTGGGCCTGTCCCGTATGTATGTATGTGTATACATATATGTCTATATTGTCTGCCTACAATGTCAAAGACCCAGGTTCAGTCGCTGGGTTGGGAAGATCTCCTGGAGAAGGAAATGGCAACCCACTCCAGTATTCTAGACTGGAGAATCCCAGGGATGGAGGAGCCTGGTGGGCTACAGTCCACGGGGTTGCAGAGAGTCAGACACAGCTGAGCAACTCCACTTTCAATGACATAGTTGTTATTGCTTGTGCAGGCCTATCAAAAGTCAAAGTCTTCGAAATATGTTTCATCACCAGTGCCCTCAACTGCACAAAGAATGCATTATATGAAAAAAATAAAGCTATTTTAAACATGGGACTAGGCATTCGAAGACGTTTTAAAACTGTTTTACCAAATTTATTTCTCTTATATTTTCCCTAGTGTAAAAGCACGAAAAGGTTAAATCATAAAATGATATCTCCTATGTCCAACTAATAAGCTCTTTCAATAAAGGTATAAAATAAAACATTTAAGTGATTTTAAAAGCACTGTAAAATAGTTTAATGGTAATGTTTTCTTTCTCTGTAGCACATGAAAAAGTGTATCTACTATTTGACCATGTCTTGAATTCAATGGTTTAAAAGAATCTTATTTTTTCTCTAATAATAAATTATATAGGTACCTTTAAGAAAGGATTGCAAATAAAAGGGCAAAACAAGGTGAGAAATGGTCATCTCTGGACCGTATGACCATCGGCAATTTTTAGTTTTCTGATTTGTGTTTCTATAAAGAAGTATGTCTATTTTCATATTAAAAAAAAACAATGTAGTTTGATAAGGTAGACGCTAGTTACCTTAAATGAATTCAAGCTTTTATAAACAAACTACTCCCCAGAGTGTAAAAGAATTAGGGAAATACTCTGCAATTTGTTGCCAAAATAAGATGACCAGTTTCGACATAGATTTTGATAAAGGTTTGAAATGGTGACATATAGAAAGACTACAGAAGGACAGCAGGCCAAAGGAGTTACAGAACTGGCTACTAGAGTAAAGATGGAGTCCTAGGAACTTGGCTTAAACGTTTATTTCCTTATTTGACTGGGCTGGGTCCTTGCAGCCCATGGGACTCTTGCTGGGGTGTCCAGGACCCCACTCCCCCATCAGGGGTTGAACCCGAGCCCCTTCACGGGGGAGTGCAAAGCCCCAGCCATGGGGCCACCAGCAAAATCCCAATTTCTAGGAACTTTTGAGGGCAAAGGAATACAGGAATGGAAGTGTTATTTGAAATGTTATTTATAGTATGCCTTTCTATAAAAACAAAGAGTCATCTATGAATGCTAAAATGTCAACTTCCATACGTAAATATTTCCATTATTTATCAGTGATTGTTAAAGTTGAATAGCTCATTTAAATGTTGGATTAAAACATGTTTAAATAAGGTTGCTGATGAGTAGCAGACACAGAGGTATAGAACGGACTTTTGGACTCTGGGGGAGAGGGAAAGGGTGGGATGGTTTGGGAGAATGGCATTGAAACGTATACTATCTTGTATGAAACGAAGCGCCAGTCTATGTTCAATGCAGGATGCAGGATGCATGGGGCTGGTGCACAGGATGATTCAGGTAGATGGTGTGTGGTGGGAGGTGGGAGGGGGTTTCGGCATTGGGAGATTGTGTTCACCTGTGGCTAATACATGTCAATGTATGGCAGAACAAATACAGTATTGTAATTAAAAAAATAAATTAATTAATAAAAATTTTTTAAAAAAGAAAATGCATTTATTTTTAATATAAATTTACTTATTTTAATTGGAGATTAATTACTTTACAACCACTGATGAGCTGTTTGATAGCATCCAATTTACAGGAGAGCTGTTTTCTAAGGAAGAATAACCCTGCTCCCTGTTAAGCTGCCAAGAATTTCTCTTGTGGAGCAACAAAAAGACTCTGAAGGCATCTTCTCCAACTACTTTCTGTAAATAAAGGAAATAAGCAAACATGTTTCATGCCATTCTAATTTAATTTTTTACTTTATTTTACTTTGTCTAATTTAATTTAACATAAACAATATTGCTAGCATCAACTATCATGATGGATATATCTATTAAATAAATGCATTATTAAAATATCGCTGCCAATAAGTTGCTCT
>SJYG01000382.1:549200-726725 GCA_006410535.1 Litocranius walleri
GACTTTAATTTTGGGGCTCCAAAATCACTGCAGATGGTGACTGCAGCCATGAAATTAAAAGATGCTTACTCCTTGGAAGAAAAGTTATGACCAACCTAGATAGTATATTCAAAAGAGGAGACCTTACTTTGCCAACTAAGGTCCGTCTAGTTAAGGCTATGGCTTTTCCTGTGGTCATGTATGGATGTGAGAGTTGGACACTGAAGAAAGGTAAAGAATTGATGCTTTTGAACTGTGGTGTTGGAGAAGACTCTTGAGAGTCCCTTGGACTGCATGGAGATCCAACCAGTCCATTCTGAAGGAGATGAGCCCTGGGATTTCTTTGGAAGGAATGATGCTAAAGCTGAAACTCCAGTACTTTGGTCACTTCATGCAAAGAGTTGACTCACTGGAAAAGACTCTGATGCTGGGAGGGATTGGGGGCAGAAGGAAAAGAGGACGACCGAGGATGAGATGGCTGGATGGCATCATAGACTCGATGGATGTGAGTTTGAGCGAACTCAGGGAGTTGGTGATGAACAGGGAGGCCTGGCGTGCCTCAATTCGTGGGGTCGCAAAGAGTCGGACACGACTGAGAGACTGAACTGAACTGATAGCTATCCATATAGAACATACTTAATTCTTCATTATCTTATGCTGTATTCATTTTATAAACCTTTCGTTCTGCGTAAGTGGGTATGCTTGGAATAGTCTGGCCTTAAGTTCTCTAGTTGTATGTATATGGTGGGAGAAATGTATCATAAGAAATATGGTAAGGAAGGACCCAAGCATTTCAATGTATTTGGAATTGAAATGGTGCTTTTGCATCTAAGAACGTAATGGAAGAGGCAGGGGCTGAGAGACACCACAATGTAGGCTCCAGTCCTCTTAGTGTAGCTCCTTATGAAAGCAATCGTGGAGAAGCATTTTACTGAAACTCTGTGTTCCTTTAGGAACAAAAGCAAAGAGTTGTAATTGTACCAGCTTTATAGGATTCAAAGGGTTTCCCTCAGGGCTCAGTTGGTAAAGAGTCTGCCTGTAATGCAGGAGACCTGGGTTCAATTCCTGGGTTATGAAGAGCCCCTGGAGAAGGAAAGGGCAACCCATTCCAGTATTCTTTCCTGGAGAATCCCATGGACAGAAGAGCCTGGCAGGGTACAGTCCATGGGGTTGCAAGAGTCAGACATGACTTCCTGACTAAACTACCACCACATAGATATCCATACAAGAATAACTGAGGTACTATATAAATCAAATGCTATTGTTAATATTTTTATCTGTGAATGACAGAAAAAAGTTTGCTTAACTTCAAAATATCAGCTTTGTAAGCAGTCTTTTTGTTTAAGGGCAAATACATACCAGTTCAGACTTAGATGGCTTCCCAGGAGGCTCAGTGGTAAAGAATCTGCCTGCCAATGCAGGAGACACAGGCTCGAACCCTGGCTTGCGGAGATCCCCTAGAGAAGGGAATGGCAATCCACTCCAGTATTCTTACCTGGGAAATTCCAAGGACAGAGGAACCTGGCAGACTATAGTCCCTGGGGTTGCAAAGAATCAGACTCGACTTAACAACAACAGACTTAGAAAACTGCCCTGAAAAGTTACCAAAATATTTTTCTTTAATCCTGAATTTAACAGTGGATTTATTTGCTTCTAAACAAAGTGGAATCCTAGGCATAATGAAATTTATTTCACTGCAGTAGGAAAGATAAGAAGTGCGGCTGATAATCAGAAAAGTCTAGCTAGGAATGTGTGTTTCAGATCTGAGTATTAGGCAGTGCTATTGGTAAAGTTTTCATAGAAAAGAAGTAAAAGAAACTGAAAAAATGGCACATGGAAAAGCCATCAGTCACACTTGGTTATCAGAAGGTGCTGAATTGCCCAAGGCTTTACTTTGAGTGGACCAAAAAGTTCTTTAATTCAAGTGAAACTCTCTACATGGTGTTATGCTTCAATACAAGGCATGAATAAGAATATCGTAGGGTTCTCAAACCTTACTGAACAACTGTCTGTAATACAGAGCTCTTAACCACTATAGCGATATGCAGGGAAAAGGAATACAGAGTCTCTCTTGAGAAAACCAACACTCCACTCAGTGATTAGTAAATGTCAGTAGAGTAATTGTTTAAAATGAAACCAGTTCCAGTAAAACTGCTCATTGCTATCTGAGAAGCAAACCTTCCTTTCCTCATTTTTTTCCACACCCTTCAACAAGTCACCAAGGCTGAATGTCAACTCAGCAGGACTGAAGACTCAACTGACTAGAACTGACACTGAATGCTACTCCTCGGTGTTGCCTTTGTTGAGACCTGACCCCCAGTCACGCCTCCCTAAGAAATGCCCCCAGCAGCAGTCATCCAAAGTGAGGTACCTACAGGAACTGCCAGGAACTCAAGTGAGGATAGTCAGTTGGATGGATAAACAATCATGAATGATGGGCATGCGTGCTTGTTCAGTCGCGTCTGACTCTTTGCGAACTCATGGGTTTGCAGCATACACCCTGCCAGGCTCCTCCATCCATGGGATTTCTCAAGTGAGCATACTGGAGTGGGTTCCCAGTTCCTTCTCCAGGGGATCTTCCAACCCAGGGATTGAACCCACATCTTCTGCATGGCAGGCGGATTCTTTACCACTGAGCCAGAAGGGATGCCGTTGGAGAGGTAGCACTGAAAATATCCTGAGTAGGCGCAGGAGCATGAGACCCAGATAAAACGTGAAGGGACGGACTCTCAGAGTGGAACAAAACGCCTCTGGTTTGCGCTTAGCGCTTAACTGATAACGGTGACCTAGGGACGACTCTGAGAGGTCAACACTATTGAAATGAAAGATTAATGTTGCAGTTCCCCTAGGAACAGAGGCACAACTTACCATGCCAGGCCACAGGAAGAACACCAGTTTTGGTCAGGAGGCAAAAGACGGGAGTGTGGGTAGCACTTTGGTCAGGACCTTTATTGGTGTTTCTGAAAAAAAGGCAAAGGAGAGCAGAGTAATGGATTAGGACTGGCTGGCTGGAATGATTTCAGTGGGCTTTGGGCCATGGGGGTGGTGTCAAGTTTCTTGGTACCTGGCCCTGGGGTGAGTAAGGCAGAATATCTGTCTCTGGGGTGTACCAGCCAGGCAGAGGACACAAAGCCCTGGCTTGGTTCACTTGCAGATCAAAAGCATGCTCACAGCAGAGTCCTTTGCCTGGTCTAAGAATTGGCTAGCTCTACCAGGGGTAGGGTGCCCCATCCAGAAAAGCTTTTGAGGATGTTAAAACACCATTTTATTTATTTATCTATTTTTTGTGAGAGGCAGTCAGAAGTTTATGGCTGGAATGATTTCAGTGGGCTTTGGGCCATGGGGGTGGTGTCAAGTTTCTTGGTACCTGGCCCTGGGGTGAGTAAGGCAGAATATCTGTCTCTGGGGTGTACCAGCCAGGCAGAGGACACAAAGCCCTGGCTTGGTTCACTTGCAGATCAAAAGCATGCTCACAGCAGAGTCCTTTGCCTGGTCTAAGAATTGGCTAGCTCTACCAGGGGTAGGGTGCCCCATCCAGAAAAGCTTTTGAGGATGTTAAAACACCATTTTATTTATTTATTTATTTTTTGTGAGAGGCAGTCAGAAGTTTTTTTTTTTTTTTCAATCTGTGTATCTGGTTTTATTTATTTATTTTTTTTACTTTATTCTACGTTACAACACTGTATTGGTTTTGCCATACATTGACATGAATCAGCCACAGGTGTACAGATCTCCCAATACCAAAGCCCCCTCCCACCTCCCACCCCATATCATCTCTCTGGATCATCCCCGTGCACCAGCCCCAAGCATCCTGTATCCTGTATCGAACATAGACTGACTCTTCGTTTCTTACATGATAGTATACATGTTTCAATGTCATTCTCCCAAACCATCCTACCCTCTTCCTCTCCNCATGTCCACTGAGTCAGTGATGCCATCCAACCATCTCATCCTCTGTCATCCCCTTCTCCTCCCACCTTCAGTCTTTCCCAGCATCAGGGTCTTTTCCAGTGAGTTAGTTCTTCACATCAGGTGGCCAAAGTATTGAAGTTTCAGCTTCAGCATCAGTCCTTCCAATGACTATTCAGGACTGATTTCCTTTAGAATGAACTGGTTGTATCTCCTTGCAGTCCAAGGGACTCTCAAGAGTCTTCTCTATGAAATTTGATTTTGCAAACTTATTTTGACTTGTGTTTTCCGTTTCTTGCACCCCAAACATCCTGAGTAGCTGATATTTTGTCTTACTACACTCTGCTGAGTATCTGACAGGTCTCCTTCCTCTGTTTGGAAGTGGTCGCCACGCTTCCGTGGGATTGCTGACTTCTGGCTTCCTCCTGCCCCTACAGCCTTTCTTTTCTGTTTCATTCAAAGAATCTTCTTTGCTTACACTTTTGAAAGCTGGTTTCACACATGGCACCATCTCCAGCTCTTCTCATGGCCTCCCCTCCTCAACTCACAGTGTGTCTCTATCTTTTCCTCCCCACTGAACTTTCTAATGTGAAGTGAAAAGTGCTCAGCCTGACTCTGTGACCCCATGGACGGCATCCTGCCAGGCTCCTCTGCCCATGGAATTTTCCAGGCAGGAATACTGGAGTGGGTTGCCATTTCCTTCTCCAAGAGATCTTCCTGACCCAGGGATCGAACCTGAGTCTCTGGTGTGTCTGCACTGACAGTCGGATTCTTTATCACTATCACCACGTTCTGGTGGACCCCCCTATTAATGAATGATTTTAAACTTAATTCAGTCAACCAAGTCAAACGCACAGAAGATCGTTTCCACTCCTCTTTCTCACCCAGGCACTCTCCATATTACATTAATTATTAAAACTGTGCTCTTAACCTTCTTAAAATCCCTTTATCTTTCCCTTCTTTTCCATATCTGGAGTCAAGAGTCTGCCCCCATGTTTCCTACCCTCCGAAAATCCTCTCACCAGCTTGCTCTGGATTCAAACTCTGCAGCCCCTTCCTCAAAGCCCTGTATCTGTGCTGGTCATCCAGTGACTCCTCCACAGTTGAGGTAAAGTCACATCCCCCTGAGTTTAAGATCCTTCCATGGAGCTCTAAAATTGTTTTGTTTTGTTGTTGCTGTTCAGCTGCTAAGCTGTGTCCAAATGTTTTGGCTGATATAGACATGCAACAAATGATAGCCACAGTCATGCAGTGTTGACTGATCATACTACCTTACCTCATTCACCTTCCAACCACCCTGTGTCTCAAATAGTATTATTATCCTTATTTAACAGATAAAACTGCAATTTAGAGAGTGTTTTATCACTTCCAAAGATCATGCTGGGAAATGTGAGAGCTGGATTTCATTCTAATCATTCTAACTCCAAAACCTGTGCTTACATGCTGCTTCTATCAAGATTTATTTTTCCTTTTCACTTTCTTAATTGATACAGAAATCTTCTACACTCAAGTATTTTCCCTTCCTTGAAGGTTTCCATGGTCTCCCTCTAACTAATTTGCAAGTTTCCCTCTTCAGTGTGGCATCCTGTAGACACCACTGAAAATGATAATAATGGCTACCATTTCTTACCAATCTTGCTATGTATAAATACAGCAAAACACTTCAGATTCATGCTGCTGCTAAGTCGCTTCAGTCGTGTCCGACTCTGTGCGACCCCATGGACAGCAGCCCACCAGGCTCCCCATCCCTGGGATTTTCCAGGCAAGAACACTGGAGTGGGTTGTCATTTCCTTCTCCAGTGCATGAAAGTGAGAAGTGAAAGTGAAGTCGCTCAGTCGTGTCCGACTCTGTGCGACCCCGTGGACTGCAGGGGGAAGGGAAATACAAAACAAAACGGCTGACCACTAGTTCTGAAACAAGACCAAGAGCAGACCACGCCAACACCAACGGCATCAGTTACGACTACATCAATCACACAGTTCTCAACAGTGACTTCCGGGGACACCCAAAGCGTTTGAACTGCCCGTCTCCTGCCAGTAATTTCTTGTGCCATGTCGCTAGACTTCGCTAGAAACAGCACCTTGGTGTTCTGTTGAGCGCTCAAAAGTAGTCGACTGGTTAGCTAATATTTTAGGTACTCTGAAATTAATTGCCGAGGCTTATTAACAAAGCTACTGTTTTACCGCCCGTAACCGCTTGGACTGGAAAGCTTCAGGACGCTCTGCTAGGGAGGCTGCCTCAACCCCGGCCGGTGGCGTTCTGTAGGTGGGCTGAAGAGTCACCAGCGCGCAAGCGGGTTCCAACCCACGCCCAAGGCCCCCGGGCAGCAGCCCCGGGGCTGCGGCAAGCTCGCTTACAGGAGCCCTGCGAAGCCGCAGGCGCGTCCGTCCAGGGCTTCCCGGGCCACAGGCGCTGCTGCTCGGACCCAGGCGGCACAGCACGCGCCCAGGAGCCCGGGGCTGCGCCGGGCCTCGCCCGCTCTGTCCTCGGAACAAACAGGAACTGGGCTCACACCCCGGCCATCGTGTGCCCTCGGCCGTGTCCCGGGCGGCGGGCCTCAGCTTCCTGGTCCTCGCGGCCCCGAGACAGGAGGCCTCGGAGGCGAGCAAGAAGCGGGGCTTCCTGGAGAGCCCGCGGTGCGGGCCGGACGGGGAGCCCGCGCCGCCGCTCTGGGGGCTTGGTGAGAGGGTGGCCGGACGGAACCGCTCCCCGGCCCCAGCTCGGCCCGACTCGACCCCCGCCCCAGCCTAGAGCCCCGGCCCCGCATTCCGCACCCGCCCCGCGCCGCCTGCGTGCCCAGCGCAGCCTGAACCCGCAGCCGCCTAGGCTCGCCCCGGCCCCGGCCTCGATCCCACCCTGGGCCCGCCGGCCTGGGCTCCCCGCCTCGCCTCCGCCTCGCCTCGGCTCCCACCTCGCCCCTCGCCCGGCCCAGCCTCACCTGGCGGCCGCGGCGCAGATGCTGCTCGGAGGCAGGCGTTGGTTCATAAATCTACTCAGTTCCCGTGGAAAGCTATTAAGATATTTGCAGCTTACAGATGGAAAAAAAATGCCTGGGGTTAGGTAATGCCATAGACACTCTGTTCTGTCGTCTGTGTTTGCTGGGAACTGAATGTTCGTGTCTCCCCAGAGTTCATATGTTGAAGCCCCAGTGTGATGGTGCTTAAAGGAAGTGAGTCACCTTGGGAGGTGACTAGGTCATGAAGCCATAGTCCTCGTGAATGGGATGAATGTCTTTTTAAAAGTCCCCATACAGCGCCCTCTCCCTTTCTTCCATGTGAGAAAACAAAGAAAACACATGGGTCCATCAGCCGGGAAGCAGGTTTCCAAGACACACCTAACCTGTCAGTGTCTTTACCTTGGACTTCCAGCCTCAAGAACTATGAGAAATCAATTTCTGTTATTTATAAATTATTCAGTCTGTGATAGTTTTCATAGCAGCCCAAAGAGACTAGGGCAATATTCTACTATCTTTTTTTCCTTTGGAATATTTTGAGCAAAAGAATCCTGCCTTATATGATTTCGAATATCAGGACCTAGACAAAAGCAAGCTTATTTCCTGAATGTCTGATAACTGAATGGACTACCTATTAAGTGATCTGTGACAGTACAGATGTATAAGAATATAACAAATATGATTTTGGTATTTTATGCTCTGTTTTGGAAGACAGCGTGAAAATCTGATCCGATGATACACTCATTCCCACTCTCATTTTCCTGTGAACCACCTAGTGCCATGAACTGTGCCACAGGCACCCAGGGTTCCATGCATCCAGCAAAGGTGCTCAACAACAAACCCAAAAGTTAAGTGAATCAGCAGAATTCACAGTTGACTTCTCCTCTCCAGTTCAGTTCAGGTCAGTTCAGTCACTCAGTCATGTCTGACTCTTGTGACTCCATGGATTGCAGCACACCAGGCTTCCCTGTCCATCACCAACTCCCAGAGTTTACCCAAACTCATGTCCATTGACTTGGTGATGCCATCCAGCCATCTCATCCTCTGTTATCCCCTTCTCCTCCCACCTTCAGTCTTTCCCAGCATCAGAGTCCTTTCAAATGAGTCAGTTCTTTGCATCAGGTGGCCAAAGTATTGGAGTTTCAGCTTCAGCATCAGTCCTTCCAATCAACATTCAGGACTGATTTCCTGTAGGATGGACTGGTTGGATCTTCTTGCAGTTCAAGGGATTATCAAGAGTCTTCTGCAACGCTACAGTTCAAAAGCATCAGTTCTTCGGCACTCAGCTTTCTTTACAGTCCAACTCTCACATCCATACATGACTACTGGAAAAACTACAGCTTTGACTAGACAGACCTTAGTTGGCAAAGTAATGTCTCTGCTTTTTAATATGCTGTCTAGGTTGGTCATAACTTTTCTTTCAAGGAGCAAATGTCTTTTAATTTCATGGCTGCAGTCACCATCTGCAGTGATTTTGGAGCACCCAAAAATAAAGTCTGTCACTGTTTCCATTGTTTCCTCATCTATTTGCCATGAAGTGATGGGACCAGATGCCATGATCTTAGTCTTCTGAATGCTGAGTTTTAAGCCAATTTTTTCACTCTCCTCTTTCACTTTCATAAAGAGGCTCTTTAGTTTTTCTTTGCTTTCTGCTATAGAGTGGTGTCATCTACATATCTGAGGTTATTGATATTTCTCTCAGCAATCTTGATTCCATCTTGTCCTTCATCCAGCCCAGCGTTTCTCATGATGTACTCTGCATATAAGTTAAATAAGCAGGGTGAAAAAATACAGCCTTGATGTACTCTTTTCCCAATTTGGAACCAGTCTGCTATTCCATGTCCAGTTCTAACTGTTGCTTCCTGACCTGCATACAGGTTTCTCAGGAGGCAGGTCAGGTGCTCTGGTATTCCCATCTCTCTCAGAATTTTCCACAGTTTATTATGATCCACACAGTTCAAGTCTTTGGCATAGTCAATAAAGCAGATGTAGATGTTTTTCTGGAACTCTCTTGCTTTTTCAATGATCCAGCAGATGTTGGCAATTTTATCTCTGGTTCCTCAACCTTTTCTAAATCCAGCTTGAACATCTGGAAGTTTACGGTTCACATACTGTTGAAGCCTGGCTTGTAGCATTTTGAGCATAAATTTGCTAGCATGTGAGATGAGTGAAACCGTGTGGTAGTTTGAGCATTCTTTGGCATTGCCTTTCTTTGGGAGTGGAATGAAAACTGACCTTTTCCAGTCCTGTGGCCACTGCTGAATTTTCCAAATTTGCTGGCATTTTGAGTGCAGCACTTTCACAGCATCATCTTCCAGGATTTGAAACAGCTCCACTGGAATTTGATTACTTCCACTAGTTTTGCTCGTAGTGATGTTTCCTAAAGCCCACTTGACTTCGCATTCCAGGATGTCTGGTTCTAGGTGACTGATCACACCATCGTGGTTATCTGGGTCATGAAGATCTTTTTTGTACAGTTCTTCTGTGTATTCTTGCCACCTCTTCTTAATATCTTCTGCTTCTATTAGGTCCATACCATTTCTGTCCTTTATTGTGCCAATCTTTGCATGAAATGTTCCCTTGGTATCTTTAATTTTCTTGAAGAAGTCTCTAGTCTTTTCCATTCTGTTGTTTTCCTCTATTTCTTTGCATTGATCACCAAGGAAGGCTTTCTTATTTCTCCTTACTATTCTTTGGAACTCTGCATTCAAATGGGTATATCTTTCCTTTTCTCCTTTGCTTTTCACTTCTCTTCTTTTCACAGCTATTTTCAAGGCCTCCTGAGACAACCATTTTGCCTTTTTGCATTTATTTTTCTTGGGGGTGGTCTTGATCCCTGCCTCCTGTACAATGTCACAAACCTCCATCCATAGTTCTTCAGGCACTCATCTATCAGATCTAATCCCTTAACTCTGTTTGTTACTTCCATTCTATAATCATAAGGAATTTGATTTAGGTCATACTTGAATGGTCCCTACTTTCTTTAATTTAAGTCTGAGTTTGGCAATAAGGAATTCATGATCTGAGCCGCAGTCAGCTCCCAGTCTTGCTTTTGCTGGGAGCTTCTCCATCTAGAGTTTCTCCATCTTTGGCTGCAAAGAATATAATCAATCTGATTTACACTTTGCCAAGAAAGGTCCATCTAGTCAAGCTATGGTTTTTCCAGTAGTCCTGTATGGATGTGAGAGTTGGACCAAAAAGAAAGCTGAGCGCCGAAGAATTGATTCTTTTTGAAGACTCTTGAGAGTCCCTTGGACTGTAAGAAGATCCAACCAGTCCATCCGAAAGGAAATCAGTTCTGAATATTCATTGGAAGGACTGATGCTGAAGCCGAAACTCCAATACTTTGGCCACCTGATGCGAAGAGCTGACTCATTTGAAAAGACCCTGATGCTGGGAAAGACTGAAGAAGGCAGGAGGAGAAGGAGATGGCAGAGGATGAGATGGCTGGATGACATCACCGACTCAATGGACATGAGTTTGATTAAGCTCTGGGAGTTGATGATGGACAGGGAAGCCTGGCGTGCTGCAGTCCATGGGGTCGCAAAAACTCGAACACAACTGAGAGACTGAACTGGACTGAAAATACCATAATATACAGAAAATTTAAAATGCAATTATTACACTTTTAAATTATAACATGGGAAAGAGCAAAAGAGAAAGTGGGAAGAATCAAGTTCTAATGTCTAGAAGGAAATCTGAGTAGCTCAATGTTTGGGCCTCTATAATCTCTATAATGTTGGAAAGCAAGTCAGCGGCTGAGAGACAGCTTGACTGCCCCTCAAGGAGATTTGGCAGTAGCGAAGATTGTTTTGAAAAGGAGCTCTGGAGATTAGGGGAAAGAGCTGTTGGTAGGAGAAACGCAGGAGGGGTGCTGGGCGATCAGTGACAAACTTTCTGCTCCCTGGTCATTCACCTTCTCCTCATCTCGTAAAGAACGGGCAGTTTTGTAGGTCACAGCAAGTGCTTTCAGCTTGTTTGTGTGGACATGTGTTCCCCATCCCTCACCCCAAGATTATTTTAATAAATGAACATGAAACAACACTCCAAGGCAAATCTGCCTCATGAAATCTGAAAGGAAATTTTAAGAAATGGGTTTATAACGTTGCTCGAGTTCACAGAATTACAGTTGCAGCAAGGGACCGTGGAGCTTGGCCAATCCAATTGTCCTGCCATCGCCATCTCAAAGAGATGGTCATCAATATAAGGTGCCTCATAAAGCGCATCCAAGAGGCTGAATTTCTGAAAGACCAAAATATCTTAACAAAGGAGAGTTCAATATAAATGTCCCCTGGCAAAAAAAAAAAATCTCATGAGAGTTTCTTCATAAAGTTAAGAGTTTTTACTTAGTAAATCAACACCAATTCTAGTAGACAGTATAATTTCAAACTTCTCAGCTATGTCTTTCACCAAAATGATGCTATGTATAAGTGGAATTATAAATAAATGAAACATGAAATATAAATATCTATGTCTCATGAAAAACCATTATCAAAAAAAATCTGAATTTGTAAAACAAATGACTTAGAAGATCATTACTTATCCTCTGAAATGAAAGCTTGCCTTTTCACAGGTGTCCCCTAGGAGCATATTCTGTTAGTAAAAATGTGAGCAGATTGGATCTAATAGAATCTCTTGAGGGAATTTTTAGCCTCAAGCAGCCCTTCTCTTTCATCTTTCATTCCTCTTGTTCTTGTTCTCATCTAGCTGTGTTCCTTTGTATGAAAAAACACACACAAAGACAGTTCATTTATGACCCTTATTAAAGTCAAACCAACAAACAAAAATGTTTGACTTCTAAAAATTTGACTTCTATGTCTGTAGATGGATAGAGAGGCAGCTAGGTAGGTAGAGGGGTGGCTTTCCAGGTGGTGCAGTGGTAAATAATCCACCTGCCAATGCAGGAGATTTAGGAGACACGGGTTTGAGCCCTGGGTCGGAAAGATCCCGTGGAATAGGAAATGGCCACCCACTCCAGTATTTTCTCCTGGAAAATCCCATGAACAGAGGAGCTTGGGGGGCTATAGTGCATGCAGTCGCAAAGAATCATACACATCTGAGCAACTGAGTGTGGGTCAGTAGAGAGATGAATGGGTAAACAGAATGAGGGATAGATGGACAGACAGACAGATTTTCATATTGCCTTTCATTTACTCACAAGCTACTTAAAAAAAATTTTTCTGCCAATTTCCTACTGCCCACCGAATTTCCTCTCTAGATGGTTACTGGCCTCCAGGTTGTCAAATCTAATACTTTCCCATCTTTACCCTCAACTGACAAAGTTTATTATCATTTCAACAGCCTTTCTTCCCGCTTTCAAGAATTTTTTCAGAGATCAGGGGATCAGATGCTTCTTGATGGCCTCACCCTGTTTAGAAAATCCCATTTCCCCCAACAGTGAGTACTCTAGGCATGGGTATCTGATGCACCTCTGGCAAATGAAATGTATGTTAATTTTCTATGGTTACTTGAACACATTATCACAAACTTGGTGGCTTCAGTTGAGTTTAGTTCAGTCGCTCAGTCGTGTCCAACTCTTTGTGACCCCATGAATTGTAGCACGCCAGGCCTCCCTGTCCAGCACCAAATCCTGGAGTTCACTCAGTCTCACGTCCATCGAGCTGGTGATGCCATCCAGCTATCTCATCCTCTGTCATCCCCTTTTCCCCCTGCCCTCAACCCCTCTCAGCATCAAAGTCTTTTACAGTGAGTCAATTCTTCCCATGAGGTGGCCAAAGTACTGGAGTTTCAGCTTTAGCATCATTCCTTCCAATGAACACCCAGGGCTGATCTCCTTTAGAATGGACTGGTTGGATCTCCTTGCAGTCCAAGGGACTCTCAAGAGTCTTCTCCCACACCACAGTTCAAAAGCATCAACTCTTTGGTGCTCAGCTTTCCTCAGAGTCCAACTCTCACATCCATACATGACTACTGGAAAAACCATAGCCTTGACTAGATGGACCTTTGTTGGCAAAGTAATGTCTCCGCTTTTGAATATACTATCTAGGTTGGTCATAACTTTTCTTTCAAGGAGTAAGCGTCTTTTAATTTTATGGCTGCAGTCACCATCTGCAGTGACTTTGGAGCCCCAAAAAATAAAGTCTGACACTGTTTCCACTGTTTCCCCATCTATTTGCCATGAAGTGATGGGACCAGATGCCATGATCTTAGTTTTCCGAATGTTGAGCTTTAAGCCAAATTTTTCACTCTCCTCTTTCACTTTCAAGAGGCTTTTTAGTTCCTCTTCACTTTCTGCCATAAGGGTGGCATATCTGAGGTTACTGATATTTCTCCCGGCAATCTTGATTCCAGTTTGTGCTTCTTCCAGCCCAGTGTTTCTCATGATGTTCTCTGCATAGAAGTCAAATAAGCAGGGTGACAATATACAGCCTTGATGTACTCCTTTTCCTATTTGATGGCTTAACACAGCACAAACATTATCTTGTAGTCTGGAAAGTCACAAGTTCAAAATGGGTCTCCCTGGGCTAAAATCAAGAGATCAGTAGGGCTCTATTCTTCCCAGAGGCTGCAGAGGAGAGTCTGCTTCCTGGCCTTTCCAGCACTGAGGCGCTGCCTGCATTCCTTGGCTCACGCCCCAATCCTCCATCTTCAAAGCCAGCAGCACTGGCCCAGGTCTCTCACGTGCCCATCTCTCTGGTTCTCCCTATTCTTTCTCCCAGGTCCATGAGTAAGATCCTCTATGAGTAAGCTGGGTCCATCCAGATAATGTAGGATAGTATCTCTATCTCAAGATCATCTGATTAACAACCTTAATTCTATCCACAACTTTAGTTCCCCTTTGCTCAAAACCAACTCATTCATGTGGTCCAGGGAGTAAGATGTGGACATCTCACGGGGCCATTATTCTTCCTACAACAAAACGTGGAAGTCTGTTGGATGCTTTCTATAAAGATTTCTTTTCCTGATGTAAGAAATGTAGGGGAAGAAACACTCCTTCTTCTACCACTGACAGTTGATGTTTGCATGGGCTATCTAGAATTGTGGACATCATTTTAGGAATATAAGATGACCTGGTCTATGTGATAAACTTTTGCCGTGACAATATCATATGATACACAGATAGATTCAGTGGTTCATTCATTTCATGAACACATGAATATTTATGAAATGGATGAACACTGAGTAAATCAACCCAAGGGCAATTCTAACTCTATTTCTTGTTCAGTTCAGTTCAGTAGCTCAGCTGTGTCCAACTCTTTGCGACCCCATGGACAGCAGCACACCAGGCCTCCTTGTCCATCACCAACTCCCGGAGCTTACTCAAACTCATGTCCACTGAGTCAGTGATGCCATCCAACCATCTCATCCTCTGTCATCCCCTTCTCCTCCCACCTTCAGTCTTTCCCAGCATCAGGGTCTTTTCCAGTGAGTTAGTTCTTCACATCAGGTGGCCAAAGTATTGAAGTTTCAGCTTCAGCATCAGTCCTTCCAATGACTATTCAGGACTGATTTCCTTTAGAATGAACTGGTTGTATCTCCTTGCAGTCCAAGGGACTCTCAAGAGTCTTCTCTATGAAATTTGATTTTGCAAACTTATTTTGACTTGTGTTTTCCGTTTCTTGCACCCCAAACATCCTGAGTAGCTGATATTTTGTCTTACTACACTCTGCTGAGTATCTGACAGGTCTCCTTCCTCTGTTTGGAAGTGGTCGCCACGCTTCCGTGGGATTGCTGACTTCTGGCTTCCTCCTGCCCCTACAGCCTTTCTTTTCTGTTTCATTCAAAGAATCTTCTTTGCTTACACTTTTGAAAGCTGGTTTCACACATGGCACCATCTCCAGCTCTTCTCATGGCCTCCCCTCCTCAACTCACAGTGTGTCTCTATCTTTTCCTCCCCACTGAACTTTCTAATGTGAAGTGAAAAGTGCTCAGCCTGACTCTGTGACCCCATGGACGGCATCCTGCCAGGCTCCTCTGCCCATGGAATTTTCCAGGCAGGAATACTGGAGTGGGTTGCCATTTCCTTCTCCAAGAGATCTTCCTGACCCAGGGATCGAACCTGAGTCTCTGGTGTGTCTGCACTGACAGTCGGATTCTTTATCACTATCACCACGTTCTGGTGGACCCCCCTATTAATGAATGATTTTAAACTTAATTCAGTCAACCAAGTCAAACGCACAGAAGATCGTTTCCACTCCTCTTTCTCACCCAGGCACTCTCCATATTACATTAATTATTAAAACTGTGCTCTTAACCTTCTTAAAATCCCTTTATCTTTCCCTTCTTTTCCATATCTGGAGTCAAGAGTCTGCCCCCATGTTTCCTACCCTCCGAAAATCCTCTCACCAGCTTGCTCTGGATTCAAACTCTGCAGCCCCTTCCTCAAAGCCCTGTATCTGTGCTGGTCATCCAGTGACTCCTCCACAGTTGAGGTAAAGTCACATCCCCCTGAGTTTAAGATCCTTCCATGGAGCTCTAAAATTGTTTTGTTTTGTTGTTGCTGTTCAGCTGCTAAGCTGTGTCCAAATGTTTTGGCTGATATAGACATGCAACAAATGATAGCCACAGTCATGCAGTGTTGACTGATCATACTACCTTACCTCATTCACCTTCCAACCACCCTGTGTCTCAAATAGTATTATTATCCTTATTTAACAGATAAAACTGCAATTTAGAGAGTGTTTTATCACTTCCAAAGATCATGCTGGGAAATGTGAGAGCTGGATTTCATTCTAATCATTCTAACTCCAAAACCTGTGCTTACATGCTGCTTCTATCAAGATTTATTTTTCCTTTTCACTTTCTTAATTGATACAGAAATCTTCTACACTCAAGTATTTTCCCTTCCTTGAAGGTTTCCATGGTCTCCCTCTAACTAATTTGCAAGTTTCCCTCTTCAGTGTGGCATCCTGTAGACACCACTGAAAATGATAATAATGGCTACCATTTCTTACCAATCTTGCTATGTATAAATACAGCAAAACACTTCAGATTCATGCTGCTGCTAAGTCGCTTCAGTCGTGTCCGACTCTGTGCGACCCCATGGACAGCAGCCCACCAGGCTCCCCATCCCTGGGATTTTCCAGGCAAGAACACTGGAGTGGGTTGTCATTTCCTTCTCCAGTGCATGAAAGTGAGAAGTGAAAGTGAAGTCGCTCAGTCGTGTCCGACTCTGTGCGACCCCGTGGACTGCAGGGGGAAGGGAAATACAAAACAAAACGGCTGACCACTAGTTCTGAAACAAGACCAAGAGCAGACCACGCCAACACCAACGGCATCAGTTACGACTACATCAATCACACAGTTCTCAACAGTGACTTCCGGGGACACCCAAAGCGTTTGAACTGCCCGTCTCCTGCCAGTAATTTCTTGTGCCATGTCGCTAGACTTCGCTAGAAACAGCACCTTGGTGTTCTGTTGAGCGCTCAAAAGTAGTCGACTGGTTAGCTAATATTTTAGGTACTCTGAAATTAATTGCCGAGGCTTATTAACAAAGCTACTGTTTTACCGCCCGTAACCGCTTGGACTGGAAAGCTTCAGGACGCTCTGCTAGGGAGGCTGCCTCAACCCCGGCCGGTGGCGTTCTGTAGGTGGGCTGAAGAGTCACCAGCGCGCAAGCGGGTTCCAACCCACGCCCAAGGCCCCCGGGCAGCAGCCCCGGGGCTGCGGCAAGCTCGCTTACAGGAGCCCTGCGAAGCCGCAGGCGCGTCCGTCCAGGGCTTCCCGGGCCACAGGCGCTGCTGCTCGGACCCAGGCGGCACAGCACGCGCCCAGGAGCCCGGGGCTGCGCCGGGCCTCGCCCGCTCTGTCCTCGGAACAAACAGGAACTGGGCTCACACCCCGGCCATCGTGTGCCCTCGGCCGTGTCCCGGGCGGCGGGCCTCAGCTTCCTGGTCCTCGCGGCCCCNTTTTTCTTGGGGGTGGTCTTGATCCCTGCCTCCTGTACAATGTCACAAACCTCCATCCATAGTTCTTCAGGCACTCATCTATCAGATCTAATCCCTTAACTCTGTTTGTTACTTCCATTCTATAATCATAAGGAATTTGATTTAGGTCATACTTGAATGGTCCCTACTTTCTTTAATTTAAGTCTGAGTTTGGCAATAAGGAATTCATGATCTGAGCCGCAGTCAGCTCCCAGTCTTGCTTTTGCTGGGAGCTTCTCCATCTAGAGTTTCTCCATCTTTGGCTGCAAAGAATATAATCAATCTGATTTTGGTATTGACCATCTGGTGATGTCCACGTGTAGAGTCTTCTCTTATGTTGTTGGAAGAGGGTGTTTGCTATGACCAGTACATTCTCTTGGCAAAACTCTGTCAGCCTTTGCCCTGCTTCATTCTATACTCCAAGGCCAAATTTACCTGTTACTCCAGGTATTTCTTGACTTCCTACTTTTGCATTCCAGTCCTGTGGCTCAACTGGTAAAGAATCCACCTGCAATGCGGGATACCTCGGTTTGATCCCTGGGTTGGGAAGATCCCCTGGAGGAGAGAAAGGCTCCCCACTCCAGTATTCTGGCCTGGAGAAGTCCATGGGCTGTATAGTCCATGAGATCATAAAGAGTCTGTCATGACTGAGTGACTTTCACTTTCAGTTATACCCCTATAATGAAAAGGACATCTTTTGGGGGTGTTAGTTCTAGAAGGTCTTGTAGGTCTTCACAGAACCTACAAGTTCAACTTCAACTGCTTCAGCATTACTGGTCAGAGCATAGACTTGGATTACTGTGATATTGTCCATTTAGTTCTCTGATTCCTAAAATATCAGTGTTCACTCTTGCCATCTCCTGTTTACCGCTTTCAATTTGCCTTGATTTATGGGCTAACATTCCACATTCCTATGCATATTGCTCTTTACAGCATCAGACTTTACTTCCATCACCAGTCACATCCACAGCTGGATGCTGTTTTTGCTTTGGCTCCATCCCTTCATTCTTTCTGGAGTTATTTCTCCACTAATCTCCAGTAGTATATTGGATACCTACCAATCTGGGGAGCTCTTCTTTCAGAGTCCTATCTTTTTGCCTTTTGTTTCTCAGGTTCTCAAGGCAAGAATACTAAAGTGGTTTGCCATTCCCTCCTCCAGTGGACCACGTTTTGTCAGAACTCTCCACCATGACCCGTCTGTCTTGGGTGGCCCTACATGGCATGGCTCATAGATTCATTGAGTTAGACAAGGCTTTGGTGCCTGTGAAAGATTGGCTAGTTCTCTGTGAGTGTGGTTTTCAGTCTGTCTGCCCTCTGATGGAGAAGGATAAGAGGCTTACGGAAGCTTCCTGATGGGAGAGACTGACTGAGGGGGAAACTGGGTCTTGTTCTGATGGGTGGGGCCGTGCTCAGTAAATTCTTGTCTTGTTTTCAGTTGATGGGCGGGGATGTGTTCCCTCCCTGTTAATTGCCCTGGGGCCAAACTTTGGTGAAGTTAAGGAAAATAATGGAGACCTTCAAAAGTTCCCATGACGCACTGCTACACTCCGTGCCCCTGACCCTGCAGCAGGCCGCCACTGCTGACCCACGCCTCCTCCGGAGACTCCTGGACACTCCTGGGCAAGTCTGGCTCAGTCTTCTGTGGGGTCACTGCTCCTGTCTCCCGGGTCCTGGTGCACACACGGTTCTGCCCATGCCCTCCAAGAGTCTGTTTCCCAGTCCCGTGTAAGTTCTGGCGGCTCTATGGTGGGTCAGTGGCTGCCTCCTCCAAGAGGGCTCGTGCCATGCCCAGGTCTGCAGCACCCAGAGCCCCTGCCCCTGCGGGAGTCCACTGCCGACCCGGACCCCTCAGGAGACGCTCACACACAGCTCTGGCTCAGTCCCTGGGGTCCCTGGGTCCTGGTGCCCTTGTTTGAGCGCTCTGAGCGTCTCTGGTGGAAATGGGGTTTGATTCTAAAAGTGAATTCACCTCCCTACCATCTTGCTGGGGCTTCTCCTTTGCCCTGGACATGGGGTATCTCCTCACAGTCGCTCCGGGGCCATGCAGCCACCACGTAAATGCCCAAGACAGTAAGAAATCTTCATTAAATCTCCAGTGCAGGCAGCGCAACAGAGACTGGAATTCCTGCCTTGCTAAGTATTGTGATCCATTACCACCCACCACGGGTCATCTGGTTTCTCAGAGGTGATACAGGTGAACTGAATGAAGATGTGAAGAAAGCACCTTCCAGTTACCCCAAGCCAGAGAAAATGACAGTGTCAGCGCCCTGCCCCAGTTTGAAAAAGCAAGATACGAGTTCCACTTAAAAAAGTGTATTTCCCATAATGCTATTTTGCAGTATTAATTTTTTTCTTGCCATCATGATATTGATTTGTAAATTTAAATATCATACTTTATCAAAAAGGTTATCAACTCTTTGACAAAGATTACATCTCATTATGAACTCTGTGTACATACAAATGCTGTAAAATTATTACAGTGTCTCTGAGATATTCTAAATGTATTCTGGAAACTGGGATTGCTTCTTCAAGCGGAATCTCTAAAAGGCATCCAAGCTAGAGACATTCTGGGCATTTCAAAGCTAATAAATATTAATTGGGTATCTGGGTATTGTATACTGCTGCTGCTGCTGCTAAGTCACTTCAGTCGTGTCCGACTCTGTGCGACCCCATAGACGGCAGCCCACCAGGCTCCCCTGTCCCTGGGATTCTCCAGGCAAGAACACTGGAGTGGGTTGACATTTCCTTCTCCAATGCATTAAAGTGAAAAGTGAAAGTGAAGTCGCTCAGTCGTGTCCGACTCTTAGCGACCCCATGGACTGCAGCCCACCAGGCTCCTCTGCCCATGGGATTTTCCAGGCAAGAGTACTGGAGTGGGGGCCATTGCCTTCTTCAATTGTATACTAAGCAGCTCTTAGGAATCAGTCCCTGAGGTGGCGGAGTTGGGAAGCAAACAGCCCTTGAAGGAAAAAGAAAAATACTGCTAAGAAAAGAAGCACCAGTTACTGATTTACAGTTGACTAAATTTTCCCTTTACTCCAAAGGAAGCCACAAGAGTAACAGAGACAGAGAATGACTGTTCCCAGAATCAGGCTGGAGAAACCATCCAAGAAATACTGTGATTAGACCTGAAGTCCAGCATTTAGACAGCTTGAAGTTTTCACACTGAGGAAGTGTTGTGCATTATCACCTTGAAGCTGTAAGGTTACACAGGAGCGAGTTCCAAGGGAGTTGAACAGAGCAAGGTGGCTGTAACCTCTAAGGCCAACAAACTGGCCCCAGGAAATATCTGTCAACGGAAACAGTGTGGACTGAGGAAGCGACACAGACCTGGCGCTCGATGGCTTTTTACTCTAGTTTTTCCTGACAGGGAAAGGCCCCTTCTCCTCCCTCTGATCTCTGCCCTTCTCCTTTGCTTCTTCGCTCTTCTCGGCCTCTCCCATTTTGCCTTCTCTCTCTACCTTGTCTGTCACTCACCATCCCTTTTCCAATCACCATCCTCTTATCTGAACGGTCACAATACACAACTTTAATGATTTTTAAATAAAATAAATTGGTAGTTAAGTTAAATTATACATAAATAAAATTGATCTGTAATGAAATGAAGAATTGCAAATAACCAAAGTTGTACTCATTTAAGTTTTTAAACTTTTTATATAAAAAGCAGGTGAAATTAATATATATTAATTATTAATATATTTTCTACCACTGTAAAAAAATCTACAGCAATTTTCAAGTAAAAAAATAATCCTTGTCTACTTCAATTTAGGTATGAAAGCTCTTTTTTTCTTTGACAGATCTAAGAAAATTGATTTTTCTGCTTGCAGACCTTCAGGGGAAATTGCTGTGAATTATCCTGCATTTTAGTACATCTTATATAACAAAGGTGACCATTAATCAACACTGATTTCTTTCTTTCTTTGCTCTTTATTTGCAACATGATTGTTCTAGTCTCAGTTTGCATTTTCTTCTTCAATAGAGGGAGCTAAGTCTTGAGTTATTAATCAATCAACATTTTTAATTTATTTAAAATATATTAAGTTGAGCTGTTAGAGAGTTGATTCAAATCCAACTTAGGTGTTGATTAAACTTGAAAAACAGCCAAAAAATTGCATAAAATATATGTAACCATTGGCCTAACTTTTTCATG
This sequence comes from Litocranius walleri, assembly GCA_006410535.1. Lineage (NCBI taxonomy): Eukaryota > Metazoa > Chordata > Mammalia > Artiodactyla > Bovidae > Litocranius > Litocranius walleri. The sequence goes on from SJYG01000382.1 coordinate 570,080, forward strand.
CAGTATGTGAAGTTTAAAACGTAATTGTCATTCTTTATATATTTGTGTTCGTCAATGACCTGGCCCATTTTAGAGTTACTATTTGCTGAACTGTTTAATCGGCACAGACAAGAGCTTTCTGCTCCTTGCGGCTGTTCCTAGTCTGTAAGGTATTCTGAAGTGGTGGCAATCCTGAAAATACCCAATTCTATCCCTAAATCAGGAGAAAAGAAAATTGTATGCTTTCTCTATCTATTTTTCCCCTTCAGCCTGGGGAAAAGTATAAATGGTGGTGAGAGAGGAAAGTGAGACTGTCAGAAAGTAAAAAATGAGGTGACTTTCTCTGAAGGAAACAACAGCTTAGGTCATCTATGCCGTGTGTGTGGTTTATCTATCACAGAGATGGGGCGCACTTCATACCTGAAAGTGTGAATTCTGGTATCCAAAATTTTCAAAATTTCAGAAAAGAGCATCAGTTGAGCTCCTAAAGTATAAATAAAATGAAAGAAAGTGGCATGACAATTATGAAAACATATCAAAACAATAAGAAAAAACAAGAGATTTTAAAAAATAAAATAACTAGAAGAAAACTGAATGATAGGCAAGACTGACTCCCAAAAGAAGAAAGAAAACAGAGAAAAAATATTTGGAAACTTGATTCCCTTAAAATAGACAATTCAACAAATGTAAAAGAATGTATATATATATTTGAGAACATGATACAAGAAGATATATCTGAAATAAAATAAAATCTGTATTTAAAAATTAAAAGAGGGCATTGTGACCTACAAAATTTAGTACAAAATGCTCCATGCTAATACATGTCCTACTTGTACTGACACACTTGGAAGAGGAACAAAACATGCTTTACTCTTTTAAGTACAAATATCAAACCTATATGAGGAAAAAAATCTTCCTTCCTGGGGAGACTGCTTTTCTAAACAGTACCTGCTGAAGTCGATGGAAAGAAAATGTAGCTATGGGCATGCAGAGAAATGGTTCAATAATTCATCTCGATTTTTCAATTAGAGAAAATAATATCAAATAAAGTTTTGAAATTTTTTGATCTTTCACTAACAGAATTTAAACTGGCATGAAAGCCCAAATTGGGAGTGAATCCAGAATAATTCAAGCAATAGACTTATAACTAAATTTTTTTTTCCAAACTAAAAATAGAGTTGCCATATGCTTCAGCAATCCCACTCCTGGGCAAATATCCAGCGAAACGATAATTCAAAAAGATACATTTACCGCTGTGCTTATAGCTGCATCATTGACAATAGCCAAGGCAGGGAGACAGCCTAGATGTCCATCAGCTGGTAAGTGGTTGAAGATATGGCACGTGTATGCAATGAAACATTACTCAGCCTTAAAAAAATGAAGCAATGCCATTTGCAGCAGCATGCATGGACCTGGAGATGATCATGTGAGTGAAGCTGGGGCTTCCCAGCCGGCGCTAGAGGTAGACTCCCCCTGCCATTGCAGAGGATGCAAGAGACGCGGGCGGCCTCCACCCCTGGGCCAGCAAGAGTCCCTGGGCTCGGAAACCGCAACCCGCTCCAGTGTTCTTTCCTGGAAAACTGCGTGGACAGAGGAGTCTGGCGGGGGCTACAGTCTATGGGGCCGCAAAGAGTCGGACATGACTAAGCACACACGCACACACGAGTGAAGATAAGTCACAAAAAGCAGCAAATACCGTGCGACGTCACTTATATGTGGAATCTAAACTATGACGCAGCTGAGCTCAGCTACAGAGCAGGAGCAGACTCAGACACAGAGAACAGAACAGTCGTTGCCAAGGGCGAGGGCGTTGGGGGGGACGGAGTCAGAGCTTGAGGCTGGAGAGGCAAACTGCTGCGTAAGAGCAGAGAAACAGCAAGGTCCTCCTGCCCAGCGCGGGGAGCTACATGCAGTGCCCTGTGATGAACCGCAGTGGGAGAATGGGTGTGGGTGTGGGTGTGGGTGGGTGGGTGTTCAGCTGCCAAGCCGTGTCTCACTCTGTGACGCCATGACCGCAGCTCCCAGGCTTCCCCGCCCTTCACCATCGCCCGCTGCTTATTCAGACGCATGTCCACGAGTCGGTGATGCCACCCAGCCACCTCATCCTCTGTCGTCCCCTTCTCCGCCTGCCTGCAATCTTTCCCTGCATCAGAGTCTTTTCCGATGAGCTGGCTCTTTCGATCAGGCGGCCAAATTATTGGAGCTTTAGCTTCAGCATCAGTCCTTCCAATAAATATTCAGGGTTTATTTCCTTTAGCATTGACTCATTTGATCTCCTTGCAGTCCAAGGGACTCTCAAGAGTCGTCTCCATATTTATATATATATACACACATATGTACATGTTTGTGTGTATGAATCACTTTGCTATACAGGATAAATTAATATAGCATTGTAAATCAACTATACTTCAAAAAATAAAATTTTAAGGCTTTTTAAAAGAATTTTTTAATTGCACCATTATATTATGAAGAAGGCTTTGCTTTTAGGTGTGACACATGAGGGTGATGTGACCTGACCGATTGCATACAGCTAGCTGCTAATGTCAACAGCAGCCTGATTCATGGGCTATTTAACACTAAAAATAATAGATGGGTCTTCCAGCCACATTTAAAAATTTAATATTCTTATAAAGTGTGTGCTACACACCTCACTCCCAAGTAGAACATATTTCAGATATACAGTCAGAAATGGAAATTGGAAAGAAAAAGTCATCAAAAGCAAACACATCAGTGATGGATCTTTACACAAATGAGCTATTATATCAACATTTACTTCATTTTCCAAAGATGCTGTCCTGAAAATTCTTTGATAAATGATTTAGCAATCATTCTATCTGTAAAACAAGATAGAATTATCAGTATATAAAATGGAAATACATTAATATTAGCAAAACTCTTAACCATTTTTAAAGAAACTAGTAAGCTGTTTACCTTGTCATTTTTCTTTAAAAAAAATCAGTAAGTAAAACACCTTTGTTTCCTGAAATATGTAAAGATTTGTATAATTATTTTCCATTTCATGTAAACTCAGGTACTCTTAGCTGACAGCCGAGGAGGGTATATGTGCACTCTATAACTGCCATCTAGGGGGTGTGCAGTAGCTTGACTGAGTGAGCATGGTCATGGAATAATTGACAATGGAGCTTTCTTTTCGCCTCTCATTGTTTCTTAAGATTAATTTCAGCAGGTAGACTCTTCATGCTATCTCAATGAAATTTAACACAGGGTCCATGAATTCATTACTTTTAAGGAAAGTGATACATTTGCTTGCTTCTACTCAAAAAAGAGTTCAGCTCAATAGTTTTTGCATCCAGTATAGTGCAAGAATCAAAATATTCCAGGTTCGTTTAGTGAGAGCATCTCCCCTCTGATAGCGGCCCACCTGCCGTAAATAAGGAGGACGGGTCGGCGTCTCTCGCCTCTTTCCCCCGGTAATTTTTCTCTCCTTCTCCATTTGCGGTTGCATTGTCTGCTACCTGTAGGGTCAGAGGAGGCAAGAGAAGGAAAAGAAGCAGACAGGTTGTTGCTTATCATGTGGCTGTGAAATGAAGCAAGTCCCCTTCAGTCTTCATGGTGTTTGTGCCAAGTTGCTTCAGTCACGTCTGGCGCTCTGCGACCCCACAGTGTAGCCCGCCGGCTCCTCACCCCCAGGATTTTCAGGCAAGAATGCTGGAGCGGGTTGTCATTCTCTGCTTCAGGGGATCTTCCCGACTCAGGGATCGAGCACACGCCTCTCCTGTCTCCTGCCTTGGCAGGAAAATTCTCACGCCACCTGGTTAGTGTCCCAAATCTCCTGCTCCATCGGCTGAGCTGGCCGGGCCTGGGCTAGAGCTTAAAGTGTCCAACACCGCACCATTCTAAGGCTTTCCCTCCCTTCCTGCTTTGCTGTGGTTCCTTTATGTCCAGTTCCTCAATGCAGGAAATTGCCCCTTTCAAAATTCTGGTGAATTTTGCCTCTTATATCAACCATGGTAACCCTCTCTGTGTATAGATAAAATTTATAACTGGAGAAACATACTTCTGACATAGCGGCGCTGAAAACTCTGCAGTTTATTTACGGACATCTACTCTCCTGATATAGTAGATCATCCAAAGCATGGTATTATCCCAATTTTCTTGTCATTTATAGTCTCAAGAAAACATAAGATTGAATTATTTATGTGGTAAAGAATTTACCTGTCTATTCTGGAGATGCAGGGTAGATGCCTGGGTCTGGAAGATCCTTTGGAGTGGGAAATGGCAACCCAGTATTCTTGCCTAGAGAATCCCAGGGACAGAGGAGCCAGGCAAGCTATAGCCCATGGGGTTTCAAGAGTCAGACATGCTTAGTGACTAAGCAACAACAGTGATCGACATAAAAGAGGCAGAATAAAATGTACTGACAGTGAGCTTTTTTCCTGGAAAACTGACTTATTACATTTACTTCACAAGAAATCCTCACTCTTCCCAGCGGTTCCCAAGAGAATAAAGACATCAAATTCTTAGCCTGTGCTCTTCAAGTTGACTTCAAGAACTGGAAGTCTTACTAGCTTCCAGTTTGTAAAATCATATTCTAATTGACGCTTACTTCTTCTAAGAAACACATGGAATTCTCCATCTATTGCTCTGTCTGTGCATTGCTGGTGGGGTACAAAATGGTACAGCCACTTTGGAAGACAGTTTATTATAAAACTGAACATACTCTTAACATACAGTCCTGCGATCTTACTTCTTGGTATTTATCCAAGAAGACAAAAACTGGATATTCCTGAGTGCTCAGGTGTGTCCAACTCTTCTGTGACCCCATGGACTACAGCCCATCAGCCTCCTCTATCCATGGGATTTTCTAGGCAAGAATACTGCAGTGGGTTACCATTTCCTTCTATAGGGGATCTTCCTGACTCAGGGATCAAACCTACGTCCTGAACCTCCTGCATTAGCACACAGATTCCTTACCACTGAGCCACTTAGGAAGCCCACGTGGATATTTATAGCAGCTTTATTCACAAACGTCAGAAGTTGGAAGCAGTCACGATGTCACTGGGTTGTTGTGTTCAGTTGCTCAGTCGGGTCCACTCTTTGGGACCCCATGGACTGCAGCACACCCATCTTCTTTGTCCATCACCACCTCCCGGAGATTGCTCAGACTCATGTCCATAGCGTTGGTGATGCCATCCAACCATCTCATCCTCTGTTGTCCCCTTCTCCTCCTGCCCTCAATCTTTCCCAGCATCAGGGTCTTTTCCAAATGAGTCAGCTCTCCACATCAGGTGGCCAAAGTATTGGAGTTTCAGCTTCAGCATCAGTCCTTCCAATGAATATTCAGGACTGATTTCCTGTAGGATGGACTGGTTGGATCTCCTTGCAGTCCAAGGGACTCTCAAGAGTCTTCTGCAACACTACAGTTCAAAAGCATCAATTCTTCGGTGCTCAGCTTTCTTTATAGTCCAACTCTCACATCTATACATGATTCCTGGAAAAACCATACCTTTGATTAGATGGACTTTTGTTGGCAAAGTAATGTCTCTGTTTTTTAATATGCTGTCTAGGTTGGTCATAGCTTTTCTTCCAAGGAGCAAGCATCTTTTAATTTCATGGCTGCAGTCACCATCTGCAGTGATTTTAGAGCCCAAGAAAATTAAATCTGTCACTGTTTCCACTGCTTCCCCGTCTATTTGCCATGAAGTGATGGGACCAGATACCATGATCTTCATTTTTTGAATGTTGAGTTTTAAGCCAGCTTTTTCACTCTCCTCTTTCACTTTCATCAAGAGGCTCTTTAGTTCTTCTCTGCTTTCTGCCATAAGAGTGGTGTCATCTACATATCTGAGGTTGCTGACGTTTTTCCCACCTACCTTCATTCCAGTCTGTAACTCATCCAGCCCAGCATTTCTCATAATGTGCTCAGCATATAGGTTAAACAGAGTAACAGCAGACAGCCCTGTCATACTCCTTTCTCAATCTTGAACCAGTCAGTTGTTCAGGGTTCTAACTGTTGCTTCTTGACCCACATACAGCTTTTTCAGGAGACAGGTAAGATGGTCTGGTATTCCCATCTCTTTAACAGCTTTCCACAGTTTGTTATGATCCACACCATCAAAATCTTTAGCACAGTCAATGAAACAGAGGTAGATGTTTTTCTGGAATTCCCTTGCTTTCTCTACAACCCAGCAAATGTTGGCAATTTGATCTCTGGCTCCTCTGCCTTTTCTAAACCCAGCTTGGACATTTGAAAGTTCTTGTTTCACATGCTGCTGAAGCCTAGCGTGCAAGGTTTTAATCAGGACCTTACTAACACGGGAGATGAGTGCAGCTGTCCAATGGTTAGCACATCCTGTAGTGCTATACTTCTTGGGAATTGGAATGAGTCTTGACCTTTTCCAGATGAATATTATTCAGCACTGAAAAAGAGGGACTGAATCATAAAAGACACAGAGGAAACTTAAATGCATATTTCTAAATGAAAGAAGCCAATCTGAAAAGGCTTTGTGCTGTATAATTACCATTATATGACATTCTGGATGAAGCAAAACTGCAAAGATAGTTAAAAAAAGAAAGAAATCGGTGGTTGGGCAAGAGGTGAGAATGGGAGCAGGAGAGAATAAACTAAACAGGCTGAGCACAGAGGATTTTTAGGATAGTGAAGACACTCTGCATGATTCTGTGAACAAATTTGTTCAAACCCATGGAGAAGGCAATGGCACCCCACTCCAGTACTCTTGCCTGGAAAATCCCATGGATGGAGGGGCCTAGTGGGCTGCAGTCCATGGGGTCGCTAAGAGTCGGACACGACTGAGCGACATCACTTTCACTTTTCACTCTCATGCATTTGAGAAAGAAATGGCAACCCACTCCAGTGTTCTTGCCTGGAGAATCCCAGGAACGGGGAGACTGGTGGGCTGCCGTCTATGGGGTCGCAGAGTCGACATGACTGAAGCGACTCAGCAGTAGTATAGAATGGACAACACTGAGAATGACTCTAAGGTGAAGTGTGGACTTTGCATGGTTTGGATGTGTCAGTGCAGGCTCATCACTTGTAACCAAGGTGCCGCTGTGTTAGGGGAGGCTGATGGGCAAGGTTGTGCGTGTGGAGGGGCGAGGCTGTGCATGGGTCGGGGCGAGGGACAGGAAGGAAACAAGAAACCTCTGTGCTTCCTCTCAGTTTTACTGGGAATCTAAAACTTTTCTTAAAAAAACTCTTTAGAAATAGCTTGTCAGTTATAACACATAAAAATAAAAATGGTAATAACTTTAGAGTCAGTTCAGTTCAGTTCAGTCACTCAGTCGTGTCCGACTCCTTGCGACCCCATGAATCGCAGCACGCCAGGCCTCCCTGTCCATCACCATCTCTCGGAGTTCACTCAGACTCACGTCCATCGAGTCCGTGATGCCATCCAGCCATCTCATCCTTGGTTGTCCCCTTCTCCTGCCCCCAATCCCTCCCAGCATCAGTCTTTTCCAATGAGTCAACTCTTTGCATGAAGTGGCCAAAGTACTGGAGTTTCAGCTTTAGCATCATTCCTTCCAAAGAAATCCCAGGGCTGATCTCCTTCAGAATGGACTGGTTGGATCTCCATGCAGTCCAAGGGACTCTCAAGAGTCTTCTCCAAAGCATCAGTTCTTCGGCGCTCAGCCTTCATCACAGTCCAACTCTCACATCCATACATGACCACAGGAAAAGCCATAGCCTTAACTAGACGGACCTTAGTCTGCAAAGTAATATCTCTGCTTTTGAATATGCTGTCTAGATTGGTCATAACTTTTCTTCCAAGGAGTAAGCGTCTTCTAATTTCATGGCTGCAGTCACCATCTGCAGTGATTTTGGAGCCCCAAAAAATAAAGTCTGACACTGTTTCCACTGCTTCCCCATCTATTTCCCAGGAAGTGATGGGACCAGATGCCATGATCTTCGTTTTTTGAATGTTGAGCTTTAAGCCAACTTTTTCACTCTCCTCTTTCACGTTCATCAAGAGGCTTTTTAGTTCCTCTTCACTTTCTGCCATAACGGTGGTGTCATCTGCATATCTGAGGTTATTGATATTTCTCCCGGCAATCTTGATTCCAGCTTGTGTTTCTTCCAGTCCAGCATTTCTCATGATGTACTCTGCATAGAAGTTAAATAAGCAGGGTGACAATATACAGTCTTGACGTACTCCTTTTCCTATTTGGAACCAGTCTGTTGTTCCATGTCCAGTTCTTACTGTTGCTTCCTGACCTGCATATAGATTTCTCAAGAGGCAGGTCAGGTGGTCTGGTATTCCTATCTCTTTGACAATTTTCCACAGTTTCTTGTGATCACACAGTCAAAGGCTTTGGCATAGTCAATAAAGCAGAAATAGATGTTTTTCTGGAATTCTCTTGCTTTTTCCATGATCCAGCAGATGTTGGCAATTTGATCTCTGGTTCCTCTGCCTTTTCTAAAACCAGCTTGAACATCAGGGAGTTCACAGCTATAAAAACATTTGATTATGTTTACTTATAAAGTTGAATAGCATTATTTTAAAAACGATACTGATTGTACCCCCAGACTTTTATGATGATGCTTGAATTCAAAATGACAACTTTATTTTTGCTAATAATCACAAACTTATGAAGTTTTATTTGATGTAGGTAGGCAGGTTAATTTATTCATGAAAATTTTAAGGTGAAAAATCTTAGATGATGTAATGTATGTAATATTATAACTGATATTTTCAGGCTGTGGAAAGCTACATCTCCAAATAAAACCATTAATCAAGCTGTCCTTGAAAATGGCAAGTTTCATAGCTATAACAGGATATTCACTCTATTAATCATTCAAATGTGATCTTTCTTAAAACTGTTAAAATACATTGCAAGGAATACGTTTGATTTAGTAATTGTTTTGTATCATTTTTCTGTTACCAGTTTAGTAACCTATTTATCACAACACTTTAAACGTTAGCTTGAGTGAACAAAACACTGGACCCAAGAAAAAAAAAATTGTTTTTAATTGTAGGGTTTGTAATTTACATGTCATCTTTGAAGAAGGATCCATTAGGCTACAGTCTATCCAAAAAACAAAGGAAAAGAAGGAAGGATGAAAGGGAAGAAGGGAAAGGAAGGGAGGAAGGGGTAAAGGGAAGGAGAGAGGGAGGAAAATGTAATAATCTCATGAAATAATCTCCATGTGATCATGTCCACATTTCAAAGTACAAGGAAAGTCAGGCATGACCTGAAGACTCCCATCATTTTTTTGTCTGTGGGGAAATTCACTCAGCGATTTAATTTAGAGAATATCTCAGTAACTAAAATATGATTAAAATAAAAACCTTAATGTGGGAATTCGCAAAGAGAAAAGGCAATCACAAAGAGCTCCACAGTTGCCTCTTAGACAGCAGAGCTTTTCCAACTGTATCAGTACCCTTGCTGAATCTTTTTGTATGCCCTCTCTACTCCTCCCCTACGAGTGCTGAAAGCACTTGGGAAAATAGAAAAAGAAAAAAGGGATAAAGCAGAAAGGATTGGGGACCTCCCTGGTGGCCCAGTGGCCAAGACTCCGCACTCCCAAGGAACGAATGGGTCCGATCCCTGGTCAGGAAACTAAGTCCCAGGTGCTGCAACAACAAGCCCCGGGCACCCTAAATAAATCAGAAAAGAGGAGAGATTTACATGAAGAAGGTAGATGGAGAATCTTAGGATTGGAAAGGAGGAAGGAAAGAAAGAAGGGAGAGAGGAAGGAAATGACTCCCCAGAAGGAAAGAAGAGGCATCCTCTGGTATATTCTTCATGACTCAGAACTTAACGAGAAACTTCATGGACTGCGAGAAAAGGAGAGAGGAAGGAAAGAAGGAAATACTAGAAAATCTCTCTATCTGGCAAATTGTGTCTTACAGAGAATTTAAAACGTTGCTAAAACTTTACGAAATATTTGAAAGATCTTAGATTAAAACTAAAATAAAGTGGTAGCACAAGGGTTATAAATCAGAATTTTAAATCAATAGAAATTGCTGTTGGGAATGTTGTCTGTTGCTCTAGAAAGTAATTACAGCTCTGCATCATCTTGTTATGAAGTACCTTGGAGGATGGAGTCTAAATAAACTATTGTGATTTCTTTGTGTTTTTTTTTTTATAAAGTATACTTAAAGGAAAATTTTATAAAATATGCTTAAAGGAAAACTTTAAAGTAAAGGAAAATTTTACTTTATTTTAGAGCTCTTAAAATAATGTTTCTTCCCATAGGCAACATGCAGTCAGCAAATACAAATGCAAACATGTACATAATTGTTGACGATTCATTTCCTACCCATCTTCCCAGCATGCAAGCCATTCAAACACATTAAGAGAGGTCAGATCCTTTGCAGTTAAGCCAAACCAATGGGCTCATTATGCAAAATATCTATCTTCCCAACCCCAACAGCATAGACACTTAGAATTTAATTTCAGTAACTTAGTAAAAGAGAAATTAACCTAAACATTTGAGAGATAAGACATAGGTATTGATTGTGCGAGCAGGCTTAGAGTTATGTCTTACGCTTTGTGACCCCATGGACTGTAGCCCACCAGGCTCCTCTGTCCATGGGATTCTCCAGGCAAGAATACTGGAGTGTGTTACCTGTTACCATGAGCTCCTCCAGGGGATCTTCCCAACCCAGGGATCGAACCCACGTCTCTTATGTCTCCTGCAATGGCAGGGGGTTCTTTACCGCTAGCACCACCTGGGAAGTCCATTGGTACTGATTACATTTTCCAAGGAACTTAGTTCAGTTCAGTTCAGTCGCTCAGTCATGTCCGACTCTTTGCGACCCCATGAATCGCAGCACGCCAGGCCTCCCTGTCCATCACCAACTCCCAGAGTTCACTCAGACTCACGTCCATCGAGACAGTGATGCCATCCAGCTTAGTGGTTACTCAGAAAGTCCTATTTTAATCCAGTTCTGTAACTGAAAATCTTCCAAATGTGATGAAATATCAGGGAACCACACTGCAAGATTTTGCTGTGGAAGTGAAGAGTGTTAGGAAATTTTATGAATCTACTTAGGACACATTTGCTTTCATTCCCATCTCTATTAGTTCTTTGTATTTTTTGCCCTGTCTATGCCATTGAGTCTGAGGGTAACTGAACCTTTACTGTATGAGTGGAAAGAAAGTACTCTACAGAAAGGGATTAGCAGAGTACAAAAAAGGTTGGGGGGGGTGCTAGAACTGCATTTGCTTGTGATTACAGAGAATTGAATTGCTCCCATTTATCAGATGTTATAATATAGTATGCATATAATACAGCCCTCTTCTTACAAATGAAGAAATTGAGGAGCAAAGAGGAAGATGACTTTTCCAAGTCACTGCTAACGGAGAGCGCTGGGCTTTCCTTCCTGTTCTTTCTGCACTCACGTGCATCAGTCATGTTTACCTCTTTGCAGCCCCATGGACAATAGCCCACCAGGGACCTCTATCCTTGGAATTCCCCAGGCAAGAAAACTGGAGGAGGTTTCCATTTCCTTCTCCGGGGATCTTCCCAGTCTAGGGACTGAACCTGCGTCTCTTGCATCTCCTGTGTTAGCAGGCAAGGTCTTTGCCTCTGCACCACTTGGGAAGCCCTCCCTGTTCTTTCTACGTGTTCAAAAAGTAAGGACTTAAGTCACAATTGAAATCAAAGACATAGCCTTTCAAAAAGTTTTTTAATAATAATGTTAATACCTCAAATGGTGTCTGTATTCATTCACTAAATATATTCATCATTTTTTATTTTCATTATTTGCATAAAATATAGTTCCCGGATTCAAATTGTGTGACGGTGAAGGGTTTCCACCAGCAACAGCAAGCAATGCTATATAATCTAGTCGGTAGGTATCCTACAACTTGATGTCCTACAATTCAGTTCAGCTCTTTCTGACACTGTCTACCCAGAGAAAAGATCAGATCCCACAATTTAAGGGTTCAACCCTACAAGGCTGCATGCCTCCCTCAGGTGCCAACTGCAAGCCCAGATTACTGCCTGTGCTTCTGACAAGCTACTCATCAGAGGTTCCTACTACCTGTTTCCATTCTTCAGACACAAGTCGCCAAATTCAGGTTACCTGTACTTCTGGTCAACTGGCTATAAACAGGGGCTCCCTTGAGCTCTCCTTGGGTTTGATTAAGTTTCTCATAGAACTCAGAAAAACATTAAATTTTGCTAACTACATCTCTGGTTTATTATAAAGTTATATAACTCAAGTGATAACTTTGTTGATGGACAGGGAAGCCTGGCATGCTGCAGTCCATGGGGTTGCAAAGAGTCTGACACGACTGAGTGACTGGACTGAACAACTGATGAGACTCAAGAACAGCAGATAGAAAAGATGCACAGGCCGGACTCTGGGAAATGGGGCATGGAGCATCTCTGCACGTAGCAGCTGCTTCCTACACCACGTTCCCAGGACTTCTGTGTGAACACCAGCTCAGAGGCTCACCGAGCTCCATTCTTTTGGGCTTTTATGGAGGCACAATTGATTAAATCATTGGCCATCTGCAGTTGCTGCAACCTCAGGCTCTCCCCTCCTGGCAAGTCATCAGTTCAGCTCAGTTCAGTCACTCAGTCGTGTCGAACTCTTTGCGACCCCATGAATCGCAGCACGCCAGGCCTCCCTGTCCATCACCAACTCCCAGAGTTCACTCAGACTCACATCCATCGAATCCGTGATGCCATCCAGCCATCTCATCCTCGGTCACCCCCTTCTCCTCCTGCCGCCAATCCCTCCCAGCATCAGAGTCTTTTCCAATGAGTCAACTCTTCCCATGAGGTGGCCAAAGTACTGGAGTTTCAGCTTTAGCATCATTCCTTCCAAAGAACACCCAGGGCTGATCTCCTTCAGAATGGACTGGTTGGATTTCCTTGCAGTCCAAGGGACTCTCAAGAGTCTTCTCCAACACCACAGTTCAAAAGCATCAATTCTTCAGCACTCAACCTTCTTCACGGTCCAACTGTCACATCCATACATGACCACAGGAAAAACCATAGCCTTGACTAGACATACCTTAGATGGCCATGTAATGTCTCTGCTTTTGAATATGCTATCTAGGTTGGTCATAACTTTTCTTCCAAGGAGTAAGTGTCTTTTAATTTCATGGCTGCAATCACCATCTACAGTAATTTTGGAGCCCCTAAAAATAAAGTCTGACACTGTTTCCACTGCTTCCCCATCTATTTCCCATGAAGTGATGGGACTGGATGCCATGATCTTCGTTTTCTGAATGTTTAGCTTTAAGCCAACCTTTTCACTCTCCTCTTTCACGTTCATCAAGAGGCTTTTTAGTTCCTCTTCACTTTCTGCCATAAGGGTAGTGTCATCTGCATATCTGAGGTGATTGATATTTCTCCCGGCAATCTTGATTCCAGCTTGTGCTTCTTCCAGCCCAGCATTTCTCATGATGTACTCTGCATAGAAGTTAAATAAGCAGGGTGACAATATACAGCCTTGACATACTCCTTTTCCTATTTGGAACCAGTCTGTGGTTCCATGTCCAGTTCTAACTGTTGCTTCCTGACCTGCATACAGATTTCTCAAGAGGCAAGTCAGGTGGTCTGTTATTTCCATCTCTTGAAGAATTTTCCACAGTTTCTTGTGATCCACACAGTCAAAGGCTTTGGCATAGTCAATAAAGCAGAAATAGATGTTTTTCTGGAACTCTCCTGCTTTTTCCATGATCCAGCGGATGTTGGCAATTTGATCTCTGGTTCCTCTGCCTTTCCTAAAACCAGCTTGAACATCAGGAAGTTCACGGTTCATGTATTGCTGAAGCCCGGCTTGGAGAATTTTGAGCATTACTTTGCTAGCATGTGAGATGAGTGAAACTGTGTGGTAGTTTGAGCATTCTTTGGCATTGCCTTTCTTTGGGATTAGAATGAAAACTGACCTTTTCCAGTCCTGTGGTCACTGCTGAGTTTTCCAAATTTGCTGGCATCTTGAGTGCAGCACTTTCACAGCATCATCTTTCAGGATTTGAAATAGCTCAGCTGAAATTCTATCACCTCCACTAGCTTTGTTCATAGTGATGCTTCCTAAGGCCCACTTGACTTCACATTCCAGAATGTCTGGCTCTAGATGGGGTGAGTCTAAAAGTTCCAGTCTAATTAGGAGATTAGTTCTCAAGGTAACCAATCCCTTCCTTAGGTAGGATCAAAAAGTGACCTCATTAACATAACAAACTATGGTGTGTGTCTTCTGAAATTCTAAAGGTTTCTGTAGCTCTTCGCCAGAAATGGGGGCAAAAACCAAATACATATTTCTTATAAATGACAATATCACAATAGTGAATATCATATCTTTTTTTCAGTAAGCACACCATAAACAAAGAATTCAGAAGGAAAGTTTTTCTTTTCTTGGAAGTTTCAATAGTGTATAACTGATTACAAGTTTACTTGTTTTCAGACAAGTTATTTAATTTGATCCATTGATATTGTGGTAAAGTAGGCAGGGTACTATTACTATCTTGTTTTACAGATAATCAGACTAAGGGTCATAGGGTTTCAATTTATTTCCCAAAGTCTCAGAAAATTAGGTTATGAAACCAAGACATAAAACCAGTCCTTCTGACTCTACATTCAGTGTTCATTCTAATCATCTGATTCCCATGTAATTAATGTGACACTCATTTCCATGAGAATGAACACTGAAAATTTTAAAAATATTTTAAATGCTTCAGGAACAAGGTAGAGCATAAAAGTCTTCTTAAGAAACTTTTCTTAAAAAAGATTTTATGCACATTTTATTTCAGTTTTAAGAGGTTAAATTTGAGGTTTAAGAGACTAGTTTTCTCCAAATATTTGCAAATATTATCAGTTTATTGGAAAAGATCAATAAACATACTGGAGCAAAAACGTCAACAGAAGTGTAACCTTCAACAGTTATTCTTTTCAAAGTATTTGATTTGCCACTTGCCAATCCTTGTAAGTTAACAGTTCCTTTGAGTTAAGTGAGGTGTTATGATAGAATGCACACAAATCTGTCTGAAGTCAAAAGTCAAGCTCAGTACCAAAGAGAAGTAGGTAGTTTCACTCTGCAAAACTGGGGCAAGAGCCGTGAAGCTGTGACAAGCAGTCCAGAGCCGCTGAATCCTGTGAATCCTATTGAAAAGATGCAGCACCTGGCATTAGAGATCTGGCAAAGCTTCAAAGAGAAAGAAATCATAGAAACTCGATCTGCATTCATGCTCCAGTGGAATCCACCTCAGACTAACTTGAGAACTTCAGCACTCTTCAGTGAGATCCAGAATTCCTCAAATCAGCTGAGGGCAGAGTAAAATGGCCTGAGCTCACCTCCCAGCATGACCACACCAAAATCACAACTATCTGCAGAACAACCGTGGAAGGAAAAGAAAAAAAACCTGACACCCAGCAGAGAAGAGCTGGTACAACTGAAGATATAAAGAAAGAAGGCGAGGTGGGGAGGAGGGGTGCTTGTGTCTGCCTGCCAAGTCGCTTAGTCGTGTCCGACTCTTTGCAACCCTGTGGACTGTAGCCTGCCAGGCTCCTCTGTCCATGGGATTCTCCAGGCAAGAAGACTGGAGTGGGCTGCCATGCCTTCCTCCAGGGGATCTTCCCAACCCAGGGATCAAACCTGTGTCTACTGCACTGGCAGGCAGGTTCTTCACCACTGAGCCACCTGGGAAGCCTGCTGGGATGCCTCAGGACAAAGGCCTAACTGGGAGGGGACACAGCCCCACCCATCAGGACACTGGCTGTCTATAGACTAGGGAGCCTGGCAGCCACCTCTGGATACGCCCCTAGACAGGGCCTGGGGCCAGACCCAGCTCCACCTACTAGTAGACGGCACAGGCCCCTCCCGCCAGGACTGCACCAACCTCTAGCAGAGCCTCACACACCAGGAGGCACCACCAGAGTCATGGAATCAACAGGGCCCCATCCCTGCCCACTAGCAGACCAATGTCAGGACACTCCAGCTCCCATACCCAAGAGTGTCAGGAGCCAGCCCCCACCATCACCAATCTGAAACAGGCTCTGGGATCCCTGAACCCTGCAAATCAGCCTCCAGGACCCAGCTCTGCCTACCAGTTTTCTTGTTGCTTTTCATTGCTTAGTCGTGTCCAGCTCTTTGGGACCCCATGGACTGTGGCCCACCAGGCTCCTCTGTCCATGAGATTTGGCAGGCAGAGTACTGGAGTGAGTAGCCATTTCCTCCTCCAGGGGATCTTCCTGACCCAGGAATTGAACCTGTGTCTACCACACTGCAGGGGAATTCTTCACCACCGAGCCAACTGGGAAGCACCCTGCCTGCCAGTAGCCCAGCACTAATTCTAGGATCTGGTTTCACCTGCCAGTGAGTGGGCAATGGAGTCTTCAAGACAGTAACTCTGCCCAGCAGTGAGCCAGCGCTAGTCCCTGGGTCCCCTAGGATTCTGCAACCAGCCAACTTGTGACCAGGGCCCGATAAACAGCAGCCTCCACACCAGGCAGTCTGCAAACCACCTAACTAGGGGCCAGCCAGCTCACCCACATAGTCAACCCGGCCTGCCACAAAAGAAGGACTTCACATGAACTACATTTAGTGTTACAAAGGCCAAAGATTTAGCAAGGGGCAGATGAGATGTTCATGAAGTGCTCACCTCTTCAAACAGAACAAGAACTCTCTGTCGCAAATGATTGAACCCTATAACAAAACATGTCAGTGCATTAGTAAGAACCCTAGAATGTCTGTTTAGTTATACTAGATGTGCGGATACCCATCAGACTTTCATTCATAATGTAATATAATATACTGCCACAAATAACTTTGTGGACCTACAGAAATACAACAAAAATTGTGAGGCAAAAACCATATTTGTCATTGATCTATCTCATTTTCTAATGTTTTAAAATTCCACAACTAATCCCCATCTTACAATTTAATAAGAAGGAACTGTGAACCAGTAACTATCCTCTTAAAAACAGCATTATTCAATATATTTCTTTAATCAAAGTAAATTTTATTTTCAATGTTGTAAAATTTAGTTAAACCTAAGAAAACTTACATATCTTTAAATAAACTTAAAATAAAAGAATGCTTTCTCAACAGAAAAGCAAATTGATGTTTTAAGAAATAAAAAGTTATCAAGTTTGCTTTGAACAAATTCTTGATTTCTGTTTGTATCTCTGTTTGAACACTTTTCAAAACTTTGGTTAACTTTTTGAGCATAATTCTTGTTTAGCAACTATCCCAGATAAAACTTTATATTTCAGTCCCTGGAGAAGGAAATGGCAATCCACTCCAGTATTCTTGCCTGGAGAATCCCACGGACAGAGAAGCCTAGTAGGTTACAGTCCACGGGGTCGCAGAGAGTTGGACATGACTGAGCGACTTCACCTTCACCTTCACCTTCTGTAGAGTAGGCATTCTTATTAATCTGAGGATTCACAGATATAAAATACATACATATTTGTGTATGTTCACCTGTTCTTGTGGCCAAATATATTTTTCTGGCAAAAGAGACTGCAGAGAGTTTAATAGACTTTTAAGAATTAACAAGTGTTAAAAACTCCAGGTGAAAATATTGGTATTTTGAAAATTTACTTTTGTCTCTAATGTGGGAAACCCTGGTTCGATTCCTGGATCATAAAGATCCCTGGAGAAGGGATTGGCTCCCCACTCCGGTGTTCTTGAGCTTCCCTTGTGGCTCAGCTGGTGAAGAATCTGCCTGCAATGCAGGAGACCTGGGTTCAGTCCCTGGGTTGGGAAGACCCCCTGGAGAAGGGAAGGGCCACCCACTCCAGGATTCCGGCCCGGAGAATTCCGTGGACAGGACAGAACTGAGCAACTCTCACTTTCACTTTCTTTCTCTATAAGTCTGTCTTCAACAGCGCCTTTAAACTATAAAAATGAATTGGAATATGCTCCAATTTGAAGTAAAATGTGAAATATTTAAGTGCAATTGCCTGATAAATTTATTTATGACAATGAGTAATACCTAATATAAGCTAATTTGTGGCTAGATTTTATGACTTTGTCAAAATGAAGAGGAGATAATGGTTTGCTATTTTTTTTAAATTGCAGATATATTAACAAATCACATTTTAACTATACCTTTAGTCTAATTGCTGATAATGATAAATACAAATTAAACTCATACATTCCAAACTATATGGTATTATCACCTTATGTTGTATGTAAATAACATGTTGTATTTTAATAAGCTTAATATTTTGGGTGACATACCAATGGTGGAGTCAATGACACTTTTAATTAAAATGCCCCATTAACAAATAAAAGTGCTGCATGCCTTTCACAGTGATATATATGGTTAAAAATCAATTTTCACTAGTTGGAGATGATTTTAAATGGATTAAAATGGTTTCCTTTAGTAATTCTTTGGGGCATTTGAATTTTTTTCCTTTCAAAACTTCATCTTCCATTGATTGAGATGATGTGGCAGACAAATAATTTAGTTCCAAATGACACCATTTAAAACAATAATATAACAAATACTGGCTTATGAAAATTTCAGTCTAAACCACAGAAAGGTGAGAAGAATTAGACATTGTGACTTCAGGTAACTCTTCTGTCTCAGAGCCGTTCTTGGCCATGGCTTATCTTAATTTTATTTTGTTACTGTAAAAGTGTGGTATTAAGTGGTTTTCAAATTATTCTGGAGACTGAAGCAATCTCAAGTGTTACTGACTGGTTAGTATGACAGAAAACCTCTTATTCCAATTATCTGCAGATTCTACCTAAAAGACATTGCTAATGAAATGCAACTGGAAATTTCTGAAAACCACTTATGTGTAGAGAAAGAACAGGGAAGGAAAGAGGATGCTGGAATTATCCTATTGAGCAAAAGGAACCGCATCCCAAACAGTGTGTCCTGGGAGGCCAGTGGGAGAGCAATGAGGAGGCTCTGAAACCGTCAGACTTTGGTGCCCCCTATCCCTTCAGCTGGGAGTGTTCATAGATGGAGAGGAGACGTAAGCAGCAGACGTAGGTGGAATGCCAAGTGCATCAGCTGAATAAGATGCAAGCAGTCTGGCATGACTGATGCCAGCCAGGGTGAAGCACAGCCTTCAAAAGGAACTTTGTTTCTGGAAAGGTAGGTAGAAAAATTGAACTTGACTTTGAACAAATAAGAACCCTTATTCCGTCCAGAAAGCATAAAACATACTTGCTCTGGGACTGGACCATTCATTTGATCAGTTCATCTTTTCTGGGTTTTTTGGTTTGTTTGTTTGTTTGTAAGTGGGGATATAAGCACCAACCTAATTCAGATTTGCTGTAGACAAAAATACGTACAGATACAGCAGTAAAAGATTTTGAAAATAGGGAGAATATTCATGTCCTTTTCTGTATTTCCTAAGTATTAATAATCAAAAACTTTCCTTTTTCAAGTATTTCCAATAAATATTAATTGGCCAACATTGATAGATCATCTAATAGGTTTTATGTTACACTTGGTGAATGCTAAGGCATGGAAGTTGGAAAACATAAAAATGTCCCTCTCTTTCTTTAAGGCTTGAAGTGCATGGCAAAGTCTCTTCACATATTAGTCACTCCATAAATATTTGCTGAATTTCTTCCATTTTAGTAGGAAAAGATTAAAGGGCAACTATAAGGCATCCTATTCAGAGAAGGCAATGGCACCCCACTCCAGTACTCTTGCCTGGAAAATCCCAGGGGCGGAGGAGCCTGGTGGGCTGCAGTCCATGGGGTCACACAGAGTTGAACATGACTGAAGCGACTTAGCAGCAGCAGCATAAGGCATCCTATTAAGAAATAAGAGCAAAATCATGTATTTCAAACTGAAAGCAAGGAAGCACTTCATTGATTTTTCCACATAGAAGGTACAATAAAATAAAAGAAAGATTCAAAGAGTGTTTTTCCTATACCCCAAGGAACGAGATGCTGACCAGGATAAAGCGCAACCTTCAAAAGGAACTTTGTTTCTGGAAAAGTAGGCAGAAAAATCAAACTTGACTTTCCACACCAAAAAGAATCACAAAATTACAAATGAAATTGACCTTCAAGAGGAAAACATTTCCTATAAGAAATATTCCAGCAGGAATTAGAGTCCAACTTTGCATGATTAAACAAACAAAATTAAATAGATTTTCCTTTGAAAATTAAATGTGCTTTATCATTTGGGAGCTATGATGCCCCACTTCTTCACGCAACTTGATAAATTGCCGATTAAAAAGTAATCACATAATGGGTCATAATGGAAGCCCCACGAGGTGATTCTTCATATTTATTACCTTAGTGCTGAGCACATTCTGCTACAGTGAGCTAATTAACCGTAAACTGCCTGAGGAGTAGTAACAGTAGTCGCTCAGTTGTGTCCACATAGGACCTTTGTGACCCCGTGGACTGTGGCCTGCCAGGCTCCTCTGTCCATGGGACTCTCCAGGCAAGAATACTGGAATGGGGAGCCATTCCTTTCTCCAAGGGATCTTCCTGACACAAGGACTGAACCTGGGTCTCCCTCATCTTGCAGGCAGATTCTCTACTGTCTGAGCCACCAGGGAAGCCCAATAAACTACCGAAAGGGCTATTATAAAGATAAAGGTTCCCACAATAGTTGACTGTTTATTGTCAAGGCCTGGATGTGTTGCTCTGTGCTGGGGTTGAGAGCACCCAGAGTATGTCAAAGAGTTAGTTGTGCAGCAAGTTGCTTGAGTAACTGGAGTATGGCCTTTTTACAGACAGAGCCTGACAACATAACTCTGAGCTGAGATGAAGATAATAAATGGAGTCAAAGCCAGGTTAGCGGTGAGAGAGGGTAAGCCTTGCCTGACCAGAAGGTGTCACAGGATAAGCTAGGAAAAACAGCAACTGAAACCAGCTGGACTCGGGCTTTAATAACCTAGGATAGTTCAGATAGCCTCAAGTCAGCTACTGGTGAAGCAAGCTACCAACTGCTTTAAGTGGAGGCTAGACTCCGTCAGGACCGAGTGGCCTTGTCCCAGGCTATGACCAGGAGCTCGGCCACGTGGTGAGAAGGTATAATTCTCCACATGGTCTGGGTGCATTGTTTCAACTTTTGGCATCTTATTTGCTCATCAGAAGCCCTGGCAACCCAAGGACTACCGTCAGGACTTGAAAGACCCTGAAAGCTGGATATCTCCCCAGGAAATTGAATCTTCGCTTCTCACATCCCCTCACACTCCAACAGACATCCCCATATGCCATCAAAGCAGGTTGACAGCCCTATTATGTGTGGGCCTCAATAATCCAATCAGTTGTAGACCTGAATAGACCAACAGCAACAACAACAACAACAAAAATGACAAGTAAAGGGGAACTCTTCTTGCCTAAGCCAGTGGCATTAGCTTTTGCTGCCTTTGAACTTGAGTTAAAACATCAGCCCTTCTTGAGTTTGGAGTCTTTTGGCTTTCAGGCTAGAATTCACACCATCTGTTTGCTGGAGAAGGTAGTCAAGAGAATGTGACCATGACTGCCTCTCAAGCTGAACTCAGGCTGTCCGTTGAAGGTGCTTCACCCCATCCTGTCCTTGGAACGGCTGAATGGAAAGAGTTCAGCTCTGGATGGAATTTCAGGTTCAAAGTCTATCACTGCTAAGCCTTCTGACGTTGGGTAATTTGTTTTTGTGTGTGTTTTTTAACTGAGGTATAGTCGACTGACAGTACTGTGTTAATTTCTGCTATATGGCAAATGACTGAATTGCACGAGCTGCCACTGCTCAGACCCTCAGTCATGTCCAACTCTGTGCCGCTATGGATTGTAGCCCATCGCGCTTCTCTGTCCATGAGGTTCCCTTGGAAAGAATGCTGTAGTGGGGCGCCACTTCCCGGGTGCGTGTCAGGATCGAATATCTCCTGCCTGGGTGCGGCCACAGGGAAGCACTCAGCTAACATCCACGTAAGCTGATCGCTTCAGGTCTTCATTTGTTTTCACTTGGAAAACTAGGACGATGATGATGCAGTAACTCTTGCTCAAAATATGACATTAGGCTTTTACAGAAACTATTCACTTTCACTTTTCACTTTCATGCACTGGGGAAGGAAATGGCAGCCCACTCCAGTATTCTTGCCTAGAGAATTCCAGGGATGGGGGAGCCTGGTGGGCTGCCGTCTATGGGGTTGCACAGAGCCGGACAGGACTGAAGCGACTTAGCAGCAAATGGAACAAAGAGTGTGAAATCAAATAGGCATTCTTGAAAGTTTAGCTCAGCTGCCATTTTCCACAATAAAGCCTTTCTGATCCCTTCATTTCCTTTTCCTGTCCCCCTTGTCGCTTTTCTGACCCCTGAGTTGCTTGGTTTCTTTTTATCACTACTTTCTAATGGCAACTTTATTCCTTCCTGTTAAAATAATTAGATTGTAAATTTCTGAAGATAGAACTCCATGTGTAAGTCATCCTTTGGGGTGCAAGATATTTCTAGAAAATTTCTTATGTGTCATAAATGTTCACAAAGAGCAGTTGAGGGATTAAGCAAACCTGATTCCTGATGAACTTAACAAAGAAGCAATTCATTGATTCATTAGATGTTTATTTTTTAATCAATAATAACCTACTTATGAAAAATTTTTGCATGAGATGATTTCCACATTCCTTTTTGAAAAAGTGTGGACTTGGATAATGTGTATTTGGGGTTATCTGATGTTGTCAATAAAAAGACATCCATGTAACTAGTTCACTTTTTGAAGGAATCCTTGGAAATTTGGGAAATGTTGTGCATTGTGTTAGCTATTCAGTCATGTCCAACTCTTTACAACTCCATGGACTGTAGCTTGCCAGACTCCTCTGTCCACGGGCTATGCAATGTTGGGGTCTAGGGAAAGGATCCCTTGAAAGACTGAAATGGTGTTTCTCTACCTAAAGAAGTTGAAGCACTGGAGAGAATCCTAATTTTTTTTTAAAGAAAATCAAGTTATAAGTGGTCCACTGGAGAAGAGAATGGCAAACCACTTTAGTGTTCTTGCTTTGAGAACTCCATGAACAACATGAAAAGGCAAAAAATAGGGCACTGCAGATGAGCTCACCGGATTAGTAGGTGCCCAATATGCTTCTGAAGATCAGTGGAGAAATAACTCCAGAAAGAATGAAGGAAAGGAGCCAAAGCAAAAACAACACCCTGTTGTGGATGTGACTGGTGATGAAAGTAAAGTCTGATGCTGTAAAGAGCAATATTGCATAGCAACCTGGAATGTTAGGTCCATAAATCAAGGCAAATCAGAAGTGGTAAACAGGAGATGGCAAGAGTGAATATCGAAATTTTAGGAGTCAGGGAACTAAAATGGACTGGGATGGGTGAATTTAACTCAGATGACCATTATATCTACTACTGTGGGCAGGAATATCTTAGAAGAGGAGTAGTCATCATAGTCAACAAAAGAGTCTGAAATGCAGTACTTGGATGCAATCTCAAAAACAACAGAATGATTTCTGTTCATCTCTAAGGCAAACCATTCAATATCACAGTAATCCAAGTCCATGCCCCAACCAGTAATGCTGAAGAAGCTGAAGTTGAACGGTTCTATGAAGACCTTCTAGAACTAACACCCCCCAAAGATGTTCTTTTCATTCTAGGGGACTGGAATGCAAAAGTAGGAAGGCAAGAAATACCTGGAGTAACAGGCAAATTTGACCTTAGAGTACAAAACGAAGCAGATCAAAGGCTGACAGTTTTTCCAAAAGAACACACTGGTCATAGCAAATGCCCTTTTCCAACAATGCAAGAAAAGACTCTACACATGGACATCACCAAATGGTCAACACAGAAATCAGATTGATTATATTCTTTGCAGCCAAAGATAGAGAAGCTCTACACAGTCAGCAAAAACAAGACCGGGAGCTGACTGTGGCTCAGATCATGAACTCCTTATTGCCAAATTCAGACTTAAATTGAAGAAAGTGGGGAAAACCACTAGACCATTCAAGTATGACCTAAATCAAATCCCTTATGATTATACAATGAAAGTAACAAACAGATTCAAGGGACTAGATCTGATAGAGTGCCTGAAGAACTATGGACAGAGGTTCATGACACTGTACAGGAGGCAGTGATCAAGACCATCCCCAAGAAAAAGGAATGCAAAAATGCAAAATGGTTGTCTGAGGAGGCCTTACAAATACCTGAGAAAAGAAGAGAAACTAAAGGTAAAGGAGAAAAGGAGAGATGCACCCATTTGAAAGCAGAGTTCCAAAGAATAGTAAGGAGAGATAAGAAAGCCTTCCTTGGTGATCAAGACAAAGAAACAGAGGAAAAGAACAGAATGGGAAAGGCTAGAGATCTCTTCAAGAAAATTAGAGATACCAAGGGAACATTTCCCGCCAAGATGGGCTCAATAAAGGACAAAAATGGGAATGCACAGAAGAACTACACAAAAAAGATCTTCATGACCCGGATAATCACGATGGTGTGATCACTCACCTAGAACCAGACATCCTGGAATGTGAAGTCAAGTGGGCCTTAGGAAGCATCACTATGAACAGAGCTAGTGGAGGTGATGGAATCCCAGTTGAGGTATTTCAATCTTAAAAGATGATGCTGTGAAAGTGCTGCACTCAATATGCCAGAAAATATGGAAAACTCAGCAGTTGCCACAGGACTGGAAAAGGTCAGTTTTCATTCCAATCCCAAAGAAAGGCAATGCCAAAGAATGCTCAAATAATTGTGCCTGTCTCACATGCTAGCAAAGTAATGCTCAAAATGCTCCAAGCCAGGCTTCAACAGTACGTGAACCTTGAACTTCCAGATGTTCAAGCTGGATTTAGAGAAGACAAAGGAACCAGATATCAAATTGCCAACATTCGCTGTATCATTGAAAAAGCAAGAGAATACCAGAAAAACATCTATTTCTGCTTTACTGACTATGCCAAAGCCTTGGACTGTGTGGGTCACAACAAACCATGGAAAATTCTTCAAGAGATGGAAATACCAGACCACCTGACCTCCCTCCTGAGAAATCTGTATGCAGGTCAAGAAGCAACAGTTAGAACTGGACACAGAACAGCAGACTGGTTCCAAATCAGGAAAGGAGTACATTAAGGCTGTATATTGTCACCCTGCTTATTTAATTTATATGCAGTGTATGTCATGAGAAACACTGGACTGGATGAAGCACAAACTGGAATCAAATTGCCAGGAGAAATATAAATAACCTCAAATATGCAGATGACACCACCCTTATGGCAGAAAGCAAAGAACTAAAGAGCCTCTTGATGAAACTGAAAGAGAAGAGTGAAAAAACTGGCTTAAAACTCAACATTCAGAAAACTAAGATCATGGCATCTGGTTCCATCACTTTATAGCAAATAGATGGGGAAACAATGGAAACAGTGACAGACTTTATATTGGGGGGCTCCAAAATCACTGAGAATGGTGACTGCAGCCATAAAATTGAAAGATATAATTGTGCCTGTCTCACATGCTAGCAAAGTAATGCTCAAAATGCTCCAAGCCAGGCTTCAACAGTACGTGAACCTTGAACTTCCAGATGTTCAAGCTGGATTTAGAGAAGACAAAGGAACCAGATATCAAATTGCCAACATTCGCTGTATCATTGAAAAAGCAAGAGAATACCAGAAAAACATCTATTTCTGCTTTACTGACTATGCCAAAGCCTTGGACTGTGTGGGTCACAACAAACCATGGAAAATTCTTCAAGAGATGGAAATACCAGACCACCTGACCTCCCTCCTGAGAAATCTGTATGCAGGTCAAGAAGCAACAGTTAGAACTGGACACAGAACAGCAGACTGGTTCCAAATCAGGAAAGGAGTACATTAAGGCTGTATATTGTCACCCTGCTTATTTAATTTATATGCAGTGTATGTCATGAGAAACACTGGACTGGATGAAGCACAAACTGGAATCAAATTGCCAGGAGAAATATAAATAACCTCAAATATGCAGATGACACCACCCTTATGGCAGAAAGCAAAGAACTAAAGAGCCTCTTGATGAAACTGAAAGAGAAGAGTGAAAAAACTGGCTTAAAACTCAACATTCAGAAAACTAAGATCATGGCATCTGGTTCCATCACTTTATAGCAAATAGATGGGGAAACAATGGAAACAGTGACAGACTTTATATTGGGGGGCTCCAAAATCACTGAGAATGGTGACTGCAGCCATAAAATTGAAAGATGCTTGCCCCTTGGAAGAAAAGCTATGACCAACCTAGACAGTATTTTAAAAAGCAGAGACATTACTTTGCCAACAAAGGTCCAGCTAGTCAAGGCTATGGTTTTTCCGGTAGTCATGTATTCATGTGAGAGTTGAACTGTAAAGAAAGCTGAGCACTGAAGAACTGATGCCTTTGAATTGTAGTGTTGGAGGAGACTCTTGAGTGTCCCTTGAACTGCAAAGAGATCCAACCAGTCCATCCTAAAGGAAATGAGTCCTGAATATTCCTTGGAAGGACTGATGTTGAAGCTGAAACTCCAGTAGTTTGGCTACCTCATGAGAAAGACTGACTCATTGGAAAAGACCTTGCTGCTGGGAAAGGTAGAAGGCAGGAGGAGAAGGGGACGGCAGAGGATGAGACGGCATCACTGACTCTATGGACATGAGTTTGCGTGAACTCTGGGAGCTGGTGATGGACAGGGAGGCGTGGCATGCTGCGCTCCATAGGGTCCCAAACTGAAATGAACTGAACTGAGAGTGATGAGACATTTCTTATTCTCATAAATTTCTTGGACTCTGGAGTTGCAAATTCACAGCTGCTGCTTATGGCGTTTAAGCCTTGGTCATCAAAGGCCTGTGAGCCTGTCGTCAAGCTGACATAGGGGCCGCCCTTTAAGCTCAGCTGCGGCACGGCTGCCCCATCCAAGACGGTCACCCGCCACTTGGACAACCCGTTCCAGGCTGCCTGACCACGGAGGACACTGAACAGCCTGCAGGGGCAATGGATTCCTGAAACAGCCAGAGCTGTGGTTTTGACATTTTACGGCACATTAGAATCGCCGGGGGGACTTAAAAACTCTGGAGGCCCTTGGGATCACCACATACCAATGAGATCCTAATGCTTGGAGGCATAGGAGCCAGGTGATTCCAATGTCCAGCAAAGCCTGGGGACTATCCGTTGCCTTCGATCACCCCGCTGTTGCTGAGCCTCATTCCACTTTGTATGGTTTTTGTGTTCCTCCTCCAGTTACTGTGCATAGACACCATTTCAGCCTCTGGAATTGCTTGCTCTATAATCCCTCCTGCCAGCTCTATTTCTAATACCTATTTTCCTTGATCTCTGATGAGCCAACCTAATGTCAATTCCTCCTATAAGTGGTAACCTCCTTCCCTGAGGAGTGAAGATTGCCAACAAGCCCTGCCCGCTGCCATCAGCTAGACAAGGTGGCGTGTTGCTCCCAGACAGGACGTTTGCTGCAGAACTGTAAGCCCCCATCCAATAAGCCTCTGACGTCTCTAAATAATAATAATAATAATTTCAGACCATGCCTCTTCTTGGGCTCCCCTGGTGACTCAAACCATAAAGAATCTGCTTCCAATGCAGAAGACCTGGGTTCAGTCCCTGGGTTGAGCAGATCTCCTAGGGAAGAAAATGGCAACTCACTCCAGAATTCTAGCCTGGAGAATTCCATGGACAAAGGAGCCTAGCAGACCACAGTCCACGGGGTCATGATGAGTTGGGCATGAGAAAGCAACTAACACACACACACTTTATGCTTCTTCTTAGGCCTCCTGCCCTGTCTGGACTTGCATTAACTAGTTGATTAAAACTTGGTCATATGGAGACATTTTCTGAGATGTAGGACTTGAGGATGATTATATTTACTGAAGTAGGAAGTTTAAATTTTGACCAAGGAACACCTGGTCCTCCATTATTTCACCAATGCAGTATTTTCTTTCAGCAGTGGTTCCTAAACTCGTCTGTACTTCGGAATCATCTGGAGGGTTTAAAAACTGCTGAAGCCATTGCTCTGTCCTCAGGCATTGTGATTTAGCTGGTCTAGGCTGTGGCCTGGACTTTGGGATCTCATAAATATCCTCAGGCAATTCTAATGTGCGGAGAAGTTGAGACCACTGACTTAAGAGGAATGGCCTGGCTTTTCAATTTAGTTGCAAAAATGCACTGCAGTATAAAATGTTTCATGATGTTCAAACAATGAAACAAACTCAAATGCCACAAAAATGGAATTCTGTTACTCTATATGATCTATATAAGTCTTTTATTTTTAATTTGGTATAGTTGAGTTACTGTATTAGTTTTAGGTATATAATATGGTGATTAGTATTTTTATAGGATATACTCTATACAAAGTTATTATAAAAAATTGACTATGTTCCCTGTGCTATACATTATATCTTGTAACTTAGTTCATACCTAGTAGATATTTAAGTCTCTGTTGCATCTTTAAACAGAACTGCGTTTTGGGGGTAGGTGCTTTGCTTTCCCATCTTGTGTGTCTGGTTTGACATATCTGGGTTTGTCTTTTGTCTTTGATATACTTGTCCTTCCCATTCATTTTTATGTTCTTCAATTTCTCTGTCCTCTCCTTTGTTTTATAGGTCTCACATTTATGAATCTTCCCTCTTTAACTTTCTATGATATATAATTTAGCATCCTTTATTACTGGTTTTTATAAACATTAAACCTGAAGAAGGTAATGGCAACCCACTCCAGGATTCTTTCCTGGGAAATCCCATGGACAGAGGAGCCTGGTGGGCTTACAGTCCTTGGGGTCACAAAGAGTCGGACATGACTGAGTGAGCACACAGACATTAAATGTTTTTAAAAATCATTTTAAAATGAAAAAATGAACCCCAAGGGTTTGGGGACTTTTGGTTTCACACTGACACATCCATATGACAAAGAAACTGAAGATGAGTAATTCTTAAACTGGTCAACAGCGTATATGAGATCCTTAGGGTTGCTGTCACAAAGCACCACCAATTCAGTGCCCCAGACAATAGAAACGTATTGACTCACAGTACATTCTGAAGGCTAAAAACCCAAGACCACAATGTTGGCAAGACTCTTTCCTTCTGAGGGCTCTTCCAGAACAGAATCTATCTCCTGCCTCCCGCGTGGCGACTGGTGGCTGCTGGCAGCGTTGGCACTGCTCAGCACACAGCAGCCTCACTGGCCTCTGCCTTCATCTCCACACGGCATTCTCCCTGCAGACATGTCTGTCTCAGTGTGTTCGGACTGCTGTAACAGAACGCCACAGACAGGGCAGCCTGTGAACAACAGGGACGGATTCCTCAGTTTCGGAGGCGGCAAGTCCAACACCACGGTCAGGGTCTAGTTACAGACTGCCGACTTCTCGCTGTGTTCTCCCACGGTGGGAGGGGGGCGGGAGCTCTGTGCGGCTGCTCTTATTAAGGCCACAATCCCACCCATGGGGGCTCTGCACGCCTCACCACCTCCCATGGACCCCCTGCTACCCCCATCACCTTGAGGCTAAGATGTCAACAGATGAATTTTAGGGGGGCACAAACATTCAAACCATAGCAATGTCTATGCCCACAGGTCCCTTCTCTTAACAGGGACTGGGGATATGGCCAAAGGCCCTGCTCCCACAATTTTACACTGTGCAGCAGTTGAGGAGGCAGATCACAAAGGAGGAATGCAGGGATGTGCTAGGCGGCAGTGCGTAAATCCAGACAGGCAGGACGGTGGATAACAACGGCAGAGGCTGCTACTGTGCAGGCGGCCAGGGAGGCCTTCCCCTTAAAGTGACGGGCTCTTATGGGAACTGAGAGAGCAGCCATTCGGATGTCTGTGCGGAGACATTTCCAAGGAAAACACATTGCAGTGGAAAGGTCCTCAGGTGTGCCTGTGTCTGGCATACTGGAGAAACAGCAAGAAGGCCTCCAGGACACACTGGAGGGCGTGGGAATGGACGGAGGGGCATCCGTGGGGGCAGCACGGGGAGGTGATTTAGGGCCACTTGTTAGGGCTTTGGATTTGACTCTGAGTAAGAAGGCAAGCCAATGACTGGATGGGAGGGGAGACGTGAGGTGATTTGCTGTTTTAAAGAGTCGCTCTGGAGCTCCCCAGGTGGAGATAGTGGTAATGAACCTGCATGCCAAGGCAGGAGAAGCAAGCTTGATCCCCCAGAGGAGGGAATGGCAACCTACTCCAGTGTTCCTGCCTGGAGAATCCCATGAACAGAGGAGCCCGGCGAGCTACAATCCGTAGTGTCACACAGAGTTGAACACGACTGAAGGGACTTATCACACGTGCTCTCAAAGAGCTTCTCTAACACAGGGAGAACAGGCTTTTTAAAATATCGAAGCCAAAAAGTCTTGCTGGTAAAAATCTCACTTTTGTAATTTCCTATTTTCCTAAAATAAAAGCTTAAACTTCAGTTGGACAGAAATTGATTTTCATCTTGCAGAGCAAATAAACAGTAAAATTTCATTTTAGAACCAATCAATTTTAACTTCCCTATCTGCATTACATAACACCACATTTGAAATAATTTTCTTTTCTATCAAATGTGGTGCAGATACGTTAGCATTATATTCAAATGTACAGGTATTGTTTTCAGCAGAATTCAAAGTTGCTCTTACTGGTGAAACTGTCATAAAACAGGGCTTTAACAGACGTATGTTGATTCATTAGAATAGAAGTTGATGTTGCAAAAAGGAAAGTAGCAGATAAAACAAGTAATTGCTTTTGTTTCTATGGCCACATGAATCATTTTTTATTAAACTAAAATGTCAGGGCTTTATTGCATTGATGTCAGCTATTAATGTACATATTCATACTTTTAATGTAAATAACAATACTAATTAATGAGTGCTGGTTATTTTGCAGAAGACATAGGAAAGAGGGGTTTGATGCCTGGTGGGGAAGATCCCTTGGAGAAGGAAATGGCAACCCACTCCAGTTTTCTTGCCTGGAAAATTCCATGGACAGAGGAGACGGGTGGGCTACAGTCCATGGTGTTGCAAAAAGTCAACAGGCCTGAGCGCACACACGCACACATTTTCTGCATGGCTAACTTGCAAGTCGTATAGTATTCCTGAACTTTCGGCTCCTCACTTACAAATAGGGAGCTAATAATTACAAATTTCTCAATGAATTAAAAATAATGTTTGTTGATGTTTGATACAAGTTTAGCACACAAATGACATGATTTGTAATTGTTATTAACAGCTGGTTGATATAGGAATTGGTAACCACTGCCTATTAATTTTAGCATTTTAAATGTTCAAAATAAATACTTAAAACTTGCCTTGTTTATAAAAGAAAAAAGTCAATTGCAAATAAATTCTCAAGATAGTCTCAGGTTAATAATTTTTCTTTGTGATTAACTAGAGTCTGAATTGGCTTCACTAATAAGCAAATATGTTCTAGTTTTATAAGCATAAATTATTACAAGTCCTTTTTTCTCTAAAGGAAATGTGTATTTAGATATTTTTTCTTGTGCATGGAGATCACAGATTTGGGGAAACGTTTCTGAGAGGTAGTGGTTTAGATTCTATAGTTTCCTAGACGCACTGTATGTAAACGGTTTTCTTTCTCTATTGCACATCCTGTATTGGGATTCTGTGGGCAGCAATCAGGCCTTCTGTATTTTATGGACTCAATAACTGCACCCTTCAGTGTGCTACTGACTAAGAATTAGAAAATCAGACTGGAGGAGAGTATCTCTTGTTCCATCCACTCTGTAGTCCCCAGTAAACACCTCCTGAAGGACTTTCAAATCTTTTGGTATAAGGCATCTCTGCATAGAACGGATTCACTCTGTTCCTCAAACCTTGGTAAATAGATGACCTCTGAAAGATTGCAGTTTTCTAATTTATATTTTTATTTGATAACGAGTTTATAAAATTTTTCCCTACTTGAAGTCTCATATTTAATTAAATCTGCTTTTATATCATTTTTACTGACAGATACTAATTCTGCTGGGCTTCTCTGATAGCTTGGCTAATAAAGAATCCTCCTGCAATGGAGGAGACCCTGGTTCAATTCTAGGGTCAAGAAAGTCCCCTGAAGAAGGGATAGGCTGCCCACTCCCATATTCATGGGCTTCCCTGGTAGCTCAGATGGTAAAGAATCTGTCTGCAATGTGAGAGACGTGGGTTTGATCCCTGAGTTAGGAAGATTCCCCTGGAGGGGGGCATGGCAACCCACTCCAGTATTCTTGCGTGAAGAATCCCTGTGGTCAGAGGGGCCTGATGAGCTATAGTCTATGGGGTCACAAAGAGTCAGACATGACTGAGCAACTAAGGACAGCATTAATTCTGCTCCCCCATACTTAATTTGGTCCAGTTTTGGTTCAATTATATGCATAGTCTTTTTCAAACTAAACATTCAGTGTTTACCATAAGACTGGTAAAAATGATGAAGAATTTTGAAGACATCACTCACCAAAATTAACTCAAAATGGATTAAAGACTTAAATGCAAGATCTGAAACCATAAAACTCCTGAAAGAAAACAGAAAAAAAGCTTTTAGAAATGGATATTGGCAATAGTCATTGAAATGAAGAAGCAACCTAAGGAGAAGGAGAAAACATTTACAGATGACTCAACTGTATAGGGTTGATATCCCAAATATATAAGGAATGCACATAATGCAGTATCAGAAGCAAAACAAAGCAAAAACAAATAATCTAATTAAAAATAGGCAAAGCAACTTGGACGGACCCAAAGAGAATCATACAGAGTGAAATTAGTTGGGAAGAGAAGAAGAAACATTGTGTGGCATCCCGCACACAGCCAGTCTAAAAGGGAGTGACACAGATGAGCTCACAGAACAGAAACACACTCAGACTCTGAGAAAAAGTCTGCGGTGGTTGGGAGAAAGGGTGCAGGGAGGGATGATCAGGGAGTTTGGGATGGACATGTACACACGGCTGTATTCAAAATGGATCCCCAGCAAGGACCTCATGCAGCACCTGGAACTCTGCTCAGCGTTATGTAGCAGCCTGGATGGGAGGGGAGTTTGGGGGAGAATGGATACATGTGTATGTACGGCTGAGTCTCTTCCCTGTTCACCTGAAACTATCACAATATTGTTTGTTCGTTACACCCTATACCCTAATACATAAAAACAAACTGAAAAATTTTTTAAACTGAGCAAAAGAACCGAATGGACATTTTTATAAAGAGGATCTACAAATGACCAACAGATCTGTAAACTGGTGTTGAATATCACTAATCATCAGGGAGATACAAATCAAAACCACAGGGAGACCACCTCACACTAGACAGAATTATCACAAAGATGAGATCACACATACTGGCAAGGATGTGGAGAAAAGGGAATACTTAAACACCATTGGTGGGATTATAAACTGGTGCAGTCACTAAGAAAAATAGTATAGAGGTTCTTCAAAAAATTATGACATAGAGCTACTATGAAATCCAGAAATCCCACTTCTAGTTATATATACAAAGGAAATGAAAGTACTATCTTGAAGAGATACATCCTGTTCTGTTTAGGTGATATAGAGGCTTGTCTTTTTGGTGTAATTTGAGCTGAGGGGGAAAAAAAGGCTACTTGCTTCCACACATTAATCCCACTTCAGGCTTATCCAGCCCCTAAAATTCTCAATCTTGATCATTTCTTTACTTTCCGTCATTTCAGCCAGAGGTTCTCTTTTGCAATGAGTAACCTACAACCACAGCATTAGAGCCAGTAGCATCCATTTACAAAGACTAAAGCAAATTGCGTGCATGCTCGGTTGCTAAGTCATGTCTGACTCTTTGTGTTCCCAAGGATCATACCCCACCAGGCTGCTCTGTCCATGGGATTTCCCAGGAGAGAATCCTGGAGTGGGTTGCTATTTTCTTCTTCAGAGGATATTCCCAACCCTGGGATTGGACCCAAGTTTCCTCCATCTCCTGCATTGCTGGCAGATTCTTTACCCACTGAGCCACCAGGGAAGCCTCATGAAACAGATTAATCAGCAACTAATAATGATAACTATGGGTGGCTGAATATTTATTATGTTTCCGGCACCTAGCTAAGTGGTTTTCATTTCATTTATTCCTCATAAAAATGGAAGAGTTGCCAGCACGTTACACATATAAGGAACGGAGTGCATGAATGTGAGCGACCTGGCCAGACTTCACGGACTCTGTTAAATGGTGGAGAAATCACTAGAATTCAGGTTGGCTCACTCTAAAACCCAGGGCCATCATCATTTTCTGATTGTGCTGTCCTGGCTGTGAGAAAAAGCTTGACAGACAGAAGGCAAGTCAGGATAGGTACTTTGAGGCCAGAAGGATATTGAACAGTTTAGAATACAGGATTCTAGCCAAGACCTTGTGAGGTGGACAATGATGAGAATCCTGGAGGTCAGGATCCAGCAAGAACAAGCCCAAATCACACAAGTAGTCAGAATTCCAAGAAACAGGCCTCTGGACACTTAGATGGTTTCTCTGAGGCGTAAACAATTCATTTCAAAATTAAGCATTAAGGGCACCTCTCTGATGGCCCAGTGGTTAGCAGTCCAGCTTCTAGTGCGGGGGATGCAGTGTGGCCCTCGGTCAGGGGACTAGGATCCCACTTGCTGCAGGGCAGCTGGGCGTGCGTGCCACAACTACTCAGCCCATGTGCCGCAACTGAGACCCAAAGCAACAGAATAAATATTTTTTTTAATTAAGCATTAGGGACATTAATACTTCATTGCTGTAAAGCTTGATATTGTGTTTAGCTGTTCATTTTCTACAGCTAAGAAGGAAGACTGTTTGACAACATTTTGGTTTTAATGATATGGCTGACATGATTAATAGCACTAATATGTGCCAGGTAATTACAGTGTTAAATGTAATGTTAGTGTGAGAGAGTAGTGAATTTTGATGCACTGAAGAATAAAGCAGCCTAAAGGGACACTGCCTAGGCAATTAATTATAATCAGTTTTATGCAAGATACATAACTGCATTAACAGGGTGTGGTCTACTAGTCACGGTTCATCCAAGAGTGTCTGAAAGATGCAGCGAGAAAGCAGGTCCTGTTTATTAGTCTGCTTGGGCTGTTGTAACAAAATGCCATAGGCCGGGTGGCTTAAACAACAGACATTTATTTTCTCACAGTCTGGAGGCTGTTGACACGGCCTCATCTCTCTGCACAGGGAGGGAGAGGGCTCTGAACTCTCCTCCTCTTTTTTTTTTTTTTTTGGCTGCCTGGCCTGCAGGATCTTAGTTCCCCAGTCGGGAATTGAACCCATGCACCTGTGGTGGAAGCACAGAGTCTTAACCACCGGGCCACCAGGGAAGCCCCCTCTCCTCTTTTCATGAGGACACCAGTCCTGTTGGACAAAGGCCCCATCCTTACGATCTCATTTCAACTTAATTACCTCCCTAAAGGCTATCTCCAAAAAGAGTCATGGGAGGGGTTTAGCCTTTGCCACACTAATTTCGGGGGGAAGACAACTTAGTCCATAACACCCGATGCCCGCACTGAAATTGAGACTTGCCCTGGGATTGGGGTGTCAGGAACCAGTGCCCTCAGTCACCAAATCGTGTCCAGCTCTCGCGACCCCAGGAACTGTAGCCCACCGGGCTCCTCTGTCCTCTGCCCACGGGATTCCCCAAGCAGGAATATGGATGTGGGTTGCCATTTCTTTCTCCAGGTGATTTTTCCTGACCCAGGGATCAAACCCAGGTCTCCTGCATTACAGTTGGATTCTTTACCAACCGAGCCACCAGGGAAGCCCGTGGAGCTGAAGTCCTGGCTCCCCAGGAGAGAGCTCCTGACCGTTCCCTTCTTATAAGACTCTTCCTGCAGCTTCTAAAAGGGAGTGCTAATGACCAGCACCTTTCTCACAGGATTGTTACGAAGAGTAAATGAAACGAAAGGTAAACAGCACAGACTGCAGATCCTGGCTGGCCAAGAAATGTTAGTTATTACTGTTGTTGCTCTCGATAGCTTTTGGCAAACATCAAGTTTGAGTTACATACTAGAATTTGAAAAAAATCACATAGTGTTACAAGAAAGTAGAATTGATGTTAGAGATATTAGAAAGGTCTTATGGGACAAAGACTTTATTTAAAGCATAAGGCCAACTTGCTTACTTCTGTGTTCCCCAAAAGTAAGAACAAATTGTTTAAAAAAAATAATGTAAGAAAACATTCATTTTGCTAATAGCTACTTGTTTGAGAAATGCCAACTTTATAAAACATTTACAAGAATACAGTGACGACACATTAATTATATCATGAAAAATGCAAATGGGGTCAATATTTAAAGGCGTGAAATTCTAGATGAACATTTCTCTTGAAAGTAGCAAATTGTCAGTTATAATTTTTCAATAAAGGTATAAAAATACAAGATGTAAAAGCAAAACTTTAGAAAAACTAAAGGCATGGCATGATAAAATGGCTTCTGACTTTGTTCAGATCACAGTAGTCTTCTGCAGTAAGCTAATCCCCTGCAAATGAAGTAGCTCATAAGGATACCACTGGGAATGAGTTAAATGGCTTATTGACAAGAATACTAATCATCAGAGTTCAGGATTCAGACTACAAGAAACATGCTATTTTATAAACATGAGTATATAGCAATATAGAGAATAACAGATTATCCAAGCACAGAGTCTTAACCACCGGGCCACCAGGGAAGCCCCCTCTCCTCTTTTCATGAGGACACCAGTCCTGTTGGACAAAGGCCCCATCCTTACGATCTCATTTCAACTTAATTACCTCCCTAAAGGCTATCTCCAAAAAGAGTCATGGGAGGGGTTTAGCCTTTGCCACACTAATTTCGGGGGGAAGACAACTTAGTCCATAACACCCGATGCCCGCACTGAAATTGAGACTTGCCCTGGGATTGGGGTGTCAGGAACCAGTGCCCTCAGTCACCAAATCGTGTCCAGCTCTCGCGACCCCAGGAACTGTAGCCCACCGGGCTCCTCTGTCCTCTGCCCACGGGATTCCCCAAGCAGGAATATGGATGTGGGTTGCCATTTCTTTCTCCAGGTGATTTTTCCTGACCCAGGGATCAAACCCAGGTCTCCTGCATTACAGTTGGATTCTTTACCAACCGAGCCACCAGGGAAGCCCGTGGAGCTGAAGTCCTGGCTCCCCAGGAGAGAGCTCCTGACCGTTCCCTTCTTATAAGACTCTTCCTGCAGCTTCTAAAAGGGAGTGCTAATGACCAGCACCTTTCTCACAGGATTGTTACGAAGAGTAAATGAAACGAAAGGTAAACAGCACAGACTGCAGATCCTGGCTGGCCAAGAAATGTTAGTTATTACTGTTGTTGCTCTCGATAGCTTTTGGCAAACATCAAGTTTGAGTTACATACTAGAATTTGAAAAAAATCACATAGTGTTACAAGAAAGTAGAATTGATGTTAGAGATATTAGAAAGGTCTTATGGGACAAAGACTTTATTTAAAGCATAAGGCCAACTTGCTTACTTCTGTGTTCCCCAAAAGTAAGAACAAATTGTTTAAAAAAAATAATGTAAGAAAACATTCATTTTGCTAATAGCTACTTGTTTGAGAAATGCCAACTTTATAAAACATTTACAAGAATACAGTGACGACACATTAATTATATCATGAAAAATGCAAATGGGGTCAATATTTAAAGGCGTGAAATTCTAGATGAACATTTCTCTTGAAAGTAGCAAATTGTCAGTTATAATTTTTCAATAAAGGTATAAAAATACAAGATGTAAAAGCAAAACTTTAGAAAAACTAAAGGCATGGCATGATAAAATGGCTTCTGACTTTGTTCAGATCACAGTAGTCTTCTGCAGTAAGCTAATCCCCTGCAAATGAAGTAGCTCATAAGGATACCACTGGGAATGAGTTAAATGGCTTATTGACAAGAATACTAATCATCAGAGTTCAGGATTCAGACTACAAGAAACATGCTATTTTATAAACATGAGTATATAGCAATATAGAGAATAACAGATTATCCCCAACATTTAGCAACTGTAAACAACAATATATATTTATTATCTCACACATGTGGGTCAGGAAGCTGGTTATGGATTAGTTGGGTGGTTCTGTCTTGAAAAGTTTCATGGTTCAGGCAACAGGCAGTCATCTGAAGCTTTGGCTAGGCCTGGGGGATTTCCAAGACAGCTCACTTCCAGGACTCTGCACAGTTGCTTGCTGACTCGTTGCAGGAGGCCTCAGTTCTCTGCCTCATGGACTCAGCCCGGGGATGCTCGAGCACCCATCTGATGCAGCAGTCACATGCCCAGGTGACTAGGATAAGGTGGAAGCTCCATCGTATTCAGGACCTTACCTTGAAAGTCACATGCCATTACTACCCCTATGCTCAATCACTCTATATAATGTTTGTATAGGAAGTAGATTCCGGGAAGAAGGAAGCTGGTGAAATCAGAATTCCTAGAGTTCAACAAGAAGTTTGTGTGGGGTCAGAGGAGGCATGTTTGGAGTAGTGGTAGAAGGGCGTTTGGTGGGAATTGCATGAAGTTAATAAATAAACCACCAAGACGGCATGCCCCACTGTCTTCCTAATCACCTTACTCTTAATTACCAAATCAGCTCAGAGTTAAGTCCTCTGAGTTTTAGGGTCCTAACTCTTTTTAGTCTTGCACCAGGCCCACAGTAGACAAAACCTTCATTCCATACAGGCCCTGGCTTACCGCTGAAATATACTCCCAGCTAAAATCTATGAGAACCTATTTATTGTTGGGTCAGAGAAGAAAATGAATGAAAGTTCCATTTAGTAACAGAAGGGTAAAAATGTGCTTCTGTTTGTGAAATAGCCGATTTATTGAGAAAAAAGTAACTTTGGGGGAAGGTTAGTTAGCACTCTCAAGTCAGACATGCATTTTTATTGCGTTGTAAGGCTTATGTGAAGAAAGCTGAGCGCCAAAGAATTGATGCTTTTGAACTGTGGTGTTGGAGAAGACTCTTGAGAGTCCCTTGGACTGCAAGGAGATCCAACCAGTCCATTCTGAAGGAGATCAGCCCTGGGTGTTCTTTGGAGGGAATGATGCTAAAGCTGAAACTCCAGTACTTTGGCCACCTCATGTGAAGAGTTGACTCATTGTAAAAGACTCTGATGCTGGGAGGGATTGGGGGCAGGAGGAGAAGGGGACGACCGAGGATGAGATGGCTGGATGGCATCACCGATTCAATGGACATGAGACTGAGTGAACTCTGGGAGATGGTGATGGACAGGGAGGCCTGGCGTGCTGCGATTCATGGGGTCACAAAGAGTCGGACACGACTGAGAGACTGAACTGAACTGAAGACTTACGTGTGTATTCAGTTGTGTCCGACTCTTTGTAACCCCGTGGACTGTAGCCCATCAGGCTCCTCTGTCCTTGGGATTCTCTAGACAAGAGTACTGGAGTGGGCGCCATTTCCTCCTTGAGGGGACCTTCCCGACCTGGGGATTGAACAGGCGTCTCCTGCATCTCCTGCATCGACAGGTTTCTTTTTCCAATGAGCCACCTGCTAAGCTTCTTGTTGGTCAGTTGCTAAGTCATATCTGACTCTGCAATCCCATGGACTGCAGCATGCCTGCCTTCCCTGTCCTTCACTAGGCAGGGCAAAAAAAAAAGGGGCTTAGATGTTCATGGGCAGTTATGAACTCAGATTTTTTCTCTTGCCGTCAGGAGCTCAGCTGAGCTGGAGCGAGACAATCTCCTAGGTGATGGAGTAGTGATTTAGAAAAGAAGCCAAAATGGTATTATTAGTGACAGTCAAGACTCTGATCACTTACTGCAATAGTATAAGCAAGAGGCTAAACGAGAGACAGCATCAGCGCCCTTGTTCCATTTCCCCGAAAACCAGTGAAGAGCCAGATGGATCAGCCTAGCTGTCAGGGAAGAGTGGGGAGAGTTGCCAGATAAAGCCTTGGTAAAGGCTTGCAGTCTGCCCTGAAATATCAAACAGGCTTAAGCCAAGAGCTGTATCCCTCCATTGTTCTTATTTACAAACCTATCGGATTTTATTTATCTACTTCTGATTTGGAAAGTACAGTCCCCGCAGATCTGGCTTTCTAATCGGGCTCGTTTTATCGCATCTCTGCAAAATTTTAGCTTACTTGTTGTTCAGTCACTAAGTCATGTCTGACTTTTTGCGACCCCGTGGACTGCAGCACACAAAGCTTCCCTGTCCTTCACTGTCTCCTGGGCTTTGCTCAAACTCATGTTCATTGAGTCGGTGATGCCATCCCACTGTCTCATCCTCTGTTGTCCCCTTCTCCTCCTGCCTTCATAATCTAAGATTGTTAAAGGCTTTCCAATGAAGCATATATAATGAAAAAACATATTAATTAAGGGTTTTTAACAAATATAAAAAATAAATACTTGTAAAATGTACTGAACTTACTTTCTTTGTGGCTCAGATGGTGGAGACTCTCTGCAATGTGGGAGACTTGGGTTTGGGAAGATCCCCTGGAGAAGGAAATGGCAGCCCACTCTGGTACTCTTGCCTGGAGAATCCCATGGACAGAGAAGCCTGGCGGGCTACAGTCCATGGAGTCGCAAAGAGTCGGACACACCTGAGTGACTCTCACGCACTGAACTGTTGCTGACGTTTGCTCTTCTGGAGCAGTATGTCCGCACTGGCGTGGTATAACAGCACGTGCCCGTGGCGACATCTGTTAACGTTTTGACTCCATGTTTGTTTTCTTGCGTCTCTCTGTCTTCCCTGACCTTCTAGAATTGCAGTGACCTCATCCTGCCCTTTAGACTTTCAAACCTCACATTTCATTTTTCCGCATCAAACTGCTTATCACCTAAGTACCACAGGATCTCAAATGTTTCTTTTCAGTCTATCACCTGGGCATCATCACCTCCTTCAACATCGACCTATAAGTTGATGTGAGAAGGAATACAACTTGGCTAGATCAGTTCATACCAGGATATGAATGACTAACAGTCTGTCAAGTCTCATCAGTGCATTCGTAGCAACAAAACAAGTTGACCCCAAGTAATCTCTGGATGACAGATTGCAGACTTTCAGGGGGAAAAAAATAAAGAAAAATAACAGGAGTCATATAAAAGAAATGGTTAGGGCGAAAGGGGCCAAGTAGGAAGACTTTTTACATTTCTAAGCTTCTTAGCTTAGATTCATTCCTACTCTATTCAATTGACTGCCCTATTCTTTTTCTCAAAGATAGACTGAAAAGATAGAATGAGAGAAATGAAGTAAATGGTCCCATCATTTACCTAACTGCTCAGGTCAAAATCCTCAGTGACCCATCTTGGATTCCTCACTTCATCTCACAACCCACGCCTAACGCATCACCAGTCCAGGCACACACTTCCTTCACAAAGAGTCCAGAGAAGACCCCTGCTTCCCCTCCTCACGTCCACACTCCGTGTCCAGGGCGCCATCTGTGTCAGCGCGTTACACCCCGAGCGTCCTGGGCTCCCCAGCAGTGTCCTCAATGGGGCCACCACGTTCCTCTCTAAATGAGCATCATGTCAACATTACGTGTGTATTCAGTTGTGTCCGACTCTTTGTAACCCCGTGGACTGTAGCCCATCAGGCTCCTCTGTCCTTGGGATTCTCTAGACAAGAGTACTGGAGTGGGCGCCATTTCCTCCTTGAGGGGACCTTCCCGACCTGGGGATTGAACAGGCGTCTCCTGCATCTCCTGCATCGACAGGTTTCTTTTTCCAATGAGCCACCTGCTAAGCTTCTTGTTGGTCAGTTGCTAAGTCATATCTGACTCTGCAATCCCATGGACTGCAGCATGCCTGCCTTCCCTGTCCTTCACTAGGCAGGGCAAAAAAAAAAGGGGCTTAGATGTTCATGGGCAGTTATGAACTCAGATTTTTTCTCTTGCCGTCAGGAGCTCAGCTGAGCTGGAGCGAGACAATCTCCTAGGTGATGGAGTAGTGATTTAGAAAAGAAGC
The DNA here is from genome assembly GCA_006410535.1 of Litocranius walleri. Taxonomy (NCBI): domain Eukaryota; kingdom Metazoa; phylum Chordata; class Mammalia; order Artiodactyla; family Bovidae; genus Litocranius; species Litocranius walleri. Next base: position 611,708 of record SJYG01000382.1, read on the forward strand.
CAAAATGGTATTATTAGTGACAGTCAAGACTCTGATCACTTACTGCAATAGTATAAGCAAGAGGCTAAACGAGAGACAGCATCAGCGCCCTTGTTCCATTTCCCCGAAAACCAGTGAAGAGCCAGATGGATCAGCCTAGCTGTCAGGGAAGAGTGGGGAGAGTTGCCAGATAAAGCCTTGGTAAAGGCTTGCAGTCTGCCCTGAAATATCAAACAGGCTTAAGCCAAGAGCTGTATCCCTCCATTGTTCTTATTTACAAACCTATCGGATTTTATTTATCTACTTCTGATTTGGAAAGTACAGTCCCCGCAGATCTGGCTTTCTAATCGGGCTCGTTTTATCGCATCTCTGCAAAATTTTAGCTTACTTGTTGTTCAGTCACTAAGTCATGTCTGACTTTTTGCGACCCCGTGGACTGCAGCACACAAAGCTTCCCTGTCCTTCACTGTCTCCTGGGCTTTGCTCAAACTCATGTTCATTGAGTCGGTGATGCCATCCCACTGTCTCATCCTCTGTTGTCCCCTTCTCCTCCTGCCTTCATAATCTAAGATTGTTAAAGGCTTTCCAATGAAGCATATATAATGAAAAAACATATTAATTAAGGGTTTTTAACAAATATAAAAAATAAATACTTGTAAAATGTACTGAACTTACTTTCTTTGTGGCTCAGATGGTGGAGACTCTCTGCAATGTGGGAGACTTGGGTTTGGGAAGATCCCCTGGAGAAGGAAATGGCAGCCCACTCTGGTACTCTTGCCTGGAGAATCCCATGGACAGAGAAGCCTGGCGGGCTACAGTCCATGGAGTCGCAAAGAGTCGGACACACCTGAGTGACTCTCACGCACTGAACTGTTGCTGACGTTTGCTCTTCTGGAGCAGTATGTCCGCACTGGCGTGGTATAACAGCACGTGCCCGTGGCGACATCTGTTAACGTTTTGACTCCATGTTTGTTTTCTTGCGTCTCTCTGTCTTCCCTGACCTTCTAGAATTGCAGTGACCTCATCCTGCCCTTTAGACTTTCAAACCTCACATTTCATTTTTCCGCATCAAACTGCTTATCACCTAAGTACCACAGGATCTCAAATGTTTCTTTTCAGTCTATCACCTGGGCATCATCACCTCCTTCAACATCGACCTATAAGTTGATGTGAGAAGGAATACAACTTGGCTAGATCAGTTCATACCAGGATATGAATGACTAACAGTCTGTCAAGTCTCATCAGTGCATTCGTAGCAACAAAACAAGTTGACCCCAAGTAATCTCTGGATGACAGATTGCAGACTTTCAGGGGGAAAAAAATAAAGAAAAATAACAGGAGTCATATAAAAGAAATGGTTAGGGCGAAAGGGGCCAAGTAGGAAGACTTTTTACATTTCTAAGCTTCTTAGCTTAGATTCATTCCTACTCTATTCAATTGACTGCCCTATTCTTTTTCTCAAAGATAGACTGAAAAGATAGAATGAGAGAAATGAAGTAAATGGTCCCATCATTTACCTAACTGCTCAGGTCAAAATCCTCAGTGACCCATCTTGGATTCCTCACTTCATCTCACAACCCACGCCTAACGCATCACCAGTCCAGGCACACACTTCCTTCACAAAGAGTCCAGAGAAGACCCCTGCTTCCCCTCCTCACGTCCACACTCCGTGTCCAGGGCGCCATCTGTGTCAGCGCGTTACACCCCGAGCGTCCTGGGCTCCCCAGCAGTGTCCTCAATGGGGCCACCACGTTCCTCTCTAAATGAGCATCATGTCAACAGCATCATCTTCCTGCTGTCGTGCCCCAGCGGTTTCCCATCACACCAGGAGGAAAAGCCGAAGGCCCTCCGGAGCCCTGGCCTCGGCCATCTCTTAGACCTCATCTCCTACTTCTCTCTTTTGCTCACCACGTTCCAACCATGTCAGCCTGCCTGCTGGGCCTGGAACAAGCCAGTCATTTCCTGTGTCAAGCTGCTTTGTCTTGCTGTCTCCTCCTTACTCTTCCTTTTGGGGGAAAAGGCCCTGGGATCTGTATATAATCCTTATCTCAGTGGAGTAGGGTCTTTCTTCAGATCTCAGCTTCTCAGAGACTCTATCCTGAACACTTTATCTAGTAAAGCTTTCTCTTTAGTCTCTATTTCCTTACCCAGGCTTAGTTTTTCATGTCAATCTATACACGTTATTAGTCAGTATCAGTCTCTACAGAAACAGAGCCAGTAAACCCAGCTACGGGCTTCCCTGACAGCTCAGCAGTTGCGAATCCACCTGCCAGCTCAGGAGACGCAGGTTTGGTTCCTGGGTCCGGAAGATCCCCTGGAGAAGGAAGTGGCAACCCACCCCTGTATTTTTGCCTGGGAAACCCTCTGGACAGAGCAGACCACAGTCCACAGGCTTGCTGAAAGCTAGACACAGGTGAGCGACTGGGCACATATGTAGGCAAACACGTACGCACAAACCTGTCCTCCTTTCTACCTATTCTCTCTCCTGTGATCCGACATGTGCAAGCTGAAACCTACGGCGTAACTCAGCCTGAGTCCAGAGGCCTGAGAACCGGGAGTTCCCAGGGCAGAAGACTGACCTCTCGGCTGAAGCGATCACGGAGGGAGGGCTGCATTCTGTTCAGGCATTCAGCACCCTGGATGATGCTCACACACGTTGTGGAGGGCAAAGCACTTTGCTAAGTCTCAGTCAGATGCCAACTTCATTTGGAAACACTCCCAGACACACAGTAACCTTTTCCCAGTATCTTGGTGCCCTGCGATCTAGTCAAACTGACAGAATCAATACACACACAGACACACACACACACATATATATTTACATATACATACTTTGGGCTTCCAGTGTGTATCCAGGCACATATATACATATTTGGGGCTTCCCAGGTAGCTCAGCTGGAAAAGAATCCACCTGTAATGCAGGAGACCCAGTTCAATTCCTGCAGAAGGGAGAGGCTCCCCACTCCAGTATTCTTGGGCTTTCCTTGTGGCTCAGATGGTAAAGAATCCACCTACAATGCAGGAGACCTGAGTTCCATTTCTGGGTAAGATCCCCTGGAGGAGGGCATGGAAACCCACTCCAGTATTCTTGCCTGGAAAATCCCCATGGACACAGGAGCCTGGTGGGCCACAGTCCATGGGGTTGCAAAGAGTCAGGCACAACTGAACGACTAAGCACAAGCCCAGCGCACACCTGCCTCACGGCCAGCCTCCCTGGAGCATCTGCCCCATGGGCCGAAGGTGGTGCTTGGTTCACTGCTGTGTCTCTAGGGCCTGGAACATTGCTTGATATGTAACAGCTATGTAATTAATAAATATTTGTTGAATAAATAAAAGGCCTTTGAAAAGTAATCATATTTTATAATTATACATTTTGATAGAGAAAAATAAAATAAATCAATCATTAGATTATTATATTCTTTCAGGTGAAAATCAGGATTTTGGAACCTAGATATTCCAGAAAAGTAAGAAATGACAAAGATCTATTGTTAAAGAGCAGACAGAAAAAGCACTGTCGATTCCGAGAATGCCAAATGTCAATGCTTTATTTTTTAACTTTTAAAACACCTTAATTTTCTGGAGCATAGTTGATTTATAGTGTTGTATTGGTTTCGGGTGTACAGAAAAGTTGGTTCACTTGTACATACACGTATATTCACTCTTTTCTACATTCTTTTCTCATATAGGTTATCAAAGAATATTAGGTAGAGTGCCACGTACTACACAGTAGGTCTGTGTTACTTATCTATTTTATATATAGTGGGCACTGTGTTCACCCCAAACTCCTGATTTATCCTTCCCTTCCACATTTCCCCTCTGGTAACAATGTTTGTTTTGGCTATCTGTAAGTCTAATTTTATAAATAAGTTGATCTGTATATTTTTAAATTAGATTCCACATATGAGTGATACCATGTGATATTTATCTGTCTGACTTACTTCACTTTAGTAGGAAAATCTCTGGGCTCATGCATGTTGCTGCACGTGGCTCTATTTCATCCTTTTTTGTGGCTTTTTCCCAATGGAGTAATACTCCATTGTATGTATGTACCATCTTCTTTACCCATTTCTCTGTTGACAGGCATTTAGGTCGCTTCAATGTCTTAGCTATTGTAAACCGTGCTGCAATGAACATTGGGCTGCATGTATCCTTTCTGAATCACATGGTAACTGTATTTAAGTTTTTAAAGGAACTTCTATGCTGTTCTCCACAGTGGTTTTACCAATTTACATTCCCAACAACAGTGTAAGAAGGTTCCCTTTTCTTCAGATCCTCTCCAGCATTGATTGTCTGTAGACTTTCTGATGATCTTCCCTGGGTCAGGAAGATCCCCTGGAGAAAGGAATGGTAGCCCACTCCGATACTCTTGCCTGGAGAATCCCATGGACAGAGGAGCCTGGAGGGCTACAGTCCATGGCGTCACAAAGAGTTGGACACGACTGAACCGACTTAGCACACAAAGAGAATGGCTACCCACTCCAGTATTCTTGTCTGGAGAATTCCATAGATAGAGGAGCCTGGAAGGCTACAGTCCATGGGGTCACAAAAAATCAGACATGACTGAGAGACTTTACACTTATTCTGACCCGTGTGAGATTATACCTCATTATAGTTTTGGTTTGCATTTCTCTGATAATTAGTGATGTTGAGCATCTTTTCATATGCTTTTGGGTCATCTGTATGTCTTCTTGGAGAACCATCCACTTAGATCTGCCCATTTTTTTATTGGGTCATTTTTTTGACATAGAGCTGCATGAACTCTTTGTATATTTGGAAGATTAATCACGTGTCAGTTGCATCATTCACAAACATTTTTCCCATTCTGTGGGTTGTCTTTTTGTTTTGTTGATGGCTTTCATTGCTGCACATAAGCTTTTAAGTTTAATTAGATCTAATTTGTTTATTTTTGTTTTATTTTCATTGTTTAGGAGGTGCCAACGCCTTTTTAAAACATTAAAATCTAGGACTCTTACACAGTAGACTAACTTTTTTTAAAAAGTAATATAAGGCCAAAGAATCTATTGAAGAACTAAACAGTGATTGGATATAGCATTCCAATTTTATTCAGAGTTCTTTAATTGATTTTTTAAATTCATGTAACCATTTTTTGTCTGGGTAGAAAATGTAGTGCCAAATTTATTGAAACATTATCTCACCACGGTTTCACTCATTTTTCTTAGCACAGGACTTATTTTTCTCAGCATGTAGAATTATTTTTCCTCTTCGGGCTGTATTATTTCTCCCGGTAGTGCTGTACCTCTTGCGGTCTGGCTGTTAGAAATGCTAGTGGAGCAAGACCGTGCTGGATATTTTAGGTTGGGGAGCTCATTAAAGCTGTCCTCAGAAGGTTGATCACTGTAAAGTAACACATGAAGGTAATGGCGAATTTCCTGGGAATCCAAGAAGAGGGCGGAGCCAGGAGAGAAGAGGTTCCCAACCTGGAGCCCTCCAGGAAGCCACATTTCCCGAGCTACGGCATGGGTGATTTCAAGAGGGAACCACACAGCCCATAAACACAGGACCCATTATTCCACCTGGCTGAGGCTCCAGGCTACAGATAGAAATACTTTCTCATAATCATAGCTATTGAAAGCCCCAGAAGAAAATCTGTTCCATTCTGGATGAAGCTCTTAAGAGGATCCTGGAGCCGCTTCAGAAAGAATTCCTCTTCCCATAAAATCCCCCCATTTTAGTAGAAAAAAATAGTTTAATTAAAAACATATTTAACCTACTTTTACCCAGTCAATACTTATGACAAAAATCATATCACTGCACCACTGATGACATTTATGTCCCTGTTTGAATGATTTCAAAGTGATTCCAAGGTGCCAGCAGTTTTGTGCCTGTTTGCTCAAGTTGCTCTGCCACTTCCTTGTTACTTCAGTGAAGAGCAGATGCAACATCAAGGCCAGCCTTGAAATTGATATTTGTCCCTTTATCTGTCTCAGCTTCTCTCGGTTTGAATTTTCAGCATCTCCATCTTATTGTCATTAAATTCAAAAGCAGAATTTCATATTCCATTGCTGTTTCATGAGTATTTGAATGTCTTTGTCCAGGATTTCTCTCATTATAAAGGGAGTCTAGGTGCCATTTTCCTGGGTAGTCTAGAATACTACATGCTTATAAGAAAGGATCAGAGGAAAAATAATAAAGTAGGTAGATTTAAGACAAAATAACCACCATGATTAACAGATTTCATCACGTAAGACGAGACTGAGATAAACATGGACTGACATAGTGCAGTAACGTTTATTAAAGTTTTGGAACTTAAGAAAGACATTGAAATATAGCTCAAAAGTTAGTAAAGAATCTGCCTGCAATGCAAGGGACCCCAGTTGATTCTTGGGTCGGGAAGATCCCCTGGAGAAGGGTAGGCTACCCACTCCTGTATTCTTGGGCTTCCCTTGTGCCTCAGCTGGTAAAGAGTCCGCCTACAATGAGGGATACCTGGGTTCGATCCCTGGGTTGGGAAGATTCCACTGGAGAAGGAAAATGCTATCCACTCCAGTATTCTGGCCTGGAGAATTCCATGCACTATACAGAGTCAGACACAACTGAGCGACTTTCACTTATGATTTTATATACATTATCTCATTTGATCCTCACTAATTCTTAAGTGATGATTAAAGATAGTCATCGTTATTTTTAATATGGTCTTTCAAGAAAGTTAAGAAGTTTGCCCGAGTTAGTAAATAACAGAACTGGAATTCAAACCTTGCCCCTTTATAACCAAATGCTGAATTCTTTCCATTATACCAAACCGAAAAGTAGAGAGAAGTTCAGTGCTGCATGTTAGAGGGCCAGGGGGAGAAATGATCCTCACAGGCCCATTGCAAAGTGCCTACAGCAGAGACCTAAGTTGGGGAATAATGATATCAGTAATGACGGCATCAATGATATTTTAAAAAGTGATTACACCAAACACACTGTAATAAATGACCATTTATCCAGAATCAGCTGCTTTAGATCGGCAGTATTTCCAGAATTAGGCTGGGATGTTGTCTGCATAGATGATTTAAGTCCAATGCTTAAAATTCTTCTTGATTTTCAAACTACTACTATCCCCAAAATTATACATTAATAGCAAAACCATGTTGATGTTTTTGCAAAACCATGTTGATGCTGAGTGATTTTCCCCCCGGCCCATCATCTTCATTTACTCTAAAATGTGGGTTACCATGTACTTTTCCAGTTCTTTGGAGAAAGAGCTGAGAATAACCATGTAAAGCATCACCTGCCTTTTCATGCTCTACTCCTCACTACCCACCCTTTCTAAGTCCTTGCCTACCTCATCTGCTGTTGCTGTAAGTCAGGATAAAGGCTGTAAAAGAAAACGCTTAATTAAAAGCCAGAATATAAACACAGACAAACAAACCTAGGTCTTTTGTTTGTGTGTGTGTATGCGCGTGCGTGCACACTCAGTTGTGTCCGACTCTTTGTGACCGCATGGACTGTAGCCCACCAGGCTCCTCTGTCCATGGAACTTTTCAGACAAGAAAACTGGAGTGGGTTGCCATTTCCTCCTGCAGGGGAGCGTCCCAGCCCAGGGATCTAACCTGGGTCTCTTGCATCTCCTGCACTGGCAGGCAGATTCTTCACCACTGCACCGCCTGGGAAGCCCCTCGAGTCTTTTGAATTGTCCTTAAAACTCCTTTTCAGTTGATTTCTCTTACTAGTTAGTGCTTTTTTTCTTACCCTAGGTATGTTGGGGTTCACTAGTTCATCTGCAGTTAGTATTTTGAAATTCTAATGGTAGCTTCAGGCTGCTGCTAAGCTGCTAAGTCGCTTCAGTCGTGTCCGCCTGTGTGTGACCCCATAGACGGCAGCCCACCAGGCTCTGCTGTCCCTGGGATTCTCCAGGCAAGAACACTGGAGTGGGTTGCCATTTCCTTCTCCAATGCTTGAAAGTGAAAAGTGAAAGTGAAGTCACTGAGTCGTGTCCAACTCTCAGTGACCCCATGGACTGCAGCACACCAGGCTTCTCCATCCATGGGATTCTCCAGGCAAGAGTGCTGGAGTGGGGTGCCACAGGCGAGCATCAGTGTTTTTCTTGGCTAAGGTGTGAACTTTCCATGGTGTCCACTGAGCTGTTACAGCAGGTCGGGACCCTTCTTGCAGGAGAGGATATTCTGTTAGAAGAGTCACCTTGGAGGGTTGCCATGTTGCAAGCTGGTATCCTAGCTGTGGTTCTGGGCTGTGCCTGAAGTGGGTGAGGAGGCACAGGGGAGAGGCAGGTAATGGGAGCTGGGCCAGGGAGGGAGTGTGGAAAGTCTGGCCCACAAAGTACATTACAGAATTGAACTCATTATGTCTTAATATGGATAATACTGTCTACAATTTAACAATAAAGAAACTGTGTCTGGTGGGCTTAGTTAACAGAGATCAGGCACTGGATTCAGGTTCAGGCTTGTCCAACTCCAGAATCCTTCACCACTAGGCAAGGTAATCAAGGGCTTCCCTGGGGGCTCAGTGGGTAAGAAATCTGCCTGCAATGCGGGGACCTGGCTCCATCCCTGGGTCAGGAGGATTCCCTGGAGAAGGAAGTGGCAACCAACTCCAGACGGACACAGGCCCATGGGGTCACAGTGAGCTGGACATGACTTAGCAACTAAGACACCAAACCTCCAGGATGTAATTGCCTCCAGCTGGTGAGCCTACTTGGCCTTGGACTCTGATTGTTAACCTCGACCTGTGGGTTCAAACTCTTAGCCTGGCTAATCTGTGTCATTTTGGATGCTGGACTCTCTGCTTCTCTTATTACTTCACTCAAGATGCTACAAAATGATAACGTCTGTTAATGACTTTTCTGTCTGCCCTTGACCAAACCGCTCAAGAGAGAAGGAGCACCTGTCTTATACTCACACAAACACACGAAAGAGGTCAGAGGCAGCCCAGATGACCGCTCAGGTGTACTCTCTCTCACTTCATAATAAATGAGGGCGAGCGATTTCCAAGTGGAAACAGAAATGAAAAGCTGCTCCTCGTGAAGGTCCTCTTCTGCCTTCATCATGCGATGAAAACATCCCAGGGAGAGCACTTCACCTGGAAAAGATCGTGGCTCTCACAGTGGCTTCAGTAATTAGGGACTGAGATTGCCTCGACGTATTCCCAGGACCAGGCTTGTCCTCTGGATCCGACACGGGGTTGCAGACACGCTACAACCCTAGACCTTGCTGAGTCATTAGCCTGGGGGCCAGGCCTCCAGCTAGAGCTTAACTGAAGGGCGGGGCCTCGGGCTAGCGCTTAACCAGCCCCCCAGGTGATGCCAATGATGCTAAGCCGGAGGCTGCGGAGCTTGTAAAACATCCATGGGATTCTCCAGGCAAGAGTGCTGGAGTGGGGTGCCACAGGCGAGCATCAGTGTTTTTCTTGGCTAAGGTGTGAACTTTCCATGGTGTCCACTGAGCTGTTACAGCAGGTCGGGACCCTTCTTGCAGGAGAGGATATTCTGTTAGAAGAGTCACCTTGGAGGGTTGCCATGTTGCAAGCTGGTATCCTAGCTGTGGTTCTGGGCTGTGCCTGAAGTGGGTGAGGAGGCACAGGGGAGAGGCAGGTAATGGGAGCTGGGCCAGGGAGGGAGTGTGGAAAGTCTGGCCCACAAAGTACATTACAGAATTGAACTCATTATGTCTTAATATGGATAATACTGTCTACAATTTAACAATAAAGAAACTGTGTCTGGTGGGCTTAGTTAACAGAGATCAGGCACTGGATTCAGGTTCAGGCTTGTCCAACTCCAGAATCCTTCACCACTAGGCAAGGTAATCAAGGGCTTCCCTGGGGGCTCAGTGGGTAAGAAATCTGCCTGCAATGCGGGGACCTGGCTCCATCCCTGGGTCAGGAGGATTCCCTGGAGAAGGAAGTGGCAACCAACTCCAGACGGACACAGGCCCATGGGGTCACAGTGAGCTGGACATGACTTAGCAACTAAGACACCAAACCTCCAGGATGTAATTGCCTCCAGCTGGTGAGCCTACTTGGCCTTGGACTCTGATTGTTAACCTCGACCTGTGGGTTCAAACTCTTAGCCTGGCTAATCTGTGTCATTTTGGATGCTGGACTCTCTGCTTCTCTTATTACTTCACTCAAGATGCTACAAAATGATAACGTCTGTTAATGACTTTTCTGTCTGCCCTTGACCAAACCGCTCAAGAGAGAAGGAGCACCTGTCTTATACTCACACAAACACACGAAAGAGGTCAGAGGCAGCCCAGATGACCGCTCAGGTGTACTCTCTCTCACTTCATAATAAATGAGGGCGAGCGATTTCCAAGTGGAAACAGAAATGAAAAGCTGCTCCTCGTGAAGGTCCTCTTCTGCCTTCATCATGCGATGAAAACATCCCAGGGAGAGCACTTCACCTGGAAAAGATCGTGGCTCTCACAGTGGCTTCAGTAATTAGGGACTGAGATTGCCTCGACGTATTCCCAGGACCAGGCTTGTCCTCTGGATCCGACACGGGGTTGCAGACACGCTACAACCCTAGACCTTGCTGAGTCATTAGCCTGGGGGCCAGGCCTCCAGCTAGAGCTTAACTGAAGGGCGGGGCCTCGGGCTAGCGCTTAACCAGCCCCCCAGGTGATGCCAATGATGCTAAGCCGGAGGCTGCGGAGCTTGTAAAGCTCAGTTCAGTTTAATGTTGGACAGGACGTGAGCGTTTTCTGGAGCGGTTCTGTCTGCAAGAACAGCGTTAAGAAATGAAATTATCTTTGCCATCATGCCAGGTAAGTGACCATCTCTGGGTGCCTTATCCTTGGTGATGTTGCTGGAAGGGAAATGTTTCTTCGTGCTTTGGGGAAAGTCAGATTCAGTGTTAGTTCCCACCAGGCCTGCTCACAAACTTTGGCCTCCCCTGGTTGTGGCTTCCTCCAGCTGTTGTAATGAAGTACTACAAACTGGGTGACTTCAAATAGCAAATTTATTATCTCACAGTTCTGGAGACTGGAAGTTTAAGGTCAGGGTGTTGGCAGGGTTGTTTGCTTCTTAGGGCTTGAGAAAAAAATCTGTTCCATGTCCCTCTCCTGGCCTCTGCTTGTCTGCCGGCCATTTTCTGCTTTCCAAGGCTTGCGGGTGTACCACCCTGATTTTTGCATCTTCACATAGTGTTCTTCGTGTGTGTATGCCTGTTGTGTCCAAATTTCCTCTTTTCCATGAAGACACTGGTCTTATTGAATTATAGGTCACCCTAGTAACTTCATTTTAATTTGACTGACTCTATGAAAACATTTCCTAAGAAGGCCATATTTTGAGGTATATGGGGTTAGGACTTCATATTAATAGCTTTATGGGAGAACTCAAAATACCTGCCCACCTGAGTAAAGGCAGAGGACTTTGTGGGCTTTGGCTCATGGTGTCCATAGAGAAGGTAAAGGATGCTAAAGGCATTTCCTTAAAGAGGTGATCCTAGAACTGGACTTGCTGTGCTTAGCCACTCAGTTGTGTCCAACTCTCAGCAACCCCAGGGACTGCAGCCCGCCAGGCTCCTCTGTCCATGGAAGTCTCCAGGCAAGAGCACTGCAGTGGGTTGCCATGCCCTCCTCCAGGGGATCTTCTCCAGCCAGGAATCGAACCTGGGCCTCCCACATTGCCCACAGACTCTTTACCACTGAGCTATCTGGGAAGCCCTGATCCTAGAATGAGGCAGCAATAGTCAGGAATCAGTTGCACTAATAAGTTGAACCAGGCTGGTAAGCAGTAACCAGGCTGGTAAGCGTATGCCATCGCCCAGCAGTGAGAGGCGATTGAGAAAGTCCGTGAGAAGTGCACCTGGGAGTCCTGGTCTGCGTTTTCCGGCAACATTTGCAGGTAAGGAGCCCTGCGTGGGAACACGGGATTTCCTGTGGGGCCTGCACCGACCTCTTGGCAGTGGACTGCTACAGTCTGGTCTTGGAGAATGTCTGTGACTCTTCCCAAGCTCCAAGGGTAAGACCGCTGAGAAACTGTGTAGGTGAGGGCGAGCCCGGGGTCACAAACTCGCCCGCTCCGTGTAAGAATGGGTGTAGTTTTCCGTACGCACCGTACGATCCTTGCTCTGGCCCCTGGAGAAAACCCGAGAGTGTCAGTTCACTTTGATCAGTGTCTGTCTGCAAGGGCCTCTGAGAGGCTGCTGTGAAGGCCAGGTCCGTCAGTGGCTTTTTTGGTTGCATTTTCTGAGTTGGCGAGCTGAACTTGCGGCAAAGCCACCTTCTCCCCCAGCAGAGCCCTGCCTCAGTCCTCCCAGGATGGCCCTTGCTGGGGGTTTGTTCCCAGGACCCTGTTTCTTCTCGAATGGGAACTGGAGCCCTGCTCGGGAGACGCTGGGCCTGAGTCCGGGTCGGGCCCCTGGGGCCGCCTGCTGCCGCCTCTCCATGGCCCTCTGGCCTTTCCCCCAGAGCCCGCCCGCCGTGCAGCCCTGACTTAAAGGCGGCTTCCTGCCCGGTGAACCTCCTCATTGTGCTTGTTCGGGAGCCTCCTTGGCCTTTCTGCCAGCGCCCGGTAGTTCACTTTTTGCCAAGCCTGCTCCCAGATGAAGCCCACACCTGCCCACTGGAGAAGCTGCTCGTTCCCGGCCGCCTCCAGCAAGACCAGAGGGCAGGTGCTCCCAGCCAGGCGCGCCCAAACGCCGCAGCGAGGCCGGGCCTCACGAGACCTTGGGGAGTAAGGGTAAAGGGTCTGGAGAGAATCTGGAGAGAAGAGTCCAAGGGAATCGTGTCAGGAGAGCAGATGAGGGCAGAAGGCCTTGGCAGAGTTTGGAGGCTGTCAGTCTGTAGGAGGCCAATTAGACAAGCAAGCGGATTTTGAGAAGACCGTATAGCAGTTGTTAGTCATAGAGAGTCTGTGAGGTTCCTATGTGAGCTTCTAACACACTAGCTCTTCAACTTCCGGTTTATACGAATGAAAGTTAACTTCCTGTTCTGATGCACTGACCACCATCTCTTTAGCGTACTGAATATTGCATATCCGTTTCTCTCTTTCTATCCTGAAAGAAAAATGGAATGCTTTTGTACTGTGCTCTAATCAGTATTGGCAGCAGTGTAAAGAACTTACTAAAAATTGTAAAATGCTATATTGCATCAATGCAGGGTCTTAATAGAACTTTTTTTTTTTTTTTCTGGTATCTTAGCCACATTTTACTGCCAGATATTTCAGGATAAAGATTCGCTATTTACCCTTATAGGATCACTGTGTTTAGATCATTAAAAGTAAGAGTATACATGGATAAAGTAATATTTTAATGTTTGAGCTATATTATTATTGGGTAGCATGCTGTTTTTAATAGTTTCTAAGATGTAGTAGTGAACAAGTGGTTGAACGTTATCCTCAGAAACTATTCAAAAGGTTGTAATTCTAGGCGTCTGTTGAAGATATCCTTAGTGTAAATGTACAACTATTTGGGACCATAAGTGGAATATAAAAACATGGACTTGGTTTCAGAAAGTTGGATATAATAGAATAAACCTAATGAACCATTATATGAGAAATTCAGGGATTTTGTGTCTTAGAAAAAAATTCTTCTCTAAAGGAAAAATGGAACAGAGTTTCAGTTTGTCGAGTGCCTGAGCGTGTAAAAACAAAGCCAAAACAATCTCAAAGAAGCCTAAATCCAAAACAGGGGCTAATTATTTTCCACTAGACTGGCTCTAAAGCGGGGGTACTTTTTTTAAAGCTTAAAGTCAGGGTTTGATCCATATATTTTGTTTGTAATCAGTTTTAATAGCAAATATAATTTAAAATAAATAATTTCTTGCATGTGTTCTTTGGCATTTTGAATTGAAAAATATTTCGTTATTTTCCCTCCATAACAACAACGTTGATGTGTGAAAAGCATAATTATTTCCATTATAAAAACAAGAGAGACTGGACTGTCCTGGGGCTCCCTTGGTGGCTTAGGCAGTAAAGACTTTGCCCACAGGGCAGGAGGCCTGGGTTTGATCCTGGGTGGGGAAGATCCCCTGGAGGAGGGCATGGCAACCCACTCCAGTGTTCTTGCCTGGAGAACCCCATGGACAGAGGAGCCTGGTGGGCTGCAGTCCACGAGGCAGATAAACAAGGCAGACAGGACTGAGAGGCTGACCCACACACAGACTGTTCTGGGCTGTTTTAATCGGTATTTTTATGGGTCTCTTCTCCACCATCTGGTCTTGGCTTTTCCTGACTGACCCAGGCTGGGAAAGCCACCTGAGGACTATAAAGAGGCTGTGATTAACAAAATCCATTAAGAAGTCACAAAACACAGCTTGATTAAAACTGGCTTCTAGCAAGTAGGCCCAGTGCACAGCTGATTGGAGATTAGAGCCCTGCGTAGACGAGCAGGGCTGTGCTCTTGAGCCAGCAACCTTATTCAGAGACAGGGCAAGGGGTCTGCTTCCAGTTTCTGACTAAAGTGATGCCAAAAGCCATTTTACCAAGAAATCAGTACTGTCTTTTCTAGCATATTTTGTTCTTGATATTACTCATTCGTTTCATTCACTCCCCTGAGGTCTAATGTCAAAATAACATCCCAGGAGTGAGAGATGAGAAACACTAAACTGTCGTCAGCCGCAACACCTTGGCTTGAATTACCTTCAACCTCAGGACCAAATCAGTTGATCTCATTACTCAGTTACTTATAGAGAATGTGACATGAGGCAAGTACATGTGGGAAAGGAACAGGAAGAAAGCCAAAACTTGGAAGAAAGGGACATGAGAGTCCCTTGGGGGGGTTTAGGCAGCTTCTGGCATGTCAATTAGAAAGTGCTAAGAAAATTATCTGAAATCTCATTTTTAAAAAACCAACAAAAAGTTCCATGGTTCTGCCCAGAATCTCTAATTCCATTTGTGCTTTTCTCAAGTTATCATTTTCTTCCATCTGCTGGGCAAGATAAAAAGGAAATAAGTTTATAATGATGTGAAGTCGCTCAGTCGTGTCCGACTCTTTGCAACCCCATGACTATAGCCTACCAGGCTCCTCCATCCATGGAATTCTCCAAGCAAGAGTCCTGGAGTAGATTGCCATTGCCTTCTCCAGGGGATCTTCCTAACCCAGGGGCTGAACCCGGGTCTCCTGCATTGTAGGCAGACGCTTTACCATCTGAGCCACCGGAGAAGTTCTGTATCAGTAGGTAAAGTCTAAGACTCATCTGGCAATTTTCAGAATATTTGGTGGTAGTGTACTTGTAACATTGAAATAACTTGTTTAATTATAACCGTGTGTAATTAAATAATCAAAGATTTAGAAGTATAAACACTTATGAAGGATAAAGTTTTACTTTGGTATTTAATGATTACATTATGGGCTGCAGTCCACGAGGCAGATAAACAAGGCAGACAGGACTGAGAGGCTGACCCACACACAGACTGTTCTGGGCTGTTTTAATCGGTATTTTTATGGGTCTCTTCTCCACCATCTGGTCTTGGCTTTTCCTGACTGACCCAGGCTGGGAAAGCCACCTGAGGACTATAAAGAGGCTGTGATTAACAAAATCCATTAAGAAGTCACAAAACACAGCTTGATTAAAACTGGCTTCTAGCAAGTAGGCCCAGTGCACAGCTGATTGGAGATTAGAGCCCTGCGTAGACGAGCAGGGCTGTGCTCTTGAGCCAGCAACCTTATTCAGAGACAGGGCAAGGGGTCTGCTTCCAGTTTCTGACTAAAGTGATGCCAAAAGCCATTTTACCAAGAAATCAGTACTGTCTTTTCTAGCATATTTTGTTCTTGATATTACTCATTCGTTTCATTCACTCCCCTGAGGTCTAATGTCAAAATAACATCCCAGGAGTGAGAGATGAGAAACACTAAACTGTCGTCAGCCGCAACACCTTGGCTTGAATTACCTTCAACCTCAGGACCAAATCAGTTGATCTCATTACTCAGTTACTTATAGAGAATGTGACATGAGGCAAGTACATGTGGGAAAGGAACAGGAAGAAAGCCAAAACTTGGAAGAAAGGGACATGAGAGTCCCTTGGGGGGGTTTAGGCAGCTTCTGGCATGTCAATTAGAAAGTGCTAAGAAAATTATCTGAAATCTCATTTTTAAAAAACCAACAAAAAGTTCCATGGTTCTGCCCAGAATCTCTAATTCCATTTGTGCTTTTCTCAAGTTATCATTTTCTTCCATCTGCTGGGCAAGATAAAAAGGAAATAAGTTTATAATGATGTGAAGTCGCTCAGTCGTGTCCGACTCTTTGCAACCCCATGACTATAGCCTACCAGGCTCCTCCATCCATGGAATTCTCCAAGCAAGAGTCCTGGAGTAGATTGCCATTGCCTTCTCCAGGGGATCTTCCTAACCCAGGGGCTGAACCCGGGTCTCCTGCATTGTAGGCAGACGCTTTACCATCTGAGCCACCGGAGAAGTTCTGTATCAGTAGGTAAAGTCTAAGACTCATCTGGCAATTTTCAGAATATTTGGTGGTAGTGTACTTGTAACATTGAAATAACTTGTTTAATTATAACCGTGTGTAATTAAATAATCAAAGATTTAGAAGTATAAACACTTATGAAGGATAAAGTTTTACTTTGGTATTTAATGATTACATTGCTTATTGAATTATTTGTTTGCTCAAACATTAAATAATATCACAAAGCAACCATATAACACCACATGTTATTATACATTTCTTAAAATGTCCTACCAGCAAAGTTAAAATTAGTGTATGGACCATTGAAAGAGCAATTTAATTTTTTTATTAAAGAATTAAAGTATTTCTGAGATGTTAGCGTGCCTTCCTATGCTTAATTACATGATTCCAGAAATGTATTAATTTTTTTAAATTTTGTGATTTTATTGAGTATAGTTGATAAGGCTGCGGTACTTTCTGCGGTACAGCAAAGTGATTCAGTTATACATCTATGCTTTTAATATATATTTTTTTGCATTATGGTTTATCATAGCAGAAATGTCTTAGTTATGGAGAAGGCACCTTCCATTTGTGTCAGTAAACAGAAATTGAGTCTATGATTTCCAGAATTCCTCCTTTGCTCTAATTGCAGGGCAGAGAACACCCACAGTGTGAAACCCACGAATCTCTGGACCAATGGAAGTGTTTCTCATCAGTTGTTAGGGCTGATTCTACTATGTGATTCTGGCTCAGAGTCAGCACTTAGACTGAATCAAATTGAGTCTCTGATTCTTAGCAGCTGGCAGTGAAACCCTTTGATGGGATCCTGCTGTTACACCCTCCTTTGACCCTTCTCTGAGTCAGCCTCATGCTTGGACAGTACATGTCACTCGCCGTTTTTCAAGCATGTGGCCACCTCTGTCAGGCTGCTTTCACACTCGCGGTTTCCTGACTGATGCCACCATTTCTGCTCCTTTGTTCATTTCATTTCCTTCCCCTTAAGAAAGTTCTAGAACTGTATGTTTGAATTCTGTAAGAAATTATTTCCCAAATAGTTAATCATTTTGATTAAAGCCATTCATTCACTAGCAACAAGGAAATTATGCCTACCCTTAGGTTTAATTTCAACGCTTGTCATCCGGCTTCAACCTTACTTGATGGCTTTGTCCTTTCTGTAGGTTCATTTTGCTTCAAGATCTGTTGTTATCCCTGAGAATCTATATCTGTATAACGATTGCTTTCTATTTGCTCCTGATTTCTGGTGCTAGCACAATTCCTGGGAAATAAGGAAATACAGTCTGGTGGATAAGAGCTGTTGGAATCAAATATTCTTTTTGCCTCTCACTCAGCATCTGCTTTTCCTTGTCTAAGCCGCACCCGGGTATTTACATATGGGAACTGCTGTTGCCCCAACTGGGCATACCCCAGCAGGATTGTCATTCATGGTGCCGAGAGTGTGGGTATATGACCCTAACTAGCTCAATCACACCCTCCTTCTCTGTATTTCAGAGATTTAAAAAAGAAATACACTGAAATTTGTTAGCAGTGATTGGTAACAGAGGCAGCACCCTTGCAGAGTCAGATGTCCATCAGTTATTCTAATTTAAAAAATTGAGGTAAAATCTACATGATTAACCACTTTAAAGTGTACGTGTCAATGGCACCTGGCACACTCAAAATGCTGTGCAACCACCGCCTCCGTCTAGTGTCGAAGCCCCTTCATCGCCCAGTCCCTGTTAGTCACTCACCATTATTCCACCGGGTCTAGTCGCCAAGATGCCTGTTGTTTCAAGTCTGTTGTGCTCCATCTAAGTGTGTGTGTGTGTGTGTTAGTCGCTCAGTTGTGTCTGACTCTTTGCAACCCCATGGACTCTAGTCCGCCAGGCTCCTCTGTCCATGGGATTCTGGAATACTGGAGTGGGTGGCCATGCCCTTCTCCAGGTGGAATAATGAATGGTGAGTGATTAATGGGTTTAGGGTTATCTTCCAGGTCCTGAAAAAGCTTTGACACTAAATAGAGGTGGTGGTTGTACAACATTGTGAGTTTACCAGGTGTCACTCACATGGACACCTTAAAGTGGTTAATTAAATATTATGTAAATTTTATCTTGATAATTTTCTTTAAAAAAGAAAATACGTAATAAAATATGCAGAAAAGTATCGGAGAGTGTAGGACGTTTCCCCCTCTATTCCCAGATGTATTTTTCCAAGTTAAGGGATATCAGTTACTATACCCCTGCTGGCTTCTCTTCACCCCCTCATTATTTGATGGATGAATTTAGGAACAGAAGGTTCCTAAATTGACATATGGCTCTCTAAATTGTCATGTGACTCTGCTTCTTACTCTTTTTCTTGGAAGTGAGATTCCTGCAGGAAGTAAGGCAAAGGCCCTGCTCTAATGTGAAGGGTGAGATTTAGGGGTATGGGAAGGCCGACCATGGTCCAGAGCTGTGTCGATCGGCGGGTGATTTCCTTACTCATTCCTGGATTCATTCAAATTTCTTATGATGGTGTGACTTTTTGCATTGTTGTCCCTGGGAGAAAAAATGATCTGTGTCTTAATCAGTAACTAAAAAAGAAAACACTAGTCAGACAGAGTTGCTGCTGCTGCTAAGTCGCTTCAGTCATCTCCAACTCTATGCGACCCCATAGACGGCAGCCCACCAGGCTCTCCCATCCCTGGGAATCTCCAGGCAAGAACACTGGAGTGGGTTGCCATTTCCTTCTCTAATGCATGAAAGTGAAAAGTGAAAGGGAAGTCGCTCAGTCGTGTCCAACTCTTCGAAGCCCCATGGACTGCAGCCCACCAGGCTCCTCTGTCCATGGGATTTTCCGGGCAAGAGTACTGGAGTGGGGGGCCATTGCCTTGTAAAACTGGGAGATGAGATGAATAGGAGTCAACTACGAGGATTCTAGCTTTTGTCAAATTATTGGGTATTTGTGTGTTTATTTCCTGGAGGATTGATGTGAAAGGCACAGCCAGGTGAACCAGAGAAAAACATAGCTTTCTATAATTGAGAGGAGCTAGGTGAAGGAGCGGTTCACTTGCTTTGATTGAAATTACTTGAGTTAATAATGAAGCTATTGTTAACTAGAATGTGAAGCTTAACTCTTTTTCAAAAGCTTGATTTAACGCCCTAGGTTTAATTCTTCTGCATGGCAAATTAAATAAAGCCAGCATAGCTCTGGGCTGTGATTTCTCAAGCTATTCTATTTTCTTAGCTGAGACAATCATTTGTTAAGCTAATGGGAAATAATTGCCCACGTACATTAGGAGAGATGTGATTTCTTCCAGAATTAATACTTTGTCCAGGATTAAGTTTTCTTTGGCAAACCCAACTATCAAGAACTAAGTAGGGGAAAGGTCAGAAGAGGAAGCAATTCACTAGGAACAGTGGATTTTATAAATCAATAAAAATAAAGCCAATACAATTATGATAACAGTGTGGGTCAGTGCAATGATACTTAGCAGTTTCACCAAACTTTCTCCAAAAAGAATTCTTTGGTTTGGGTTATGCTTCAAGAAGAAAACAAACATTCTTTTTGGAAAGGAGTCTCCTTTCTTCGATTTATTTTTAATTGGAGGATAATTGCTTTATCATGTTGTGTTGGTTTCTGCTGTACAGCGCCATGAATCGGCTATAAGTAAATGTACACCCCTTCCCTCTTCAGCCTGCCTCCCACCACCCCCATCCCACCACACGGCCACCAGAGCACGGAGCTGAGCTCTCCGCTGTGCCGCGGGTCCCCACTAGCTGTCTGGTTCACTGTGGTGGCGTAGAGATGTCAAGGCTCCTCTCTGTTTGTCCCACACTCTCCTTCCCCTGCTGGGTCCACAAGTTCTTTCTCTGGCTGTGTCTTTTTGTAACTCAACAAATATGCAGGTTTGAGTAGGTGGGTAGGCAAGGGCTGGAGAGAGAAGATCCTGAGTTACCTAGGTAACAGAGTTGACACACGGTACAAAAATTGACGTGCGACTCAGCCAATCAATGCACTCTTCTGTTGGGTCAATAAGTACTTAAAACATGACTGTGTGTTGAATAATATATTGACTATGCTTACACTAAAGTCATAAATATGGCTTTACTTCCCCATAACAACGCACCAGGTACTCTTTCCACTAATTCTGCGTAGATACAAATTATGTCATGGTTGCACAAAGAGAAAATTGGTCCTTACAAGAACAGTATGAAATTTATTTATTTACTTACTTCGATGTATTTCCAGACTATATTCCATTCCATTGATCTATTTGTCCATCTTGACAGAAATAGTACACTATGTCGTTTATGGTAACTTTATAATAACTCTTAAAGTCAAGTAGTTTAAGTCCTCCAGCCCTGTTCTTCTCTTTAAAAACTGGGCTATTCTTTAAAAAAAAAAAAAAAGGAACATAATTGCTTACAACGTTGTGTTAGTTTCTGCTGTGCAATGCCGTGTATCCACTATTGCTGTTCGGTTGCCCAGTCATGTCCGACTCTGCGACCCCATGGACTGCAGCGCGCCAGGCCTCCCTGCCCCTCACCATCTCCCAGAGTTTGCCCAAGTTCGTGTTCACTGCATCAGTGATGCCATCCAGCCATGTCATCCTCTGGTGCCCTCTTCTCCTTCTGCCCTCAATCTTTCCCAGCACTGGGGACTTTTCCACTGAGCTGTCTGTTCACATCAGATGACCAAAGCACTGGAGCCTCAGTATCAGTCCTTCCAGCAGATATTCAGGGTTGATCTCTCTTAAGATTGACTTGTTTGATCTCCTTGCTGTCTAAGGGACTTTTGAGAGTCTTTTCCAGCACCACAGTTCGAAGGCATCAATTCTTTGGTGTTCCACCTTCTTTACGGTCCAGCTCTCGCTATGTACGTGACCACTGGGAAGACCATAGCCTTAATCATAAGGACCTTGGTTGGCAGAGTAATGTCTCTGCTTCTCAGCTCACGCTCTAGGTTTGTCATTGGTTTCCTGCCAAGAAGCAATCGTCTTCTGATTTCATGGCTGCAGTCACCGTCCATAGTGATTTTAGAGCCCAAGAAGAGGAAATCTGTCCCTGCTTCCACCTTTTGTAAATATGTATTTCCTCCTCCTTGGACCTCCCTCCCCCAACCCCGTCACCTAGGTCATCACAGAGCCCTGAGCTGAGCCCCCTGTGCTATACAGCAGGTTCCCACTTGCTATCCAGTTTATACATGGTAGTGTATACATGTCAATCTAATTTTAAAGTATGTATGCTTGGCAATCCACTCCAGTATTCTTGCCTGGTTATAGCCCACGGGGTCGCAAAGAATCAGACATGACTGAGCGACTTCACCTTCACCTATGCATTTTAGTGAAGCAGAAGAAATGAATGATGTAGGATGAGTGGGAAAGGGCCACACAAAGGGAGTCCGACTCTCAGGTTGATCTTCAGAGCTTTCTTGGGCCCGGGAAGCCTTGGATCAGTCTTTACCACGTCGCAGCTCCAGACTCGCCGTTGCACACACACATTGTGCTTGCCTTCCCCACACTTTCAGTTTATGATCTCTGCTATGCCTGGGAGATTCTGATCACTCAGTTGGTTAAAAATCCAGGCCCGCTTTTACAAAAGGGATTAAAGGCTGCTTTTTTGACAGTCTTCCTTCAGTACCATGGAAGTACTCGAGCAAAATAATGCTCAGAATTCTCCAGGCCAGGTTTCAACAGTACGTGAACTGTGAACTTCCAGATGTTCAAGCTGAATTTAGAGAAGGCAGAGGAACCGGAGATCAAACTGCCAACATTCGTTGGATCATCAAAAAAGCAAGGGAGTTCCAGAAAAACATCTGCTTCTGCTTTATTGATTATGCCAAAGTCTTTGTGTGGATCACAACAAACTGTGGAAAATTCTGAAAGAGATGGGAATACCAGAGCACCTGACCTGCCTCTTGAGAAAGCTATATGCAGGTCAGGAAGCAACAGTTAGAACTGGACATGGAACAACAGACTGGTTCTAAATTGGGAAAGGAGTACATCACGGCTGTATATTGTCACCCTGCTTATTTAACTTCTATGCAGAGTACATCATGAGAAACGCTGGACTGGAAGAAGCACAAGCTGGAATCAAGATTGCTGGGAGAAATATCAATCACCTCAGATATGCAGATGACACCACCCTTATGGCAGAAAGTGAAGAGGAACTAAAGAGCCTCTTAAGGATAGTGAAAGAGGACAGTGAAAAAGTTGGCTTAAAGCTCAACATTCAGAAAACAAAGATCATGGCATCTCGTCCCATCACTTTATGGCAAATAGATCAGGAAACAGTAGAAACAGTGTCAGACTTTATTTTTGGGCTCCAAAATCACTGCAGATGGTGACTGTAGCCATGAAATTAAAAGATGCTTGCTCCTTGGAAGGAAAGTTATGACTAACCTAGACAGCATATTAAAAAGCAGAGACATTACTTTGCCAACAAAGGTCCATCTAGTTAAGGCTATGGTTTTTCCAGGAGTCATGTATGGATGTGAGAGTTGGACTATAAACAAAGCTGAGCGCCAAAGAATTGATGCTTTTGAACTGTGGTGTTGGAGAAGACTCTTGAGAGTCCCTTGGACTGCAAGGAGATCCAACCAGTCCATCCTAAAGGAGATCAGTCCTGAATATTCATTGGAAGGACTGATGCTGAAGCTGAAACTCCAATACTTTGGCCACCTGATGCAAAGAGCTGACTCATTTGAAAAGACCCAGATGCTGGGAAATATTGAAGGCGGGAGGAGAAGGTGATGACAGGGGTGAGATGGTTGGATGGCATCACTGACTCAATGGACATGAGTTTGAGTAAGCTCCAGGAGTTGGTGAATGGACAGGGAAGCCTGGTGTGCTGCAGTCCGTGGGGTTACGAAGAGTCGGATGTGACTGAGTGACTGAACTTAACTGAGTACCTTGGCCAGAAGAATCACTTATACATTATCAGGCTCCTTTATTTCTCCAGAGATTGGAGATGTTTTCTGGTCCACATTTGGACCAGAAAGATTAGAAAGATCTAGTTTGGGAGTTTTCCTGGGTGAGAACATAATGTATTCATCTCTATATACACTCAACATTCTTGGTACTTAAAAGTATCAATTACTCAATAGATGTTTATTGAATAAGGTTCTGGCCTGAGTGGTTAGCCTCATTTATAAGAGAATAAGAGCTTGTCTTTGCGAATTAAAAAATAAGTTGATATTACTCAGTGTTGGAAAAGATATGGGAGGACCATGCACGCTCCTAGGATGTTGGTGATAACTTACTGCTTCCTTTCTGAAAAATGATTTTGCATTAGTCATCAAAGTTTTTAGCATGTATCCACTTTGATCCAGAATCTTAGCTTGTTATGTGTAAGAAGTGTAATGGTTATCAGAACATGCATGCACATGAGACTGTTTCTTCTATAGTGTTTATAAATAACAAAACCCAACTAACCAACAAACAAGACTCAAGGACCAAGGCTCATTAGGACCCGTGAATAGGACTTGAAATTCCTATGTGTAGTTTGTGCAATTTCTTTCTTTTGTTTTGTTTTTACAATGAACATGTATTTTCCTGAAAGAACTCCTGTTCTTCTTTGGAAAGGGTCATTACCTGAGCGGGGGTGCTCTGTTTCCTGTTTTACGTCCTCATTCTGTTTTGACAGAGGGCAAGAATAATCTCAGAATCTGGTTTGACATGCTTTCTAAGTACTGTTATCCGTTTATGTATTTTACGACAGTTACTCTGAATCTTGGAAGTTGTTAATGGCTCCTTATTTCCAACAGGATAAGATCTGTACAAAGACCCTCGTGGTCGTCTCCCAGTTACCCTTCCCTCTCTGCCCCCAGCCCTTCTCGCAAGCTTCTCTACTCCTGAAACTCACATTCTGTGTCGGGTTTTCTTATCTTGGCTCTCCACTCCCTTCTTTTAGAAAGCCACTGCCCGTGTGGGCGCCTTCTACTTCCCTTCTGTGAAGTCCCTGCTCACATGTTCTGCTCTGTGATAATCAGGTCTGAGGAAATCCTCATTCATGGCACTCTGTCCCTTCATCTCACCCGAAGGCCATCACATGTTAGGTGTGTCTTCTTACCTGAAGTCTGCCCGCTGGGGACAGAGCCAAACATCTTTGTAGATGTTCACTTGAGTTTTATGGATGGAAATATGGTATTAGTGGAAATTACATTTCACTTCAAAATTACTAGAAGCTGATGACCATGGGTTATGGTCTTATTAAAGGACGTTTCTGCTCTGCCATGACGCTGACCACATGGTGCCAAGGCACAGGCTCCTTTCTCCCCTTTCCTTGCAAGGCTAATTCTTTGCATTTAGCTATGTGCCCTGCACTTTTCTTTGAAGCTCATGCTTTCCTCACCCAGTGATTTCAAGACATGTAGCGACTCCTGTTCTAGCTCTGTTCCATGGGGACATTTTCTGGCCAGTCTGTAGACCATCTCTTCTTTTATGCTCTCACAGATCGTTTATTTCTACTTGTTGCTCCCCCAGGCAGGTCCTTTACAAAGTTCCAGCCCTCTACCAGCCCCATGGTATTCAGGACTGCATTAAAATCTTTACAACCTGAAAAGATGGTAGTACCTCTATGATTATGTCAACTGCAAAGTTACTACATGGTAAAACACAAACTTATGTGTATGCTACAATTAAACATACTTCTCCAGAATTTTCTCATTCTAAATTCCTCAAAGAGACCTGGGTTCAATCTCTGGATCAAGAAGATCCCCTGGAGAAAGGAATGGCAACCCACTCCAGTGTTCTTGCCTGAAGAATCCCATGGACAGAGGAGCCTTGCGGGATCGCAAAGAGTCGAACACAACTGAGCGACTAACACTTTCACTTTCACTACTTACTTTTCTTCCAGCCTTTGTCCTGCTGTGTCCTAACTCGCATTTTGGTCTCCCCGTGTGGTGGTCTTTTGTTCTGGTACCCTACTGCAGCAAAGGATTTCATGAGATATGCTTTCATGTTGCATATCCAAATACTTGGAGTTCCCAGGTTGCACTAGTGCTAAAGAACCTGCATGCCATTGCAGGAAATGCAAGAGACACGGGTTCAGTCCCTGGGTTGGGAAGCTGCTCTGGAGGAGGGCATGTCAGCCCACTCCAGGATTCTTGTCTGGAGCATCCCGTGGACAGAGGAGCCTGGAGGGCAATAGTCCATGGGGTTGCAAGAGTCGGACATGACTGAAGGAACTTAGCAAGCATACATGCATCCAAACGTTTATTGTCATGATTCTAGGAAATGAAGGGGTTTCTTCATATTCAGTGGTTCTCATAGGTATATGTTATTTTGGTCTTGAAGGAGATTTTTAATAATCACTTGGGCACTCAGGTTTCAAAGACGCACTGAAGCTGAAAGCTCTTTGCAAGCTGTCCACAGTGTGTGGAGCAGCTGGGGTTAGAGTTTCTCAAATATTGGGCTGGTTTTATTTCTATCATAAGGGTAAGGTTGCCAGTTTTAGGAAATAAAAATATACGCAACATTTGAGACTTATACTGGGAAATAACTTGTTTAACTGAAATTCAAATTTAACTGGACATCTTGTGTTTTTATCTGACAGCCCTATCTGGAAATAAAGAAAAAACTCCTAGTGTTTAACAGCAGCTCAACTAGTTGCTTTTATTTATCTCACTTAGTAGTCTTAACAGCAGTTATGCAGTTTTAAAACTTTTTAAAAATATTTTTATATGAATATTCGTATCATTTTATTTATAGGTGAAGACATGGAAGCTTGGAGAGTTCATACTCTCAGTGCCAAGACTGGAGCCCAGAAATTAAACTCCAGAGCAGCGGATAGATGAATAAAAAT
The DNA here is from genome assembly GCA_006410535.1 of Litocranius walleri. Classification (NCBI taxonomy): domain Eukaryota; kingdom Metazoa; phylum Chordata; class Mammalia; order Artiodactyla; family Bovidae; genus Litocranius; species Litocranius walleri. Next base: position 637,770 of record SJYG01000382.1, read on the forward strand.
GTTTGTGATTTTCTTTTTAATACTTGTGGGTTCCTTTGGGTTCCTTTTGTTGATGCTATTTTATTTCCTCGTCTTGAAAGGACGAGGGAACACTGCCTTTTGTGTATGCTTCTGTATCTTAAAGAAAACTCTGGACTTTAAGCAACAACTCTAGGTGGAAGATAAAACTCCTATACTGAAACAGTAGAATTTGCAAAATGTTGGAGTAAGGTGAGCAGGATGGCCCGGAAGGAGGTAACTTCTCAGTGTTTGTGCAGACGGGATGCCAAGTCCAATCACGGGGTGTCATCTTTAATTTCCTCCCTGCCACTGGCAAGTCTTTGATTTTAGTAAGTATTCTTCAATCCCCACCAGCCTGAGCCAACAAAAGCTAAGTCATGTTGGCCAGAATGGTAGGGAAAAAATTGTTCTCACATCTTTTATTTCAGGACATTGTTTGGAGTGGATATTGCCTCTTCTTTCGTTTTCTTCTTTCCCTCCTTTCCGGGGTGGGGCAGGGGTGGTGGTGGTGGTGAAGAGTCCTCCCTGTGGTTCTTTGTACCATACTTTCTTTTTCTGATCGCCCACTGCTCAGGTGACCTCCAAGAACTCCATCTCATCCCGCTCTAACAATTTGGTGAAGTGTGTGTCTGGAATGTCTTTTCTCCCTTTGCAGACACTGAGACTAGGCTTAGCCTTCAGACTTCTCCAGGTCTCTTTGTCTGTGTTGGCTTGAACCATGGACGGAAGGACTTCCTCCCTAGGAACCTGCTTCTGACCCCACAGCATCCGCTTACAGCTCCCGCCGTGGCACTGCCCATGTTTGGGATGCTTCCAGGGCTTAATCAATTCTGTCCCCTGCGATTTGATTTTCAGGGACTGTTCTTCCTCTAAAAGTCACAGGAGCTTAGGCTCAAACCCTTAACTTTGTACCCAGTCCTGTGGAAAACAGTACCTTCTGCTCCATTTTAATCAAAGTTAAGCTCTTAAGCATGTATCTTTGCAGAAGGACATTGCCTCTGCTTTTGAAGTATGCGTTCTCCTAGTGCAGGCTCATTGCAGATGGGCCTGATGCTGGGAAAGACTGAAGGCAAAAGGAGGAGGCGGCAGAGGAAGAGAAGGTTGGATAGCATCACCGACTCAGTGGATGTGAGCTTGGCAAACTCCAGGAGTTGGTGATGGACAGGGAAGCCTGGCGTGCTGCAGTCCACGGGGTAGCAGAGAGTCAGACATGACTTAGCGACTGAACAACAGCAGTTCTCCTAGTTCTCACGAGACTCTCAACCCCAAAGTTTTCAGTCTTGGAGCTTCTTGAGGATCATCTTACCTTTGGCATAAAGTACTAGTTTTCTACTTTCCTTTTATTCTACAGGGAAGGCAAATTCTGATTCCTAAGGCCTTAAAACATTGTTCTCCAAAGGCCCTGCAATCGGAGAGTGTAGAATTTTGAAAACAGCCTTTTTTTTTTTAAATTTTAGAGGATATTAAAGTGTAAAGCAGGAGAATAGAGTGTTATGCAAGTGATTGATTTCAAGTGTGTACCCAATCAATTACATTTTTTTCCCTCTCCCACAAAGCATTTTCATTTGAATTGAGTTTTTCAGCTAAATCATCACTTCATGGACTGGCAATTAGGATTAGTTTCTTCTTTTCTAATCAAGTCCTTCCAACTACAGAAGATATTGTGCATACTGTCTAAATTATGGATTTCTCTCATTCGTTACATTTGGAGTAGAATGGGCCATTCACCAAGTGTTTACTCAGTACCCACTGAGCACTCGACTTGATCTGGGGTGTTTGACAAATGGGAAAGCTCTCTGCGCTTTTTAAAATGATTTAGGAGTGATGTACAGAATAAAACTTAAAGTGGGAGCAAGCTGAGTTTGTCCCGGGTCTGGAGATGTCCAGCATCAGGTTAAAGCAGCCTAGCATGCCGCCGCCCGTCACAGGAGACTGCGTGGGTGGGACCAGACCCGACTGGCTCCAGTGGAAACACTCGGGGCCGCTCAGATTCACAGAGTCGTTAGACTTCACCTGGAGGAGATTTAAAGCCGCTTTATCAGAACTGCACTCTCGGGAGGTGGGGAACAGAACTTCACAGGCCCACATGAGCTGGGGGGAAGTCAGCCAGGTTGAGGTTTTGTGCCGGAACTTGAAGTGTTTTCTGGTTGTTGGCTTCTCCGGTACTTTTCTGTTCAAATGTTTAATAACCAACACTCACTGCTTCCTTATGTCTGCGCCTGACTTTGGACTCGTAGGGATGCAGAAACCCAGTCCTTGCCTTTTCCCTCCCTGTTCAATGGTTAGAATTTGGTTTTATAATTAGATTGGTAATATTAAAAAGATAGGCAAGGAACTTTTGGTCAAGTAAGATGACCAAAGTACTTACTTACAAATAAAATAAGTGTTTGACTTTCAAAATAATTTCTCTGAAACTGTTTATCTCACATCTACTTTTAATAATATTAAGTAATTTTAATAATAGTAATAATTAAAAGTGATTATTCCCATTAATCCTAATACCTGGGTTTAATTTATTCATGATCACCTATAGTTTCAAGTCATTTTTTTTTAAGTGTGTTTTAATATCTGGCTTATTTTGAATGATCCTAAAAAAATTCTTTTGAACTTGAATAGAGCTGATCTGACTGCTTGAAACATACTAGAAAATAGATAGTTTTTGAACATGGGACATATATTTAATATGTACAATGTGTTATTTTAAAAAGTGATTACAAATAAAATAGCCAAATGAAGGTGAACTTTGGAGTAACTGCATGTCCGTAACACTTAGTGCAATATTTACCAAGCATTTATTGAGTTCTTACTTTCAAATGATAAATGAGATAAAGCCCTAGTGAGGAAAAGCCATGAGCTAAGAGAACATCTCCCAGAGTCCATCTCTCACATTCACTTTGCCAGGTGTTGGTCAGTCTTGGTCAGAAAAGGGGCTTGCTGGCTCAGCGGCGCTCGAGCGATGCTGAGATCAGCAGATGTGGGGTTTTCCTGTGAGGAGCCTTTGTGTGTTTAGAATAGTCTCATCGAGTGTGTTGGTGTATCTGTCTGGACCAGGATGCTGTAGCACGCGCTAAAGCAAGCGTGAATAAGATGATGGAGTCACTGGAGAGGGAAGGGGGGATGGGCAGAGGCAGGAGCAGAGGCATGCCGACGGTGGAGCCCGGAGGACGGGCTGGGTGGCCGGGGCCACACCGCCACCCAGCCCCGCTGCCTGTGAAACCAGCCCCTTGCTCGATCCTGTAGGGCCCGGGCTCCCTACTGTCATGGTGCATGTGTACTACATAACCATCTATTGTACGTAATTAAATAGGATTCCCCTTGTCTCACTCCCCTTCCCAGCCACGTGCACACATGCCTTGCTCTTGACGTGGTTCGGTCGCTAAGTCATGTCCTAGTCTTTTGTGACCCCACGGACTACAGCCTGCCAGGGTCCTTCGTGCAGAGGATTCTCCAGGCAAGAATACGGGAGTGGGTTGCCATTTCCTTCTCCGCGGGATCTTCCCGACCCAGGGATCGAACTCCTGTCTCTCCTCCAGTGACAGGCGAATTCTTTACTACTGAGCCACGAGGGAAGCCTGTCTTGCTCTACCCTGCTGTGATCAGGGCTAGCCAAGTGGGAATTGTTTCCTCAGAATCCAGTGTACTTAGTACTGAATAGTAACAAATTATGTCACTTAAATAAATTTATTATCTAAATGTTCTAATTTGGTACTATTTTTAAATTCATTCATGTATCCAACAACATTATCTTTTGTTTCTCCCAACAGTCCCTACCATAAAGTAGGTATTGTTTTTATTATCCTGTTACTGATGAAGATAGTATGTTTCTTATTCTCTTGAGGGAAATGATTGACATTTTAGGCAGAACAAGTCTTCATTTTGAGGATACTGCAGCTGGTTAGAAGCTCTGGTCCCTGGGCAGTAAATGTCCGAGTTTAATCAAAACCACTTTTATTAAGTTTTTTTTCTTCTCAAACGCTCCCTAGAGGGGTGAGTATAGGCCCCAGGTAAGAGTCCAGGACCTGCAGATAGCAAGAGACTGAGCTGGAATCCCAGTCTGTGTCCTGCCTACATAGCCCATTGCTTTTCTGCGAGCATGGTAATGTGCTTCTTCTACCAGACCGTCTCCTAAAGATAACAGCTGGAGCTGGACTGTGCCCGAAGCTTACTGTTGAATGAACGGATGAATGGGTGGCTGAATAAGCAAAAATAAGCAGCCATAGAGGCCAGGTACCAATTTAAATTAACAAAATTGAAAGGATCTGTATTAGTTAAAATGCCTTTTATAAATGTCACTTAAAGTTGATTTTGGATTCAGGATATCCTTTTAAAAATCTTACTTATTGCAGAGACTGTAATTTGAATTAAAAACTACAGATTCCACTCATTTAATATTAATGTCTTACTCTTTTAAACTCCTTTATTTTCTTTTGGAGTATAGCTGACTAACAATGCTGTGATCACTTCTGGTTGACAGCAAAGGGACTCAGCCATGCGTGTACACGCGCCCATTCTCCCCCAAGCCCCTCCCATCCAGGCTGCCACATAACTGAGTTCCCTGTGCCACACAGTGAGATCTTGTTGCTTATCCACTTTAAATATAGCAGTGTGTACATGTTCCTCCCAGACTCCCTAACTATCCCTTCCCCCATTCTTCCCTCCTGGGAACCATGCGTTTTTCTCTGTGAGTCTGTGAGTCGGTGTTTTGTAAATAAATTCATCTGTGTCACGTCTTTTTAGATTCTTATAAGGGATTACCCTAAGATATTTCTCCTTCTCTGTCTGACTTCACTCGATATGAAAATACTTCTGTATGAATAGATGGGAAAGTATGGAAATCAGATCTGTTATTTTCTCCTTTCTTTCTCTCTCTCTTCAAATAACATCTGTCCTGTATTTTCTATGTACTAGTTATTGAGAAGCATGAAAATACATTAAGGAGGGTGAAATGTAGTTGAGAACTATTAAAGATTCTGAAAAATTATCCCGAGTCTCATTAAAGATTTAGAAACACTCATGAGCATCATTTTAAAATCTTCCATTTTCTAGTCATTTCATTTCTATGAGTTTTTGAAAAATCAAAAACGTACCGTTTGCATTTATGTGAACTTACAGCACACTGTCTTCTCCTTCAGTAGCAAGGCATAAAGTGTTGTATGTACTGTGAACAGCACTGCCGGCCTTCCATCGTCCTACCCATCTAAAGACATCGGCTGTCCTGCATATCTTTGTGTGTAGCTATTTAAGACTGCTCTCCTGGCCAAGAATACAGATCATTTGCAAATTAGGAGCAAATTGATACATGATATATCATGGCATAGCAGCAGATTTCACAAGGAAAAAACCTGCCAACAGGGAAAGAAATTTTATGGAGGAAAGCTCATAGACAGAGCTAGAGGAAAACAGCTAGGGGTACCTCTGTACGCAGCATCTTAATGTTAGCGTTTAATTTTCAGGACAGTTACTCTAATACAGACTTGTCAGGTATAAAATGATGTCTCATCTTACTATTCAAGTTATATTTTAAATTCTAGCTCCTCATGAAATGGTTCTTTTTGGCATTAATCTCAGTCATGGATTTGAACAGTGTTGATTCAGCAGCCGTTAGAGAACACTGAGTTTACAGTACATCTTGTTTTTTCCCTTTTTTTTTATTGAGGTAATATTGATTTGTAACACTGCAGAAGTTCCATGTGTATAGCGTTTTATTTCTGCTTCTGTGGTATAGGAGGCTGCTCACTCCCCAGCCTTGGTCTCCATCACCATGCAGTTGACCCCTTTGCCCTTTCTCCTCTGGTGACCCCTACTCTGTTCTCTGTGTATTTGTCTGGTTTGGTTTGTCCATTTATTTTGGTTTATTGTTTCTTTCCTATATTCTACATATGAGTAAAATCATGCAGTGTTTGTCTCTGACTTACAGCGTAACACCAAGTTCTACCCATGTTGTTGCAAATGGCAAGATTTAATCATCTTTATGACTAAGCCATATTCCTGTGTGTGTGTGGTGTGTATCTTCTTCATCTCAAAGTTTTGCCTACTTTTGCCCTTCTGTTTACGATAGAAGAGCTCCTCTGCCTCCCTTGCGAGGCAGGCCTGGTGTTCATGTGATGGCTCAGCTTTTGCTCGTCTGGGAAAGCCTGATTCTCCTTAGTGTCCGAGTGACAGCTTTGCTGGACAGGGTATTCCTGGGTGACAGTGCTTATCTTTCAGTATTTTCAGAACGCCATTGCACATCCTCCTGGCCGGTAGAGTTTCGGGTGAGAAATCTCCTGATAGCCTAGTGGGCTTCCTTTGTAGACGACTGACCTTTCCCAGGATGCCTTTCAGATTTCTTTGTCATTGACTTTAGAGCATTTTAATGTGTGTTGGAGAAGGTCTTCTTGAATTGAGGTAATTAGCTGTTCTTTTAGCTCCGTGGACTTACAGGTTCAGTTTCTTCCCCAGGTTCTGGTAATGCTCAGCTATTATTTCTTTAAATTCTCTGCTTCCTTCTCACTCTTCTTCTTTTGGAATACCCACTGCCCTTGTGGACCACTCCATTTCCAGTGCTTCCTAACGCATCTTTCATCTCATTTATTGAGTTCTTCAGCTCCGGAATTTCCGTTTGTGCTTCTTTCATAGAATTCTTTCTCTTTGGTAAGGTGTTCCTTTTATTCATCAGGTTTACTCCCAAGTCCATTAGGCTGCCTTCTGGAGTTTTCTTGTAGCTCATTGGATGGCTATTTTTTGCGTTCTCTGTCAATTAGGTCGCCATATTCCAGGACTTCAGGTTTGGTTTCTGGAGGCTTGTCATTGTTGTTTGCGAGAGTGTTATGAGGTTCTTCAGGGTTCTTGTTGGCGTGTCCTGTTGGTGGGTGCAGAGGCCTTGACAGGCTGGGCATCAGGGGCCTTTCTTTCGTTTTCCAGTAGTGATGGCGCAGCACACGCTTGGGGTTGCTTTTGTTTTGTTTTCCTACTTGCCTTCCCTCTGGCTGTGTCTGCAGCAGATGCTTCATTCTCTACCTTCTTGGCAAGAGATGTGGCTTGGACTGCAAGGAGATCCAACCAGTCCATCCTAAAGGAAATCAGTCCTGAATGTTCACTGGAAGGACTGATGCTGAAGCTGAAACTCCAATACTCTGACCACCTGATGCGAAGAGCTGACTCACTGGGAAAGACCCTCATGCTGGGAAAGATTGAAGGCGGGAGGAGAAGGGGATGACAGGATGAGATGGTTGGATGGCGTCACTGGACTCAATGGACGTGAGTTCGAGCAAGCTCTGAGAGTTGGTGATGGACAGGGAGGCCTGGCGTGCTGCAGTCCATGGGATCGCAAAGAGTCAGACACAGCTGAGCTACTGAACTGAACTGATGGGCAGACATACAGGGTCTTAAATTAACGCATAAAAGTTTAACTTAATTTTTATTCTCTTACTGTCTCAACCAAAGTTATTGACATAAGAATTCTGAGACTGAGATAGTAGACTAAACAAGACTTATTAACTACCAGCTTGCTTTGCATTGAAACAGTGTGTTTAAATCCTGATTAGAAGTCTAAGACTCAGTAATAACATAATCCTCAGACACCGTGATGTAGACTGAATTTCAGCCTGTTGTGCTGTGAAGGCTGTGTGTCATTTCTAATGTTCTCCCAAGTTCTTCAGGGCTCAGTAATCTGAAAAGACAGAAGCAAGATTACAACATGAACTGCAAATTCAGAGATACTTATTCTGTCCAGAGTAGTCTCTACCAGTGAATTTCGATTTTAAAAATTCAGAATTCAAAAGTGTAAATTTTATTGCATGCTCTGTATCTGAATTCATAGTTGAAAAAAATGACTTAGTGACATCTATCCATGTTGCAAATTAAAATGCTGTGACTGGGGATTGTCATTAAACTCGGCTTGCAAAGTAGAGCCTAGGATATAATGTGACAAATTAGGATATGATCGCAGAACGTGCATACAGGTTAAAAAAAAAAGTGGTACCTGGAAGACCAGGGTCCAGAGAAGAGAAGAGCGGGAGTGCCGCGCCTGTCGGGACCGCAGGCTGCCGGCTCCCCTCCCCGCGCCTCTGACGCCGCCCCGCCCGCGTGCTTGGCGGCAGGAGCAGGTTTCCCCGTCGGCCCGGAGGCCCGGGCCTTTCATCCTTGCGGTCCTCGGTTCCTGGAGTGCTCGCCCTCAGACCTCCGCTGACCCGCTCCTCCTCGCGGTTCACTGTCCTCACCGTTTGCTCGCTAAGTCGCGTCTGACTCTTGTCCGGCGGGCTCCTCTGTCCGAGAGATCTGCAGGCCAGCGCGGGTTTGCCTGTCTCAGCTCAACCACCTGATGCGAAGAGCTGACTCACTGGGAAAGACCCTCATGCTGGGAAAGATTGAAGGCGGGAGGAGAAGGGGATGACAGGATGAGATGGTTGGATGGCGTCACTGGACTCAATGGACGTGAGTTCGAGCAAGCTCTGAGAGTTGGTGATGGACAGGGAGGCCTGGCGTGCTGCAGTCCATGGGATCGCAAAGAGTCAGACACAGCTGAGCTACTGAACTGAACTGATGGGCAGACATACAGGGTCTTAAATTAACGCATAAAAGTTTAACTTAATTTTTATTCTCTTACTGTCTCAACCAAAGTTATTGACATAAGAATTCTGAGACTGAGATAGTAGACTAAACAAGACTTATTAACTACCAGCTTGCTTTGCATTGAAACAGTGTGTTTAAATCCTGATTAGAAGTCTAAGACTCAGTAATAACATAATCCTCAGACACCGTGATGTAGACTGAATTTCAGCCTGTTGTGCTGTGAAGGCTGTGTGTCATTTCTAATGTTCTCCCAAGTTCTTCAGGGCTCAGTAATCTGAAAAGACAGAAGCAAGATTACAACATGAACTGCAAATTCAGAGATACTTATTCTGTCCAGAGTAGTCTCTACCAGTGAATTTCGATTTTAAAAATTCAGAATTCAAAAGTGTAAATTTTATTGCATGCTCTGTATCTGAATTCATAGTTGAAAAAAATGACTTAGTGACATCTATCCATGTTGCAAATTAAAATGCTGTGACTGGGGATTGTCATTAAACTCGGCTTGCAAAGTAGAGCCTAGGATATAATGTGACAAATTAGGATATGATCGCAGAACGTGCATACAGGTTAAAAAAAAAAGTGGTACCTGGAAGACCAGGGTCCAGAGAAGAGAAGAGCGGGAGTGCCGCGCCTGTCGGGACCGCAGGCTGCCGGCTCCCCTCCCCGCGCCTCTGACGCCGCCCCGCCCGCGTGCTTGGCGGCAGGAGCAGGTTTCCCCGTCGGCCCGGAGGCCCGGGCCTTTCATCCTTGCGGTCCTCGGTTCCTGGAGTGCTCGCCCTCAGACCTCCGCTGACCCGCTCCTCCTCGCGGTTCACTGTCCTCACCGTTTGCTCGCTAAGTCGCGTCTGACTCTTGTCCGGCGGGCTCCTCTGTCCGAGAGATCTGCAGGCCAGCGCGGGTTTGCCTGTCTCAGCTCCAGCCTCACTTGCTCAGGGACGCCTGCCTTGATCCCGTGTAAGGCGGTCACACTCCCATCTGTTGTGTCATTTTCTGGGCTGTACCTGTTTAATTACCTTATGGCGCCTACTGGTTTCCTAATCATGCTCACTCATTAGTTTCCTTTTTTTTCTTTTAATCAAGTCTGGGTTGATCAAAACATCATCTCCATGAAGGCAGAGATTTGTCTTGTATATACGGTAGCCTCCCTGTCTAGACAGTGAAGGTACTTAATAAATACCTGTTAAATAAATAAGTGTTCTAACATGAAGAATACTAGTGATAAAAATATTAGCAAGAGGATGTGTTTTTTATTTCCATCATTTAAAAGCAGCCTACATAACTTTCAAACATGTCTCTATTAATGTTTGCATAGGAAAAAGTCAGGAGTAAAATAAGCATGCCAGAATATTTACAGGTTTTTTTTTTTCTTACAGAATGGAAATTTCATTATAGTCTATATATTTATAGGATCAATAATAATTAGCCAGCTATGTGACAAGCATTAATTATATGGTAAAATGAAAATTAAAGAGAATATAGGTGTTCTAAAGAGTCTTGGGCAGAAATTGTAGAAACACCTGCCCAGCTGAAGTAGAAATGGTTAGTAAACTGCTCTTCCTTTGATTGATTCAGAGTCTGAGAGAGAATAAGTTTTTCTTTGTGATTTGATTAAGTGGAGAGACCTTGCATATGGAGCCAGAAAACTGTCTGGCTAATAGGTAGCCTAGAACACTGAGAGCAAAAAAGAAAATTTGTATTTGTCCTGCTGTTTGATTAGGGAGAGTAGTGTACCGGGGATAATGGAGCGTGCATTTCCAAAAGTCAGAAGAGTGAGGCTGAGAAACGTCTGAAAGAGCATTTGATTGTGACCTTGCCTGCTGTCCTGCAGGATACTCAGGGGCCGTACAACGCTCAGCAGGTACTCAGGGCCTTTGGATCAGGTCTGTCTTTGGACCTTTGTTCTTTCATCCCAGACGTGGCTCCTGCCCCCTTCCTCTTCCTGTGTTTGCCTCACTCTACTGACACCTCTTGCTCCTGTGGCTCCTCCTGACGGGTTTCTTTGAGGGCTGTTTGTGTGACACACTTTTGCAGACCCCACCACAACAGTGCAATGCTTGCCCTACGATAAACATCACATGAATATTCATTACCTAAGTGAATTTTTCATCAGGTATGCAGGTTTGAACCAAATGTCACTGACTGTGCATGATAAGACGATGAGTCTGTATTAGTAATACAAATGCCTCTTCACAAAGAAGTATTTTTTGAGACTTGTATTTTTTATTAACTTTTATTGGAATGTAGAGTTAATTCACAGCGTTATGTTCATTTCAGCTTTACAGAAAAGTGAATCCATATTTTTTGTTTTACACTGTCAATTTTAATAAAAACAGTATATTCCAAACATTTTTCCAGTTTTTCTTCTTGACAAAAAACCATCTCAATTCCTTTTAAATCCTTGATTTTTCTAATTCTTAGACCAATGACCATAGAATTCTCCATCACTGAAGATTTTCAGGTCAGTGAAAAATTGGGACATAGGTAATGAATATATAGATTTTTTTTGAAAGATTTTTTTTTGAGAAATGTATCTGAATACTTAAATGGAAAGACTTTGTCATACCTATAATATAGGTTTCCTAAGCTCAACAAATAGGAAGTTATAGAACTTTTTAAGGTCAAAAGCCTATTGGGTAGGGTTCTTTAATTTACTAGGCATGGTCATATTAAAGAAGCATAGAATAAGAGTGGCCAGGTTCACTTGCATTCCTAGGCCATTATTCTCAGACATATGATTATTAATAATAGATCTCACAAAACTTCAGAGAGGAAAATACAAAAAATCAAAATTTTATTAAGAGCCTAATTCATGGGCATCTAAGTTCCATGGTCTATTGTCTAAACATAGGTAAGTTCGAGGAGGGTATAAAAATTCTGTATAGTAACTCACAAGACTTCCTTAAAGAAAAATGAAGAAACATTGAAAAGCTTAAATTGCATAATTGCTACGATGGACTTCCTTAGAGTTTTTGATCTTACGGTCTAATATAGCCTTTTCCTGGATCTTAGTTTAGTTATGATCAATATATTGTTCTCAGTGAATGTTTTGATCTTTAAGTTATAAAATGCTAATATACGAAAAGTTATAGGCAACTATATCATCTATAAATAAATTATTTTACCACTATTTAAACAAGTTAATACTTAATATTTCTTCCTGCTGTTTCTTGAATCATATATATTGGCTAAAACTGCAGGTATAATGTCGAATAGATGGGGTAGAAGTAGGCATTTTTTCCTGTTTTTTTTTTTTTTTTCTTTTAAGGCAATTGTTTCTAATGCTTTAACAGTTTGGCTTTAGAAGTTTATTTCAATTCCCAGTTTTCTAGGATACTGAGTCATAAATGACTATTTAATTTTATCACATTTTTCTTCATCTATTGAAAAATCATCTGGGTTTTGCAACTTTATTCTGTTAATGTGGTAAACTAAACTAACAGTCATTAAAATCTTATTTTTAAGATAAATCCTACCCTCTGTAACTGTGTTTTCTGTATATTGTTAAATTTGGTTTGTAAATATTTTGCATCAGTAGTTATAAGGGTAATGGGCCTGTAAATTTTCTTTCTAGTGTCTCAGAAAAGAAGCCCCTGGCTCTACGCATAAGCTCTCTGAGGACAGGGTGACGGCCATGCACAGCCCTCTTCTTGTAGCTCTCTTTCCGTAAGGAAAGGAATCCTCACCCCAGCACCAGATCCTTCTTGCTGCTTCCTGGGCGGCACACAGAGGGGAGGGAGAAGCATGACTCAGTGCCCAGGACATTCCGCCATCCAGGCCGAGCCAGGGCAGGCTTGTCACAGGGGAAACCTGTGCTTATTCATACGCAGAGGGACGTCCTCTGCCCGAGCGGTCAGCGTCTATCACACGCGTTTCCCCAGGAAGGAGGAACAGCAGCTAATACTCTCAGGACTCAGTATGCACCAATATTCATTCCAAGTGAGTTACATACATTAACTCATTAGTCCTTGTAATAATCAAGTACAAATCTAAAAAATGAAATACCTGGGTATCAGGCTAGCAATTGGGTTTTTAAATTGAAGATGAACTTGAGGTGAGCAAGACCAACCTCCAAAGTGATAGCGCGACACAGTGTCCCAGAGAAGTCAAACCCCGAGCAAGCTGTGGTCCTCTCTCCAAGGCTGGGGAAGAAGGCTGTCTGTCAGGCAGCTTTCCCAGGGATCAAGCCTGTGGTCCCTGGATAGTGACTCATCCATTTAAAGACACAGAAATGGATGTCTTGCCCTTGTATAATTTTGAAGGGAATAACCTCACCTTTAGAAAGTGAGACGGGTACTAGTATAGCTGGTGAGCGGTAGCCTGTTGATCTATACCCTGCATTTTATGTATGCCTACCTGATTAGCAGAGCGCAGAAAGGGGCCTGGAGATGAAGCTGCTACAGCAGTCTCCATCAGTCTCATCCGATCTTCCAGCTGTCTCAGAGCCAAAATGTCCCCTTTCTGCACTCTGCTAATCGGGCATGCATACATAAAACACAGTGTATGGGTAAAGCCAGGCTACTGCTCACCAGCTAAACTAGTACAAAATTTGTACTTCTCACTTACTAAAGGTGAGATTATTCCATTTACCCCTCTTGAGTTCAAAATTATACTTTGCAAGGCAAGACATTAGCTGAAGCTGATGATTCCTAAGTAGGGTTTTTAAGATACAACATAAAAGCATAAAATAATGCCATAATGGAGCCTCTTCTTCTAATCCTCTCTCAAGTTTTTCCTTGGATTCTTAGCCTAATTCAAGAGCTAAAATGCTACAGTTGTGTGTGAATCAAGTCGAGGAAGAATTTAATTTCCTGCCTTCCTGAAAAAAAAGATTATAAAATATTACTTGAGAGGTTGGTCTTGCTCACCTCAAATTTATCTTCCAAGTCAAAAATCCAATTTCCAGCTTTATATACCGTTATTTCATCTGGAATTCATTCCTAATTGTTACAAGGACTAAATGAGCCAATATATGTAAATCACTTAGACTAAGTTCTATTAAAGTAATCAGGTCAGGTCAGTCACTCAGTCATGTCTGACTCTTTGCGACCCCATGAACCATAGCACACGAGGCCTCCCTGTCCATCACCAACTCCCAGAGTGACCCAACCCATGTCCATTGTGTCCGTGATGCCATCCAACCACCTTATCCTCTGTCATCCTCTTCTCCTCCTGCCCTCAATCTTTCCCAGCATCAGGGTCTTTTCCAAATGAGTCAGCTCTCCGCATCAGGTGGCCAAAGTATTGGAGTTTCAGCCTCAACATCAGTCCTTCTAATGAACACCCAGGACTGATCTCCTTTAGGATCAACTGGTTGGATCTCCTTGCGGTTCAAGGGACTCTCAAGAGTCTTCTCTAACACCACAGTTCAAAAGCATCAGTTCTTCAGTGCTTAGCTTTCTTTATAGTTCAACTCTCACATCCATACATGACTACTGGAAAAACCATAGCCTTGACTAGATGAACTTTTATTGGCAAAGTAATGTCTCTGCTTTTTAATATGCTGTCTAGGTTGGTCATAACCTTCCTTCCAAGGAGTAAGCGTCTTTTAATTTCATGGCTGCAGTCACCATCTGCAGTGATTTTGGAGCCCAAGAAAATAGTCAGCCACTATTTCCATTGTTTCTCCATCTATTTGCCATGAAGTGATGGGACCAGATGCCATGATATTCGTTTTATGTTGAGCTTTAAGCCAACTTTTTCACTCTCCTCTTTCACTTTCATCAAGAGGCTCTTTAGTTCTTCACTTTCTGCCATAAGGGTCTACACATAGACATAACCAAATGGTCAACACTGAAATCAGATTGATTATATCCTTTGCAGCCAAAGGTGGAGAAGCTCTGTACAGTCAGCAAAAACAAAACTGGGAGCTGACTGTGGCTCAGATCATGAACTCCTTATTGCCAAATTCAGATGTAAATTGAAGAAAGTAGGGAAAACCACTAGACCATTCAGGTATGACCTAAATCAAATCCCTTATGATTATACAGTGGAAGTGAGAAATAGATTTAAGGGCCTAGATCTGATAGAGTGCCTGATGAACTATGGACTGAGGTTCATGACATTGTGCAGGAGACAGAGATCAAGACCATTCCCAAGAAAAAGAAATGCAAATAAAGCAAAATGGCTGTCTGGGGAGGCCTTACAAATAGCTGTGAAAAGAAGAGAAGCCAAAAGCAAAGGAGAAAAGGAAAGATATAAGCATCTGAAAGAGTTCCAAAGAATAGCAAAGAGAGATAAGAAAGCCTTCCTCAGTGATCAATGCAAAGAAATAGAGGAAAACAACAGAATGGGAAAGACTAGAGATCTCTTCAAGAAAATTAGAGATACTAAAGGGAACATTTCACGCAAAGATGGGCTTGATAAAGGACAGAAATGGTCTGGACCTAACAGAAGCAGAAGATATTAAGAGGTGGCAAGAATACACAGAAGAACTGTACAAAAAAGATCTTCATGACCCAGATAATCATGATGATGTGATCACTAATCTGGAGCCAGACATCCTGGAATGTGAAGTCAAGTGGGCCTTAGAAAGCATCACTATGAACAAAGCTAGTGAAGGTGATGGGATTCCAGCTGAGCTATTTCAAATCCTGAAAGATGCTGCTGTGAAAGTGCTGCACTCAATATGCCAGCAAATTTGGAAAACTCAGCAGTGGCCACAGGACTGGAAAAGGTCAGTCATTATTCATTCCAATCCTAAAGGTAATGCCAAAGAATGCTCAAACTACCGCACAATTGCACTCATCTCACATGCCAGTAAAGTAATGCTCAAAATTCTCCAAGCCAGGCTTCAGCAATACGTGAACTGTGAACTTCCTGATGTTCAAGCTGGTTTTAGAAAAGGCAGAGGAACCAGAGGTCAAATTGCCAACATCCACTGGATCATAGAAAAAGCAAGAGAGTTCCAGAAAAACATCTATTTCTACTTTATTGACTATGCCAAAGCCTTTGACTGTGTGGATCACAATAAACTGTGGAAAATTCTGAAAGAGATGGGAACACCAGACCACCTGGCCTGCCTCTTGAAAAACCTGTTTACAGGTCAGGAAGCAACAGTTAGACCTGGACATGGAACAACAGACTGGTTCCGAATAGGAAAAGGAGTACGTCAAGGCTGTATATTGTCACCCTGCTTATTTAACTTATATTAAAGTATTACTGTTGTTATTATCCAGGGGATGTGAAGAAAAAACTAAGGTGGTATTTTTGGATGTCAGCAAATCAGTATAGTGATTGCAGTGGACATAGCGTGGTCAAAGTTCTTTAAAAGTACTTAGTGTTAGGGAAATTATGCACTGTTACTGTCTATAATTGATTTCATCTTGTAGTTCACAGGGTGAGGTATACTAATGCTTTGATTCATAAAACAATTTTCTCATTCGGGCTCTAAACAGAGTTACACGTTTGGAGTCTGACCATTTTCTATGTCTTTTTCTGTACGGTCGTGACTTCCTTCTTCCTTTCTTGAGACCTTTAGGATCATGTGAGCATTTTCCCTCTTTTAGAAGGCACATTTATAAAAATGTGAAGAAAGCAGGAATCATTAAATCTCCAGCCTGAAAGAAAGGATTTTTTAACTTTTGAGACAAATTTTTGTAGTTTTAAAGTTTAAGAAATGCTTTGCAAAGAAGCATCCAAGATTTTATAACTGATTTCATCTTCTTTAACAACAGGAAAAAACAACTGCAAGGCTCGCCAAGCAGGATCCTCAGAGCTCTGTCCCCGCCTCTCCTCCCCGAGGCTTCCGTGAATCTCAAGCCCCAGCAGTGCAGCTTTGTTGCTGCCACTCAGCAGGTGAGTCCTCTGCCCGATAAAGCGAAAAACAGGCAAGGAATGAAAAGGAATGATGTCCTATTTTTCTTGACATCAGCATTTTCCATGGAAAAAAATTAGCAGTTTATGATACAGTGTTCCAATGCTTCCCAAGTGAGCAGCTTCCAGATTTTGATGAAATGAACCATCTTGGGAAATTACTTAATAATTATGTAAACTTGGACACCTATGAAAATTGAAATTTGTAAATCTGGACTTGGGCTGGGCTATAGATTAGAAATGCTGGCAAAATATATGATTGTTGGTATATTTTTTTTCTACCTTTTCTTAGGTATTTCATACTGTTTTGTTGTAATATAGAGCCAAGTCAGGTGTTAACCACCAGGCTGTGCCAGTCACTTTGTCTTTTTGATTTAAGTGAAAATGACTGAGCTCACATTTTACCAAATAACCAGAAACCAGTCTCTTTCAGAAGTCTTGGATATTTTGGAACTGTTACCCTTTTTTTTTCTTTCTCCTTTTTTAATTGAAATATATTTGATCTGCAATGTTGGTAAGTTTCTGGCACAGCAAAGTGATTCACGTGTAGTTCAGTTCAGTTCAGTCGCTCAGTCGTGTCCGACTCTTTGCAACCCCATGAATCGCAGCACGCCAGGCCTCCCTGTCCATCACCAACTCCCGGAGTTCACTCAGACTCACGACAGGACCATAGATGTACTCTTTTTCAGACTCTTTTCCATTATAGGTTATTATTACAAGATGAGGAGCATAGGTCCTGTGCTACATAGTCTGTGCTGTTCATCTGATTGTGTATCGTAGTGTGTATCTGTTAAACCCAAGCTCCACCTTTTTTCCCTCATTGCCTTGGCTGTGCTTTCTCTTTGCCTGAGGTCTTGTGTATTGTAGAATTTTCCTCTTGAGTCCCACCCATCACCCAGATTCTCCCATCATCTAAAAGAGAACACACACTAAACTCTGTCATGGTTTTTAATAACACTCATGGCTAAGGTGGGTGATGTAGACACAGAACGTCATGCAACAAGCAAGGCACCGTCAGATAGACGCGCAGCTGGTGAAGTCATCTGGCCATCCTTCCAGGTTGTCTTGGTAGGCAGGGCTCCAGCTTCTGCTCGTCTTGCTAGGTTCTTCCTTTTTTTCTCCCTGTTCCCTCCATCCCTTCATATCTTCCTCTGAAGCTCCTGGAAGAAGCTCATTATAGTCCATCAGTTTTCCTTGTGTTCATTTGTTTCCCTTCTAGATGGCTCATTTTTACCTTTCTTTTTCAAACCTGAAAAATCGTTCATGGTTTCATTTAAGTAAATACCCATTCATCTTAGAGGTAAGTAACACCACTTAGTTCTCTGGTCGGTTTCAGCTCTGAGGGACAGTTCTTTTCCACAGAAAATTTAGAGTAGAAATTTACATTCATTCAAAATGACTAATTTTACATTACTCAGTCTGAGTTTCAGCAATCCTGACCAATGTGAGGCCTGTTTGGGTGATAAAAATCTTCCCAGTTTTAAAGATGAGAAAACATAGGGACATGGAATTTGTGCATAATCGCAAGGCCGCCGAGTGAAGGAGCTGGACTTTGGTCTCTGGTCTTTTGCTTCATAACATCACACCAACTGACACTGATATACAGTAATAGAAGGCTGTGTGTAGAAACTCCAAGGTAATAACTGGAAATTGTAGACTTGTTATAAAGTCTGAAGTATTGGCTTTAAGTAGGGCAATGGGAAATTTTACAGAAAGGTCAGAGCAAAACCAGACAACTATTAACCCACTGGATATTGGAACCTGTAGAAACCAGAAGATGTGATCAGATTAATAAGTGGCTAAGCTATGACTGCGCTTCTGACAGCGGCTGCAAGGCACCTTTGTAAAAGGCGTACCATGGCATTAACTCGGAAAGGTTATGATTGTAGCTGAAAACTATTACAGCTCCCCTTGGTTCATTTGTGAAACCACCCATGAATTCAACTAAACTCTCAAAGGACCTGTTTTTTTCTTTTTTTGGTCTGCAATATCTTTAGGTTTCACAACTATATAAAAATATTGCTTCATATAATATGGCTCCTAAAAATACTCTTTAAAAATTTAGTGTTGGGATGAAAATATCCTGTCATTGTGATTATTTAGTGCCAACTTAATACATACATGTTGGGTCAAAATTTACACAATATAGTCGGGCAGGAAATAGGTACTGTCTGTCTGATCTCATTCCTGCTTAGGAGTTTTCATTTCTACAGAAGCAGGAGTGGGCATGTCCAGCAGTGGAGATAAACTCGCGAGTAAAGGCAGCTCAGTTCCTCCACTTGAGGTCTCTTTCAGAGCGCGCTGGTGTGCATGTCAGTCACGTCCAACTCTTTGCATCCATCCTCATGAACTGCAGCGCAGCAGGCTTCTCTGTCGCCATTGCTCCTTCACCGGGCTGGGGGCTCCCTCGGCCCTGTGGGGAGACCCTTCTGCGCGGGCCTTCCTGTGCGTCTTGGAGCGCGGCGCGGACACTCTGGGCGCTGCAAGGGCATTTCCAGAGCGGCTGTGAGCCGGCCTGCCTCAGCCAGCCGAGCTACTCTCCCCCTGGAGCAAAGAACAGCCGCCGGCCTCCTGTTAGGAAAGGGCCGGCTTCCTTGCGTTGTGTGTTGTTGTTAGCTGCTCTGTGTTGCCCTGTGGGACCGGGGCTTGCAGAATGAGAAATACTGAAACTGCGTTACTGCTGTAACTGGGACTCAGAAACTCTCCTTCAGCCCCGTCCCAGGAGTCTGGGGTATTCTTCTGGTGTCTAGGAAGCAGTGGGCATCGAACTTCCTGGCTCACAAGTAAGGAAGAATCTTGGCATCTTCTGAATTCTGAGCACACCCCTCATGGAGGAGACCCCTTGACAGACACACAGCCAAGACCTTCAACTTTCTTGTGAATTTAACCTGGGAAGGGACACAGGGGATGTTGGTTACCCTTTCTACACCACCAGGCTTGGAGGAACTGCCTCCAGCTCCCTCCTTGCCTGAAGATGCCACACCAACATTTCCGATCCACCATGAGTGGCTTCCCTGGGTTGGCACGGGGCACTGGTGAGAGTCTCCCCTGAAGATCCAGGGAGAAGTTTCTGGCTCATTGATTCATCTCTATTCTTGATTTATTAAAAAGAAGCTTTGTCATTTAGAAACACCCTTTTTCCTTTCCAAAAAGTCTGTTTTATCAAGGCAGCAGCATAACTCTGCCTCCCGATGCTGTGCTGTGAGTCAGAATCTATAGCTGACTCGGACTGCGTGCCTTCTTGTTCAAAGGGTTCCAGTTCTCCTGGAGGCTGTGAGTAACCCTCGCTGGCTAGGGGGAAAGAAACCTTGATAATATTTCAAAAATATTTTTCCTGTAGCATTTTTCCTGTTTGCAAAGACAGATTAAACACATGCAGACTTTCTTAACAAGGCTTGGCACATGAGAAAGAGTAGCCAACAAATCAAGAGTGCACACTTATTACAAACCCTTCAAGCTGTCGTGACTTCAGTTCTGCTGATATAAATAAGTCAGATACAGATTAATGGACTCAGAAAAACTATTGGTTCACTGGTATTGAAAATAAATATCACTAATCTTATTAAAATCAACAAAGCCAAACAGAACAATTGTGGGACAAGAACTGTCATTATTTCCCCAGAAAAGAAAAATTTTGGTAGTGAGCTATTATATATTTGCATGTAGAGGTTCACTTTAAGAGGAAACAGATGTAACGGTGGTCTAACCGCAGCATATGTACCATGGGTTCATCTCAGAGCAGCTTGAAATCAGAGATAACCCTCAGGGTGTTCTCAGCATCTGGAGTGGTTAGTACAAGGAGGGACTCAAGAAGTGAAGAAAAGCTGCTCTGCAGTTTGAACATTGAAACCTACTTAAAGGACTTTGCAGAATGTTTTGCCTGGAAATATCTCTATTTGTCTGTGTTTATGTCTGTTTATCTATATTATTCACTAGGCAGCTATATTAAACATTTTATAATTTACCTTGAAATTAGATAAGCATTTTGATTTGCATGAAGATAAATTAATAGATTAGAAATCATTTTATTTTTCTACATTTTTAACTAAAGTATACTTGATTTACAATGTTCTGTTAATTTCAGGCATTTGGCAAAGTGATTCTGTTATAGGTGTGTGTATATACACGTATATATATATCATTTAGATTTTTCATTAGCTATTGCAAGATATTGAATGTAGTTGCTTGTTTTATGCTGTAAGTAGGTCCTTATTGTTTTATATACAGTAGTGAGTATCTGTTAATCCCTAGCTCCTAATTTAGCCCTTCCTTCTCTCTTCCCTCTTTGGTAATGATTAGTTTGTTTTTAGTGTTTGTGAATCTATTTCTGTTTTGTAAATGTTGTCATTTTCATAGATTCCACGTATGAGCAACATCATGATATCTGTCTTTGTCTGACTTAGTGTGATGACTCTAGGTCCATCCATGTTGCTGAAGATGGCATTATTTCCTCCTCCTGTGGCCAAGTAATATTCTATTGTGTGTGTGTGCATATGCCACACCCTTATCCATCCCTCTGTCAGTGGTCATTTAGGTTACTATAAATAGTGCTGCTATGTAAATCAGGGTGCACGCATCCTTTCAAATTAGACTTTTCATGTATTTCAGGAAAAGTCAATTATTTTAAATAATAAAGTTTACCCTTCTGTGTGCACTCTAATATAATCTTAATACTTAAGTAAACAAGAATTATCTTACAATGACCTTAAAGCATTATTTTTAGCAAGTTAAAATCTAACAAGTGCATAAACATAGGAAATGAGAGGGCTGAGCCAATCTCAGTTTTCCTCAAGCTCTGATAGGCTATGAATTCATGGCGCTGCAGAATAGAGACAATTTCTCTATCTTCCCTGTTGGATAAAATTAGTTTTAAGTGCCACTGGTAATTAATTTTATCTAGAGCTTGGTGCCCCTACTTTAGAATTTTGTCCAAATATTTGGACTAAAACCCCTTTGGAATTTTTTCTTATTATGTGGATACTGTTAAGTTCATTTTGAAATAGCATATTGACCTGAAACTTGAAAGGCTCTAAATATCTA
The DNA here is from genome assembly GCA_006410535.1 of Litocranius walleri. Lineage (NCBI taxonomy): Eukaryota > Metazoa > Chordata > Mammalia > Artiodactyla > Bovidae > Litocranius > Litocranius walleri. The sequence goes on from SJYG01000382.1 coordinate 659,175, forward strand.
TGATTCACATAGACTGCACCTTTCAACCCAAGAAGAGAACTATTGGTTCGTCTGCCACTGAAGCCGAGGTCTAGCATTGGGAACCTTTGCCTTTTTCTCGATTGGTCACCCCAAGTCTTGGCCTTTCTCTGTCTTTTCCATTTCCTGTTCTCGGAAGCTAGAGACGTGTTTGTGTTTTCTGGGTTCCCAGGGTTTCCCATTGGATTAGTCTGCTTGCCTTAACAGGATGCCACAGGCTGAGTGCCTTGGACAGCAGCTGTTCCTTTTCTCACAGTTCTGGATGCTGCCGGTCTGGGATCCAGGCGCTGCAGGCTGCTTTCTAGTGGGAACTCTCCTGGCTTGCAGATGGCCACATCCTCCCTGTGTTCTCACATGGCCTTTCCTCAGGTCTTCCCTTCCCGGGAGAGAAAGAGAGAGCACGTGCAAGCAAGTGAGTGAGCAAGCACTCTGGCATCTTTACCTCTTCTCATAAGAGCCAGCCCTATTATATTAGGGCCTCACTGTTAGGACCTCAGTTAATCTTCAGTTCAGTTTCTCAGTCATGTCCGACTCTTTGTGACCCCATGGACTGCAGCACGCCAGGCCTCCCTGTCCATCACCAACTCCCAGAGCTTGCTAAAACTCACATCCATCAAGTCGGTGATGCCATCCAACCATCTCATCTTCTGTCGTCCCCTTCTCCTCCCACCTTCAGTCTTTCCCGCTATCAGGGTCTTTTCCAGTGAGTCAGTTCTTTGCATCAGGTGGCTAAAGTATTGGAGTTTCAGCTTCAACATCAGTCCTTCCATTGAATATTCAGGACTGATTTCCTTTAGGATGAACTGGTTGGATCTTCTTGCAGGCCAAGGGACTCTCAAGAGTCTTCTCCAACACCACAGTTCAAAAGCATCAATTCTTCAGTGCTCAGGTTTCTTTATAGTCCAACTCTCACATCCATACATGACTCCTGGAAAAACCATAGGTTTGACTAGATGGATTTGTTGGCAAAGTAATGTCTCTGCTTTTTAATATGCTGTCTAGGTTGGTCATAACTTTTCCTCTAAGGAGCAAGGGTCTTTTAATTTCATGGCTGCAATCACCATCTGTAGTAATTTTGGAGCCCCCCAGAATAAATTCTCTGTTTCCCATCTATTTGCCATGAAGTGATGGGACTGGATGCCATGATCTTAGTTTTCTGAATGTTGAGCTTTAAGCCAACTTTTTCACTCTCCTCTTTCACTTTCATCAAGAGGCTCTTTAGTTCCTCTTCACTTTCTGCCATAAGGGTGGTCTCATCTGCATATCTGAGGTGATTGATGTTTCTCCTGGCAATATTGATTCCAGCTTGTACTTCATCCAACCCAGCATTTTGCATGATATATTCTGTATTTAATCTTAATTATCCCCAAAATGCCCCATCTGCAAACACAGTCACACTGAGGAGTAGGGCTTCGACATAGGAATTTTGTGGAACGTGACTCAGGCCTGAACACTGTCATTACGCCCTGCTCACGCTCTAATTCACCTCTTGGGCCTTCATCCCGCCTCCAAACGTGCCTGTCATCCTTCTCAGGACTCTTCTTTTTGCTCATGGAATGAGCAAGGTTTTAGTGACAACGAGTGGGTCAAAACACTGCAGCCTAAGATCATATATTTGTATTTAAAAAGGAATCTTCTGCAAACACGACTTTATTCCGAGTTAAGTAAGGTTAAGTATGGATATAGGTGGTGATTTTAGCAACACCTAAGTGAAAGACACAAAGACTTTCAATACCGCACCATCTGTGTCATTCTGCTGCTGCTGCTAAGTCGCTTCAGTCATGTCCGACTCTGTGTGACCCTGTAGGCGGCAGCCCACCAGGCTCCCCCGTCCCTGGGATTCTCCAGGCAAGAACACTGGACTGGGGGGCCGTTTCCTTCTCCATTCTGTTAGAGCCGGCCTAACAGGGGTTGACTGCCAGCAAGTCAGTATGCCCACATTCTAAAAAGGAATTACAAAGTTTCTCCTGGCAATATTGATTCCAGCTTGTACTTCATCCAACCCAGCATTTTGCATGATATATTCTGTATTTAATCTTAATTATCCCCAAAATGCCCCATCTGCAAACACAGTCACACTGAGGAGTAGGGCTTCGACATAGGAATTTTGTGGAACGTGACTCAGGCCTGAACACTGTCATTACGCCCTGCTCACGCTCTAATTCACCTCTTGGGCCTTCATCCCGCCTCCAAACGTGCCTGTCATCCTTCTCAGGACTCTTCTTTTTGCTCATGGAATGAGCAAGGTTTTAGTGACAACGAGTGGGTCAAAACACTGCAGCCTAAGATCATATATTTGTATTTAAAAAGGAATCTTCTGCAAACACGACTTTATTCCGAGTTAAGTAAGGTTAAGTATGGATATAGGTGGTGATTTTAGCAACACCTAAGTGAAAGACACAAAGACTTTCAATACCGCACCATCTGTGTCATTCTGCTGCTGCTGCTAAGTCGCTTCAGTCATGTCCGACTCTGTGTGACCCTGTAGGCGGCAGCCCACCAGGCTCCCCCGTCCCTGGGATTCTCCAGGCAAGAACACTGGACTGGGGGGCCGTTTCCTTCTCCATTCTGTTAGAGCCGGCCTAACAGGGGTTGACTGCCAGCAAGTCAGTATGCCCACATTCTAAAAAGGAATTACAAACAGAATATCTCCAGTTAATCGGTCCTTAATGAAAAGCAGACATCACCTCGGTTATTCTAATAAAATCTCAAGAAACTTCCAGTCAAAGATGTTGTCAAGATAGTTGAATCAGAAGATTTAAACATAAAGTTTCAAAGCCACGTGAAGGAAGACTTTTCTTGACCCGGTGACCTGGATGAGGGGAACTTGAAAAGTTGCTCCCATCGGACTAAGAATTGTTTTTCATTGAAATGGAGGATCTTGGAATTTTCTGGCATCTGACTTCAAAGGATGCTTTGAACCTTTGTTCTTCTCGATACTGATTCACAGAGATCACCTTTGAAATGGTAGTGTCTGGTTTCCTTGAAATTGTATACCACCAATACTACTGTTGGGGAGAAAAACTTTTCTCTATCCATCTTAGGTTTTTCTGGCTGATCTAACAATTTTTAAACTGACACGAGCCAGTTTAACAGGAGAAAATCAAGTCTTTATTTTGTGTGTTTGGGAAACCCAAAGTGATGGGGCTCAGAGAAGTGACCAAAGCAGGCAGCTTTTACCTTTTAGACAAAAAAAGAATATATTTGTGAAGAACTGACAAGACAAAGAAGTTAGGGCTTGGGGTAATAAATCAGTGAAGAAGTACCAAGATTTGTTTATACAGTCTTTGGAACACTAGGTTTTCTGTGTCTGTGATAAGGATGCCTTCTACCCTCTTGATACAGGGAGGGTGCCTTTCCCGTGGGAGATTTGCCTCCTGCTTTCAGGGAGACAAAGAACAGTCAGCGTGTCCTTGTGTGGCTGTTACTTCAGGAGCTTTAATTAAAAATAAACAATATGCTGCCTTGGTGTATTTGGGGGCAGCCTGCCCTGAGCCCCAGCACTACTAATTCTCTGATTAGGCTTTGTTAAAAAATTAATACTCATCAGCTTTCAGCTCTGCCCGTGGATTGATGCAGAACTGTCATCTTTGCCCTTGGAAAAGTATTGCATTAAGCTTAGAGTTATGAAGTCCCACATTTGTCAAAAGGGTACCCTTTTCCCTCAGAATCCAGAAACACATTCACCAAAGAGGAATCTTTTTGTTCAATTTACAAACACTTTGGCTAAGCAGGTAACAATACCTGTGATTCAAGACACACATAGCTTATTTCTTACAATCAAAGCCAACAGGGAGCGTCTTATTTGGAAGAAGAACACGGTGGCTGTTCCTCGCCAGCATCCAGAGGGTCTGTCTGCGCCCCTGGCGTCCACGCACTGTAATCACATTGCTGTCTCCTGTGCAGAGCCTCGTCCTTGTCCCGGGAGCCCTGTGGTTGCAGTTGCACTTTATGAATCCCAGGAACCAAATGGAAGCAGATAATTCCCAAACAAAAGGAAAATTTTAGTGTAATCAATGGCTTAGGTCACTGGGGAGATTTTAAGAAGACAATATTTCCCTAGGGACTTTGAGAGCCGGATTATGTTGAGGTCCAAGGAGAGCAAGGGAAGGATCCCTGTGACTTAGAGCACTCAGGGGACTCTGTCCTACGCCACGTCTGTAGGGGACCATCCTCGCTGCTTTAGAAAATTCACACCAGTCATCACAAGAATACTTTCGGGTTAAGTCTGTAACTTTGGTATGGGAAAAAAGTTCAAGGTAACAGCTTCGATGAGAACATTCTTGTTTACTGAGATAAAGGTCAGTATCACTCATTTGCTGAGATAAGTATCACTAATACCTACCAACTCTTTGTGTACCCACAGGTCACTCTGCTAATCTTATAGATCAGAGGAATAAAGGGAATTTGGGGGAATGAAAAGCAACATCCCTAGGCACCCTTGCAAACGGCAGACGCCTCCCATTCCTCCAGCAGAGTCTTAACAGTGTGGCGAGATGCCTGTTCCAGGCAGTGTTTACCTGGAGGACTCCTGCCTGAGGAAGGCTTCGGCTCTAATAATGTGCCTCTGCTGGAGTTTTCTACAGTCACTTTAATCCTGACCCAATGGTTTCATTTGCTGCGGTGTGCAAGGGCATTCGTATAGAGGCGCATGCTGCTAATCAGTGCAAGGCGCTGCGTCTGGACATTTTAAAAACACAAAAACCTGCCTTCCGACCTCAGCTTGGACACTGGAGGGGTGTGTGCGGGCTGAGGGGTTTGTTTACATGTCTTAATCCGTTCTCCTGACATGATGGTCTCCTCCTGTGTTGAAACTCAACCACAGATACGGCGCAGAGCTTATTTGTTGACTTGCATCCCAGCTCTTTCCCAGATTTTCCTGGAACTGTTCAGCTTAGGTTTCTGCAGGCACAATGGCTACTCCAGGCTGTGTGCTTCCACTGCCTTTGTCAAAACAGGCAGTTCCATTGTAGTAGGAAAATACATTAAAAGATCATACTTGGTGGACAGTTTTTTACACAGTAATAATTTTTTTCAAAGGTAGCTTGACATCGTTCCTGTTCAGAGAAAGGAGATTTATTCCATTTATGTCTAAATAACATCATCTAAGCCCTTGAGTATATAGGGTGTATCAGTTAGGATGCTCTCGGCTATAATTCACAGAATATCTGACTGCAATGACTTACACTGTGTGGGCTGATGATTTTCTCATGTAACAAGTCCAGAGGTGAGTGATTTTTAGTGTTTTTTCTTGTTGTTTGGTGGCCAAGTTGTGTCTGACTCTTTTCCATGTCTGATCTGTTTCAGGCATTCAGTAATGTCATCTAGGACCCTGTTTCCTTCAGTCTGGAGGCTCTTTCGTCCCCCATAAGTCAGGCGAAAGGGCAGGGTTCAAAGGCCAGAGTGGGAAGTCGCATCAAAGAGGGACTCACACACGTGCCTTCTCCTCTCGACACAGAGGGAAGTCTCCTGGGAGAGCCCCTCTCATCACATCCCACATGTTTTGTTGACCATCACTGGATCATCGTCTATCGCTTGCTGAAGACAAGGGCAGGTATTCTCACCTTTCTCTGGCTCTGACCCTGGTGCTGGGGGGGCGCCCTGCTCTGGCTGCTGGCGGCCTGTTTCTCGCTGATGGTGCGTCCCCCTCCGCGTGGTCTTTTGTGCAGTGAGACCCAGGCTGGGTCTACCGTCTGGAGGAAAGAAGGGCGTTCTTTGGAGCTACTCTGTTTACGAAGAGCAAGACCATCCACACAAGACTCATATTCTCTGTGTGTCCAGTCCTCTTCGAGAAGACGATTTAATTCTTTGTATCTCTGAAAATGCCATGGGATTCACCACTGTTGACTGATTACCTCTTTGTTTCAGGAAGTCAAGCGGGAAACAGCTTCTTGGCAAAATACGCATTGGGTTTCCTTCTGATTTCTTGTTCTGTTGGTTCATTCAAGTTTCTCAGCTCCTCCTTTCCTGTGCTTTAAATGTGACTGGCCTGTGGGCTTCTTTGTCCTCTGCCGTAACTTCTCACTCTGCTCACCTGCCCTGTGCGATCTTATCTGGTCTCTTGGCTGCGGTCATAGCTTCAGTGAATCGATGACTTCAAACCCTGCCGTCAGGCTCTCACCCCTCTACTGAGCTCCAGATCCATATATCCAGTTACGTACTGACTGGGCTTTGTTGTTAGAAAGGAAGCTGCTTTTAATCAAATGCCAGTGAACGGGCGATGGTGGACTCAGCACCCCGACAGAGCCACCTCCCAGGATTCTGCTCTGGCTGAGCCTTTTTATTGGTGGTCTGGTGGATTCTTCAAACTCAGATGTTCACAGACGGAGCTAATCTTTTCTCTTCCTCACACCAGCCTTCCCCTAGTTGGCTCTGTTTCCTTTGCTTCTCTTCAGTCGTCTTACTTGTTTTGGCTGTGCTAGGACTCCACTGCAGCATGCAGGCTTGCTCAAGTCGTGAGCAGCCGGGGCTACTCTTGCTCAGAGCGTGCAGGCTGCCTTCTCATGTGTGGCTTCTTGTGCTGCGGAGCACAGGCTCTAGGCGGGAGGGCTTCAATTCTTGCAGCATGTGTGCTGAGCACTGGAGGCTCGCGGGCTCTAGAGCACAGGCTCAGCAGCTGTGTTACCCGGGCTCACTTGCTCCAGGGCACATGGGCTCCTCCCAGACCAGGATCTGACCCGTGTTCCTGCACGGGCAGGCAGACTCTTGCCCTCGGGACCAGCAGGGGAGTCCCTCATCTCCTTTACTTCTGAACCTCGAATCTTCCCGTTTGTGCAGGGCTGCTTTTTCATCTTCCATGTCTAAGCTGCCCCCACGTCCTCGTTGTGCCTCCTGGATATTTCTGTAACCACCCATTCCTCTGACGCTGCCATCCCTCACGGTTTGTCTTGACTGTTCATTACAGATCCCTCCTAAAAGACTTCAAGCTGCCAACATCCTCCCTTCCTACCCACATTCTTCCACGCTGTAGCCCAAAGGCAAACTAACTGTACTGAAACTTATATCCGATTAAGAGGTTTCCCATCTTTAAAATTCTCACACAGCATCCCGTAACTTTCAAAAGAAAAATCCAAACTCTTAGCAGGTTAGCAGGAGACCTTCAGGGGGATTTACCTTTTTCTGGTTCCAGAAGCCCCTTAAGTCTCTGAGGAGAGCTGTGGAAACTTTCTGCTGGCTTGTACCTCTAATGTTATATGCTGATTTTCTGTGCACAGGCCTCTTTTTACATTTTTTTTGGTAAGAACTTTGAAAATATGGTCTAATCCTCTGCAGCTGCAGTACATAATATATCTGATACATAATCATTTTTAAAGTGTTTGCTGAATTATTATTAATGTCTTTATTCTTCCCATGTCTGTGTTTTGGGCCAATATAGTATGTGATCTTAATATATGGGTCACTTTAGAGACCATATCTGTATCTGTACTTCAGTGGAACCCTATTATCACCATACAGTGGGGTTCTCAGAATCTCATTTCCCTTTCAGTTAAAGTATTTCTCTGATGGGACTGCCTCCTGACCTCAATACCCAAAGTTTCCAAAATTGAATAATAATTACAAGATATTGGCATATACTAAGTACCCAGATCACTCACACTTCCAGTCCTTTCTTGATAATGCTGCATAAAAGGGAGCAAGTTTGCCTCCATCCCAATTCTTTTTTTTAAGATACTGAAGTGTGAAAGCACTGTAGGTTATATATTTTCTCCAATAGTCCCTCTTCCTCTCTTGACAATGCAGTCATTGATTATACATTTCACTTTATGAAAGCAAATCCATGGTTTAAATCATGTTAAGCTATCAGGAAAAGCACTAAGAAATTTTCTTAACATTCAGTGTCAAGCTGAGCTAGATACTTAAATGAAAGGAATCTGAATTACATTCAGAGAACATCCTTTGTAAACAATCAAATAGCAGATACAAATTTAAAGAAGATCTTAAGTCCACTGTATTTAAATAATTACATGGAAATATGTGTGTACTGAATATGACAGAATAAAAAATGACTGGATAGATATTCATGAGAAAAAGGCAGATGCAGAGACCTTTTCTAAAATTGAGTCCTTTCTTTATTTCCCTTGTACAAGTAACAGTTCTAATTTCCTTAGAATCTTACCGTGCATATTGATTTAAGCTAATAGTACAGGTACATTTCTTCTGCATATGAGAGAGTGATCTGATTTTAACAATGCCACATGAATGGCTAATGTGAAATTATACAGAGCTTGCATTCTTGAGCTTGATTGCGTAGATCCAGATTGCAGTTTTGCAATTTATTAGCTGAGTCTGGGCAAGTTACACAGTCTTTCTATGCCCCAGTTTCTTCTATGTAGATGGGGGATAATGCAAATATTTACTTGAAAGGAGTGATATGAGGAGTCAAGGAGTCAAGCCTGTTGAGTGTGTAGAAGTGTCCCTGGCACCGTGCATGTGGCTGGGCGTGGCCACTGTTTTCAGGATCAGCCAAGGCTCACTGGACACATTCGAGATGCCAGCACCTGCTGTGTGTGCACTGTGTTATTTCATCCCCAAATAACTCTCTAAAAAGTAGCTTTGTTTTTCACCTGCATTTGGCAGATGCAAAAACTGAGACTTAATGGTTCAGTGACATCCCACAGCTTACAAAATGGCCAGGCTAGAATCTGACCACTCTCCTGGTGTATTTGGCTTCCCTCGTGGCTCAACTGGTAAAGAATCTGCCCACAATGTGGGAGACCTGCGTTCCTTCCCTGGGTCGGGAAGATCCCCTGGAGAAGGGCTAGGCTACCCACTCCAGTATTCTGGCTTAGAGAATTCCATGGACTGTTATTGGAACTCTGCGGGATTTGCACAAGAAAACAACCCAGTTTCAGCCTCTGAAATTTTTATTTTGAGAAATAAAATCATCCATGTGATCATACAGTAACTTCTACTGTGAGATGTTTTCAGAAATCATGGTGAGAGAAGGGATGTGCTTGTATCTGCATGCATTTCTTCTGTTGTCACCTGCCCTGATTCATGAAACCTTCAATATGACAAAAAATGTACGTGTCAGAATTTAATAACGAAGTGCCCTTTCACTTCACAACCAGCTCATACAGTTTTCTGAGTCTAATAAAAGGGTTTATTGTGAGACAACAACGGCAGTGACCTTCAACAGGTGCTACTGTATGACAGAAGAATGAGTCATTATTTCTGAACTTAAACAGTGAAAGATAAATATAGCTTAAAGTTTAACCTCTTAGATAAATTCTGTACCAGATCCATTTTTAACATGTTCCATATTTTAACATATAGGGAAATCCTTCGTAGTGAGAATGCACCTCTAACTGGAGTTGATAATCCCATGGCAAGCATTGCTGATGGGCTGGCTCTGTCTTCCCGTGTTAGAAGTTATGTCCACAGCACCAGTGGTTTATGCTTGAGGGGCTTCCCTGGTGGTGCGGAGGTTGAAGCGTCTGCCTGCCATGCGGGAGACCCGGGTTCGGTCCCTGGGAAGATCCCCTGGAGAAGGAAATGGCACCCCACTCCAGTATTCTTGCCTGGAGAATCCCATGGATAGAGGAGCTTGGTGGGCTACAGTCCATGGGTCACAAAAAGTCGGACACGACTGAGTGACTTCACTTTCACTTTCCTGTATTTATCCAGCCACCATGCATGAAGGCCTGTTGTGTGCTGGTCCCTGTGATGTGTGGGCTGAAGGGAGCACTGAGAGTCAGACACCTTCACGCTCACCTATGTAGGGCTTACAGCGTAATGAAGAACTACAACTAAATGAGAAAAGGGATACATGCTCCCCCTTCCTCCCGCTTTGTTGAGGGGAGAGGATGTGAATCGGGAGACTGGGATTGACAGCCGTACGATGTCCGCACTGTGTGTGAATCTGATGACTAATAGGAACCTGCTCTGCTCAGGGAACTCTGCTCAGGGCTGTCTGTGTGACCCCGTGGACTGCAGCCCGCCAGGCTCCTCCGCACGTGGCATTCTCCAGGCAAGAATCCTGGAGTGGGTTGCCATGCCCTTCTCCAGGGGATCATCCCGACCCAGGCATCCCACCCAGCTCTCCTGCACTGCAGGCAGATTCTTTACCATCCAAGCCAGCTGTGGTGACCTAAATGGGAAGGAAACCCAAAAAAGAGGACATATTTATATTATAGCCGATTCACCTTGTTGTACGGTACAAACTAACAACACCCTAAAGCAACTAAACTCCAGTGAAAATGAATTTGAAAAACAGACAAACTCGTAAACTAAATATATTATCTTTGGGAAAAATGTAGCGTCAATACTTGAGTCGATAAATAATAATCATTAATATGTTAAAAATGACACATGTTCACTTGAATCATCTGCTTTTTGGTTAATGATGACCTCACAGTTTCCCCCTGGAGTGTGTGAATGCTTACTTTGTTCCCCTAAATAATTTATTGGGTTATAAGTTCTTAATTCTGAGAATATCTGTCTCAAAGGTAAACTTAGTTCTTTCTCTGAAAACAACTACATTCTACTTTCAAGACAGAATTTCTTCAAATTCCCCTCCTAGCTCTGAGGTCTAGCGTAAGTAACCTGTTCCACAAGGATATGGGTTTGTCCCATATCCTTGTCCCATGACCTCTGTGAGGTCATGGTCCTGGACTTCCCAGCTGACTCAGTGGTAAAGAATCCCCCTACCAATGCAGGAGATGCAGGTTTGAACCCTGGGTCAGAAAAATCCCCTGGAGAAGTAAGTGGTGGCCCACTCTAGTACTCCTGGCGAATCCCAGACAGAGAAGCTTGGTGGATTACAGTGCATGGGGTCGCAGAGAGCCAGACAAGACTGGGCGTGCACGGTCGTCTTATTAACCTACATCACAGGTTCTGCAGTTCCTCCGTGGACTCCATTTCTTTGTAAGAACTTCAATTTTCAGCTTGCTTACATTTGTATGCAGGTTGCATCCCCCTTCTCATCAGTTCTGCCCTCCCTTAAGGCACCATTACGCTTCCCTGTTTTCCACGCGAGCTGACTTGTGGCTCAGGGGGATGGCAGCTGCAGCGGTTTTGTGGACTCTCTCACCCTCCGCTGCCTTGATTGCTTCACCCTTAATGAGGAGGAAGGGTGGTGCTGGAGGCAGGTGAGCGGGGCTGGCGGGCATGAACAGAGCAGGGGCAGGAGCGATGCCGCGACGCCAGCGGCCTGGCGCTATGCGCATGGCTGCGTCTTGTTTCCTGGGTACCAGGCGGCTGCACAGGGTCTTGGCGATGTCGCCCCCTTTACACTGCTCATCAGGGTACTCAGCGCGCCTCGATGTGTGCTGGTTGTACCAGTCTCCGTTTCTTCCTCTTCCTCCAAGCTGGCGGGATCACTGGGGACATTTCCTCAAGCTTTTTTTACCAGGGAGCTTTTTATTTTATTCTTTCACAATTTATTTATTTGGAGCTGTACTGGGCCTTTGCTGCTGGGCAGATTTTTCTCTAGTAGCAGACAGCGAGACTACTTTTGGCGCACAGGCTTCTCGCTGCGGTGGCTCCCCCCGGGGCAGAGCGTGGGCTCCAGGGTGCCTGCGCTCAGTAGTCGCAGCTCCAGGGCCCGGCAGCACAGGCTGGATAGTGGTGGGGTACGCGCCTCGCTGCTCCGCGGCACGCGGAATCCTCCCGGGTGGGGATCGAACTTGGGTCTCCTGCGTTAGTAGGCAGATTATCACTGAGCCTCCAGGGAAGTCTTGCTTTTGTAAGTTATAACAAGTCAAGAAGACACCGATAGTAGCTGCAGCGCTGCCATGCACACTTGCGATGAGGCTGAGGGCAAGAAACAAAGTAATATTGTAACTTATACATTGTCATTTGAAAGAAGAAAAACCACATTTACCAAAAGTAAGCATGCAGATGTCTTGCTCATTAATGGATTCTTGGTTAGTAGTGTTGTTTATGAATTAACATTCAGATCAAACATCTTAAGCTAAATTTTCAGGCATTTGGTTACATACCATACCATTTCCAGAAGGCAGTTTGTCATTTAAAAAAACAGAACCGTTGAATACAGGAGTGGCATAATTGTTCTACAGAGACATACATGTTTAGTATGTTTTACATATACATTCACATGCAATTACAAATATAAAATATGTGTTTAATATTTATAAATAATTGCATTAAAATTCCCATTAGCCTATAGTACAGCACATGTTTTTCATGAGATACACTTTAAATTATGTTAATGTAAGAAAATGGGCATTGTGTTTATGATATTTTCTTGTCTTTAAGATATTAGCTTACTTAATAGTTTAATGAAAATTACATTTTTTATGTAATTTTTAAAAATTTCTTGGTTTAAGGTGGCCTGAGTTCTAGACACGATCCTTTCAGAGATCAGCAACAATATTCGATGGGTCATGCCCATGAACTGACCTGTCTTCCCCGCTCTTCTGGGTGTAAATTTCCCCAGCAGCATTCCCTGCTCAGAGAGGTGCTCCCAGGCTGTTCTCTGCCCGGGAATGGCTTACTGAGTGGATTTGACGTGGCTTTGTGACCGGAGAATGGACCATGGCGTGTGGTCTCATGTGGAAGGGATGAGGCATTCATCAACCCATCAACTCTTAAGCTTGATAAGGCAAATTAGAATTTCAGGAAGATTCTCCACTGGTCATAGATCAGAAAACATTTAACATGCAGAATGTATCCATGCCTGTTAATAAGGTTTACTTGGAGTGAATTTTTACTGCCTTCCTTTTAGGAATATCATCTTTGAATTAAAATTTTAGCATAAAGTAAATGCTCCTCCAGTAAAGAATCTGCTTGCAGTGAGGGAGACCTGGGTTCGATGCTCTGGAGGAGGGCATGGCAGCCCACTCCAGCATTCTTGCCTGGAGAATCCCATGGACAGAGGAGCCTAGCAGGCTCCAGTCCAGGGGCTCGCAGAAGAGTCCGACTTGTCTGAGGAACTAAACAACAAACCTTAATGGCTTCCTAATTACCTCCAGATAACAGTCCCCCGAGGGGCTGGAGCTTCAGCAGGCGGATATAGGCAAGGAGACACAGTTCAGTCCATGGCAGCCTGTTTCCCTTGATTCCAGAAAGGTTTCAAGAAGTTATTTTGTAGACCAGCTTTTTTCAATTGCCATTTAAAAGAAATGGAGACCATCAACCACCCATCTCTCACCCTGACCCTTTAAAGAGGCCTTTCTGCATCATGTAATTCCCTTGAGGGAGGAAAAATCCAGAGGAGGGGGAGAGAAAAATAAAGCAGCGGGTCAAGCAGGCATTTAAGAGAAGAGCTGTCCAGCAGATTCTTTTCCTCCCCCCCTTTTTTTTCCCTTAAACGCAAAAATGATTAATTCACAGTTAGCCTGCCCTAATGCTGTTTTATTGCGTTTCCAACTGCCAAGTCATGTCTGAGCTGACAAGCTGAGTTTCAGACTTTAAGAGAAAGAACTGCTCCATGTTGAGCCATTCATACTTGTTTGATTTCATGTAAAGAATCTGCCTTAACAGTTCTAGGGTCAGAAGGTAGCTGAGTTTGAGGGTCCAGACCCCTTGACTTAACTTCCTACTGTGTTGTCCATCGAAATATCTGAGTGGGGAAAAATAATTTCACAAGGACATCAGAAACTTCTAAAGAACTGAGCAGATGTGGGTTTCAGATAGGACTTTTATGAACAGCAGTGCAGAAAACAGGGAAATAAGAGACGGCATCAGCCAGTTTCCTGAAGCTCTGGTCCCTGGAGGGACGTGGCAAGCTTTGATGCTCTGTGTCTCTCTGCTGTAGGACTTTAAAAGTCTAGAAAATCCTTAATATCTTTCATACCTTAAACCTTGGCATGCATCTGAATCACCTGGAGGGCATTTGTAATTTTTATTTATTTTTTATTGAAGCATAGTTGGTTTAAATGTTGTGTTTCTGGTGTATAGCAAATTTATTCAGACATATGTGTATGTATGCTTTTTCATATTATTTATCAGATGGTATATTACAAGATAATGTAGTTCCCTGTGCTAAAGGGTAGGACCTTTTTCATCTTTTACATATAGTAATTTGTATCTGCTCATTGCAAATGAAAGGCATTTAAGACACATAGGTTTGAGTCCTCCTCCATGTTTCTGATGTCTTGGGGTGAGGTCTCAAAATTAGCTTCTAACAAGTTGCCCCAAAATGCTTGCACTACTGGCTTGGGAACTAAATTTTATTGCATTGCAAGGCTCTTCTCCTCCACGGCAGCTGAGTTGAAATCAAACGAAAGTGAGGAGCAACCCAAGGTCAATGTTCTCAGCCTTGGCTATTTGCCTCCCCTGAGGAACACTGAGAAACAGCAATCTCAGAGTCTCTGGGCTTGCCGGCTGGGACCAAGGTGTCAGTCTTTTGTTTTTAAAGCTCTGCAGGAGTCTCCAGTGTGCACGCAGGTTTAAGATTCTTTGTCCTCTTCTGATTAGATGTCGAACCTGGTCAGTTGCTCCCAATGACTAGAGATGATGGTTCCTAGACCAGCCTCTGAAAGGCAGAGAGGAGGCTTAGTGTGATCCTCTCGATGTAGCATCTAATCAGGGCTTGAGTGGACATGGCACTGATAAGTCATGAGGCTCTGACATAAGGCCTTTGTCCTCCGAACTGGACCCCAGCGAAAGATATTTTTTACCCTATAGGGCTTCCGTGGGAATCTTTTCCTACCTAGAGTGTGCTTGTGGGACCACATAACCTCAGAGAAAATAAAAGTTTCCTAAGGTCTTCTATTTTGGTGGGGAAGGTGCAGGGCATTTTAAGTTACAGAATACGCTGATCATGGAGCAGCAAAGTGCACTTCTCTGTGAGCAAGCTAATTTGTGAACGCTTGCTGTTATCCTAACACTAAGCCTGGCTAAATTGCATTCTTCTCACGGGTGAGTCAATGGAGAAAATCAGATCAAAGCTCATAAAACTGTCTGCAGCCCAAGAGAAGAGCATTTCTCTAAGTGTTCAATAGAACATCAGGCCCTCCAAATAGGATTACTACATGGCAAGAAAAAAAAAAAAAATTTAAAATACCTGCCTGAGAACCCAGTTTGTTTTAGAACATCATGTGTAATGACAAATGGATTGAGAAAAGTAGGGACCAGTTTATGTTAAGAAAAAATCGGAAAGAATCAAACGGTCCCAGAAGCAATAAAAGGGAAGATATGGTATACAGGAGATGGAATCATCAACACCATATTTTTATCTCAATTTTTAAAATTGGCACAATTAAAACAATGCAAATAAGTTAGGTTTTGTTTTTGTTTTTTTTCTTTTAGGGAAAGAGGATCCATTTCTTCATGAATAAAAATAGGAATCAACATTCTATGTAATGCAGTGGTAGTTTGTCCCAGCAAATGGTCTGGAGGAGGATTCACTGTTACCTGTGGTCTCTAAATATTGGACTCAGTGTATCGCCGCAGTCACACCCCGCGGTGCCGCTCATGGATGCTGGGAGCTTAAAGGGCAGTTCAGTGGTCAGTAAAGAGTTTCTTCTAGCGAAGGGCGCTTCTCTCAGTCCCTACCTTCGTGCCTACCCTGTTGGCAGGATAAACACGCAGCAAGATGCAGATGGGCGCGGCCTGCGGGGCTGCTGAGGGGCGTGGAATACCTAGGGCGTGGGTAGCCTTTTCCCTGTCACTGTGACTTTTCAGTTCCGTGGCATGGCACAAGTTCTTTAAAATGCACTGAATGGCTGTTTGTCACAACATTAAATATTAACTTCAGTGATAATTTCCACAAAAGGGATAATTTCCACAAAAGTGTTGCATCAAACAGTATTATTCCTGAGATCGTTGCCAGGAGTAAGGGCTCTTAGCTCATGAAACAGCCATTCCGTTCTTTAACTTAGAGGCTAAGCTCGAGCTAATTTTTCATGGGGACGGAGGAGTCAGTCAAGTTTCAACATACCTGCTATTGTTCCAGCACGTGCTTGAACCTCTCAAACGTGTTGGCCCCATTTAAGATCTAGTTTTGTCCACGTACACAATTCCCTTTCTACTGGAGGAAAGGGATTTCAGAATATGGAGGGAGTGGCCTGATAAAAGCTGTATTATTGTCAGAGTCTATTGTAATAAGACAAATGCCTGCGATTGGCGACCTGGCTCTCGTGTTCCCACCACGACTTTCCCCTTTGATAGTTGTTTGACTGGTGTAATATGTGACTAGAAAATAACAACAGTATCTTCCCTGCTGGAAAGATTTTTCGAATCTCTCCAAGCCCTTTCAGCTCTGTGATCACATCGTCATGGTAACTGGGAAGAAATTCTTAAATAATAGTGGATGTTCTGCTCAAAATTCTATATCTAATATTATCACTTGTGGTCAAAAAGGTATGTAGCAGGCAGTTTTGAGATCGACAAATGAATCACCAGTGTGGTATGAACTCCGAAAAGAAAATTACTATCTTCACCAAAGAAGCATGCTATCCCAATTCTAAAAATCTAGTTTGTGTTAAAAAAATTCTTCACAGAGCAGATGAACGAGGTCACTGTGACTTCTTTTACACAGAAGCGTTTCACAGCTAAAATTTATTATTATTCCATTAAACTAAATGCCCATGAATTGTCTGTTACATCTGTGTACAACTTCAGTGTGACTGTCTTATGTGAATTTCAGTGTGGCAAATGGAAGTAAGAGTCATATTTGCTTAATAAATTTTCCTTGCACTTACTCATATCATGAAAATTGTGGAGGCCCAGCGTGGGCTTAATTTACATATTTCACTCCCTGGATATCCAACTTGTCTCATACTTCCAATTAACTCCTTACAACAAATATAATGTGCATAAGACATAGCACACGTTGATATGTGCTACCTTTATCAGTCCATATTTCAACTGGCCAGGTACCTGCTTGCAAAACAATGAATTGCATCCTTACCTCATACCATATGTAAAAATTAACTCAGTGGATCAGAGACCTGATATTCAAGCTAAAACTATATAAAACTCTTAGAAGAAAATGTGTAGGAGTGAATCTTGACAACCTTGGATATGGCAATGGTTCAGAAGCACAAGAAACGGAAACAGACTCCATCAAAATTTTAAACTTGTGTCCAAAGACACTATCAAGAAATGTAAAATAATTCACAGACTGGGAGAAAATATTTTCAAATCATGTATCTGATAAAGATCTGGTATCCAGACTATATAAAGAACCTGCACAACTCAACAGCAGAAACAGCCTCATTCAAAGATGGTCCAAGAGCTTGAGCAGACACTTCCCCAGAGAACACATTCACATGGCCAAGTCCAGGAAAAGACACTCAGCATCATCCATCATTGGGCAAATCAAAGCCACAGTGAGATGCCACTTCACACCAGTAGGAAAGCTGTAACCAAAAAAGGAAAAAGAAGTGTTGACAAGGGTATGGAGAAATTGAAATCTCTCTGCATTAATGGTAGGAACATAAAATAGTGCAGTCGTTATGGAAAACGGTTCGGTAGTTCTTCACAAAGCTAAACATAGACTTACATAAGACCCAGCAATCCTGCCTGTAGGTGATATATGCCCCTCCAAAGGACTGAGAGCAGGCGTTCGAACAAAGCGTTGTACGTGAACCCAGTAGCAATGGAATATCATTCAGCCATAAGAGGAATGACATACTGACATATTTTACAACGCGCCTTAGAAACATGCTAAGTGAAAGAAGCCAGGCACGAGAGACCACACGCTGTGTGAGTCTATTTATATGCAATATCCATGAAAGGTGAACCCATGGATCTATAAAGCACATTGGCAGCTAACGGGGGTTGGAGGAAGGGGGATTAGTGTTGACTACTAACGTGTAATTGTTTTTGAGAACATTTTGAAAATGTTCTGGAATTTAGTGGTGATTGCACATAACATTGAAAAAACACTAAATTATATAGTTTAAAATGATTTATCAAATATACAGAATGGGCAAATACATAGAGATAAAGTACACATTGGTTGGTGTCAAGGGGTAGGGGTGGGGGAAAGATGGAATGGGGAATGGTGGTTTAATGACTGTTCTGGGGTGGTAAAACGGTTCTGGAACTAGATAGTAGTAATGAAAATGTACTAAATGCAGTACAGTTTGGTACTTTAAAGGGTTAAAGTGGTGAATTTTATGTTATTGAATAAAAATAAAAGTTTAGAAGAGAAGAACTGTTCTAAATAATAAAGTTTAATACATTTTTTTAAATGACCAAGTTAAAACTCTGAAATTTGAGTTGCAGCTTTTAAAAAAATCTCTAATCTTATTTTGTGCAAAATTTGCACATAAATCTCATTTATCCAATTTTTGCTTATTTGATTTTATTGGTTAGCTCAGATTTTAAGCAATTAAAAAGGACCTGAGATATGAAGAAGGAACTAAGTCTTTTAATTGCACCCAGGAGGTTCAGATACGATGTTCCACTATGTAAAAATAGCATCTTGCTGAATTATAAATAGTCAGGATCTCACTTGCATTTTTTACAACTTTTTTTTAATTAAAGTATTATTGATTTACAATATTAAGCAGCATGATGCTCAGTCCTTTTGCAGATCGCATTGCATTGTGGGTTATTGTCAGACGATGGGTGTAATTCCCTGTGAGTTGCTCATCTATTTTATGTATAGTAGTTTGTATCTAATAATCACTTCAGTTCAGCTGCTCAGTTGTGTCTGACTCTTTGGGACCCCGTGGACTGCAGCACGCCAGGCCTCCCTGTCCGAAACTAACTCCCAGAGCTTGCTCAAATTCATGTCCATCGAGTCGGTGATGCCATTCAACCACCTCATCCTCTGTCGTCCCCTTCTCCTCCTGCTCCCAATCTGTCCCAGCATCAGGGTCTTTTCCAATGAGTCAGCTCTTCACATCAGGAGGCCAAAGTACTGGAGCTTCAGCTTCAGCGTCAGTCCTTCCAATGAACACTCAGGGCTGATCTCCTTCAGAATGGACTGGTTGGGTCTCCTTGCAGTCCAAGGGACTCTCAAGAGTCTTCTCCAACACCACAGTTCAAAAGCATCAATTCTTCAGCACTAGCTTTCTTTATGGTCCAACTCTCACATCCATACTTGACTACATTCAAAGATGGTCCAAGAGCTTGAGCAGACACTTCCCCAGAGAACACATTCACATGGCCAAGTCCAGGAAAAGACACTCAGCATCATCCATCATTGGGCAAATCAAAGCCACAGTGAGATGCCACTTCACACCAGTAGGAAAGCTGTAACCAAAAAAGGAAAAAGAAGTGTTGACAAGGGTATGGAGAAATTGAAATCTCTCTGCATTAATGGTAGGAACATAAAATAGTGCAGTCGTTATGGAAAACGGTTCGGTAGTTCTTCACAAAGCTAAACATAGACTTACATAAGACCCAGCAATCCTGCCTGTAGGTGATATATGCCCCTCCAAAGGACTGAGAGCAGGCGTTCGAACAAAGCGTTGTACGTGAACCCAGTAGCAATGGAATATCATTCAGCCATAAGAGGAATGACATACTGACATATTTTACAACGCGCCTTAGAAACATGCTAAGTGAAAGAAGCCAGGCACGAGAGACCACACGCTGTGTGAGTCTATTTATATGCAATATCCATGAAAGGTGAACCCATGGATCTATAAAGCACATTGGCAGCTAACGGGGGTTGGAGGAAGGGGGATTAGTGTTGACTACTAACGTGTAATTGTTTTTGAGAACATTTTGAAAATGTTCTGGAATTTAGTGGTGATTGCACATAACATTGAAAAAACACTAAATTATATAGTTTAAAATGATTTATCAAATATACAGAATGGGCAAATACATAGAGATAAAGTACACATTGGTTGGTGTCAAGGGGTAGGGGTGGGGGAAAGATGGAATGGGGAATGGTGGTTTAATGACTGTTCTGGGGTGGTAAAACGGTTCTGGAACTAGATAGTAGTAATGAAAATGTACTAAATGCAGTACAGTTTGGTACTTTAAAGGGTTAAAGTGGTGAATTTTATGTTATTGAATAAAAATAAAAGTTTAGAAGAGAAGAACTGTTCTAAATAATAAAGTTTAATACATTTTTTTAAATGACCAAGTTAAAACTCTGAAATTTGAGTTGCAGCTTTTAAAAAAATCTCTAATCTTATTTTGTGCAAAATTTGCACATAAATCTCATTTATCCAATTTTTGCTTATTTGATTTTATTGGTTAGCTCAGATTTTAAGCAATTAAAAAGGACCTGAGATATGAAGAAGGAACTAAGTCTTTTAATTGCACCCAGGAGGTTCAGATACGATGTTCCACTATGTAAAAATAGCATCTTGCTGAATTATAAATAGTCAGGATCTCACTTGCATTTTTTACAACTTTTTTTTAATTAAAGTATTATTGATTTACAATATTAAGCAGCATGATGCTCAGTCCTTTTGCAGATCGCATTGCATTGTGGGTTATTGTCAGACGATGGGTGTAATTCCCTGTGAGTTGCTCATCTATTTTATGTATAGTAGTTTGTATCTAATAATCACTTCAGTTCAGCTGCTCAGTTGTGTCTGACTCTTTGGGACCCCGTGGACTGCAGCACGCCAGGCCTCCCTGTCCGAAACTAACTCCCAGAGCTTGCTCAAATTCATGTCCATCGAGTCGGTGATGCCATTCAACCACCTCATCCTCTGTCGTCCCCTTCTCCTCCTGCTCCCAATCTGTCCCAGCATCAGGGTCTTTTCCAATGAGTCAGCTCTTCACATCAGGAGGCCAAAGTACTGGAGCTTCAGCTTCAGCGTCAGTCCTTCCAATGAACACTCAGGGCTGATCTCCTTCAGAATGGACTGGTTGGGTCTCCTTGCAGTCCAAGGGACTCTCAAGAGTCTTCTCCAACACCACAGTTCAAAAGCATCAATTCTTCAGCACTAGCTTTCTTTATGGTCCAACTCTCACATCCATACTTGACTACTGGAAAAACTATGATGGACCTTTGTGGACAAAGTAATGTCTCTGCTTTTTAATATGCTGTCTAGGTTGGTCATAGCTTTTCTTCCAAGGAGCAAGAGTCTTTTAATTTTATGGCTGCAGTCTCATCATCTGCAGTGATTTTGGAGCCCCCCAAAAAAATAGTCAGCTACTGTTTCCATTGTTTCCCCATCTGTTTGCCATGAAGTGATGGGACCGGATGCCATGATCTTCATTTTTTGACTGTTGAGTTTTCAGCCAGCTTTTTCACTCTCCTGTTTTCACTTTCATCAAGAGGCTCTTTAGTTCTTCTTCACTTTCTGCCATAAGGGTAGTGTCATCTTTAACCTATTAACCCCGTACCCTTAATTTGCCCTCCCTGCTCCCCTCTCCCCTTTGGTAGTCCACTGCATGAATTTTCTTGTGAATTTCAGAAGTTTAGAATTTTATTTTGTTTGTTTAGAAGAGTTTTCCTAGGACTAAGTAAGGAACCTGAAACTTTGCCTATTTGTAGATAAAAGACTGGGAAGAGTGAGGCTATTTCCCGTGTTGTTTGACTTATCAAGATGACCTTGTCCTGAATATAATTTGAAAATTATCTTACTTCATTTAACCTTTGATTAGTTTAATAGGGCACATTATAGAAATACAAAAGTTCCAGAAACCATCCTGTAGAAGACATTCTTTCTCCCCATACTGACTCTCAGTGGGTCAGTTCTCTTCCTCAGGTTGTTGGGAATCCCCCGAGATTTCAGTGCACGTCTGAGCAAATAAGTCACCTTTTACGTTAATAGTATGTATTTTGTAGCACTATTACGCACTTGAAAACCATTTATTACATACTTTTATAGATTGTTACAGACCTGATTTTATTGGCTTGCCTCACCAAAAAAGGAGGGGAGGGCAGCATTTATTTGATTGTTTGTTTAAATTTCAGCTCACTTGAATTGATTTCAATGTAACTTCTGCCTCCGAATTGTCCAAGATGAATAACACTGCGCTATCCCTGGTAAAGTTATATGACATCTTGGGTACCTTTTTTTCCTCAGACTAGTCGTTCGAGTTTCTGAATAATTTAGTGTCAATTTATGACAGCTATTTCCTCTAACTCATGTTGATTATATAGTCTTTGCATAAAGATTATGCAGTTCTGGCTTGAGACTCAAGCTCTGTCTATATGAAGTCAAAATAAGCAGTCAGTTGACAAATTCTTTTGTCACGATGGTGCTTGCTAACCAACGGACTTTTGTTGTTAAAATTTGTTTCTTTGTTTGGCTGCACTGGGTCTCAGTTGCAGCATGTGGGATCTAGTTTCCTCCCCAGGGAGGGAACCCAGGCCCCCTGAACTGGGAACAGAGTCGTAACCCCTGGGCCACTGGGGAAGTCGCTGAGCAGCTGCCTTTGATCCTAAACGATGGGCTTTGGGTGGCGGGACGCTCTGGTCACCCTACATATTCACGGAGACTGAACGAGCAGCAGCAGCAAGAAAAGAAGAACAGAAGCATTTTTAAACTTTTCAGTCAGATTTTTTAAGACAGTGTTAGAAGCCTTTTTCAAAATGCATATGATTCAAACACAGTTTTTAAAGCTTTCATCCCTCAAAGTAAACATTATTCTGTACTAAACAAATAATCATTTTTTAATTTTTGAATGTTTCATTATAAATGGCATGATCTTCTAGAATACTAATACCTAGATCCAAGTATTTAATTTTACTGTTTGAAATATTAGCCAAAACCTGTGAAATAAAAAAGTAACAAAACCCTAAGCCATTTCTCTGTAAAGAAATAATGCTCTCAAGTCAAGGATAACTACAATTCCTCATAAAACGCAACACACTGTGACTTTATTTGCATGTACAGGGGAAAAGAATCAGAATTACATTTGTTAAAAATAAATAGAGTGTCTCAGATAAGTATAATAAAGTGATGTATATTAGTGTACAAGAGTTTATAGTACTTCAGGGCATAAGTTGATTTCCATAAATGAGATCTTAAGAGTTGTCTTGAGGCTCTTTTGTTGGTTTTCATATTAATCATCTTGTAACTGAATGTATTTTAGTTTATTATGCTTTCATTTAAAAATATATGTAAGAAAATGGTGTAATTTATAACTAAATGATAATTTGATAAAGTGTTTCATAGCCATTGATATAATTCCATGACAGTTCCTTAAATGTAGAAATCATTTAGTCTTGGTCAAATGTGCCAACTTCCTCATTACAGTTTAATTTTTCTCATTTATTGTAGTTTCTGGTGCTGTATGTGTGTGTCTGTGGGCACTTAGCCATGTCCAACTCTTTGCAACCCCATGGACTGTAGCCAGCCAGGCTCCTCTGTCCATGGAATTTTCCAAGCAAGTGCTGCTAAGTCGCTCAGTCATGTCCGACTCTGTGCGACCCTGTGGACGGCAGCCCACCAGGGCTGGGCTGGGATTCTCTAGGCAAGAAGACTGGAGTGGGTAAGTGCTGCATAGAATTACGCAAATAAAAACACAAATGAAAGGTTTCTGATTTTACAGAACAGTTGTTAACTTCTTTTACGAAGACTTGGCATGTGCAAGATACAGCTCACAATGCTTTCCAGGTCCTGACTCTTAACACTTGAATTAGCTGCTAGGACTTCCATGTAACGAAGTGCCACAAGCAGGGTGACTGAGTCAACAGAAGGTCATTGTCTCACGGTGCTGGAGGCTGGAAGTCCAAGACCAGGGTGTCAGCAGTGTAGGTGCCTTCCGAGTGCGCTGAGGAAGAATCTGTTCCATGCCTCTCCCAGCCTCCGGTGATTTGCTGGCCATCTTTGGCGCTCCTTGGCTTGCAGAAGCATCCTCCTAATCTCTGCCTTCATCTCTGCATGATGTTCCCTTTCTGGGTATCTGTCTGCCAACTTCTCCTTTTACAACCACACCAGCCATACTGGAGTGGGGCAGGGCATCTGAATTAATTGCATTTGCAGCAACCCTGTTTCCAAATAAGGTACGTTCTGAGGTTCTAAGGGTTATGACCTCGACATATGAATCTGGATGGGGACACAATCCACAGCAGTAGTCACCCAGCCCTACAAGGCAGGCACTATTGCTCTCTCCAGCAGCTGTATGAGGCAGCTGAGACAGAGAGCTTCAGCTGCCTGCCCAGTCTGACGCAGAGAGGAAGTAACAGCTGGGACTTCAGTGCAGGCTTCTGAGCTTCAGAGTCTACAGACATTTTTTTTTTTTAGTTTAATTTTCCTTTAATGGGCTTCAGGATATATTTTATTGATATTTTATATTTTTATGTCAATATTCAAATGTACATTTGTTCTATCTAAGGCCAGTTTTTCCACCTGAGCACTGGATTTTCTACTTCAGTGACTGTCAGAGTCTATTCGTTACTGCTAACCACCATCATATCTCTTAACATGATCAGTTCCTGGCAGGATGATTTTCCTTATGATCTGGGTAATAATTTAGGGCCCTATTTAGATGCCTAATCTACTAAACTACCTAACATATCTATAATGGAGTTAATAAAATATATTCAAGTTTATAAAGCGATATCTAATCCATGTTCTGGTCACGTCATACTTGTGTTGTCCCTGAATAACAGGGTTGAGAAGAAACAAAGGAGAAATACTACACCCCTTCTGCTGCTCCTTTTGCCATGATCTGTGAGGGAGGATTCACATATTTTCCCACAGAGGAGAAAGCTGCTGGGTGAGAGGCAAGCAGGTGAGCCTCCCATATGCCCTGCAGAGACAGGAGACATCTGCGGTGTGCATTTCACCTTAAAAATTGTCAGGAGGACAGAGAGGCAATAACTGAAGAGCTGCCGTTCCCAACACTAGGGACATGCTCCTAGCGATGAGCGATTTCAGCGGGAAAGGACCCTCCTCCTGCCCCTCTGTCCACGTGGTCCTTCCTGGCTCATCACAGCGTCTGCACCCCATCCCTCCTTCAGGAGGATGGGAAGGGCTGGGTCCAACCCAGAAGCTGCACGGGTCACTTCTGCCTACATTTTTAGTAACAAAATCTTGTCATGTGGCCAGATGCAGGAGAAGCTAGGAGAACTCTAAGCTGAAAGTTTTCTGACTAAGAAAAGAAAATGAATATTAAGGGATGCATAGTAGTCTCTGCAGCAAAGAGGTAAAGAGGCTCTGTGACAATGCAGCTTGACAGTACAGGAGTATTTTACACTGAACAGTAGGAAACTGAAGCAGTCAATCTGCCGTTTGTAATAAAGAGCAAGACATAGGAAAAGTTTCAAGTACTCATGAAAACGCAGAAAATGGTTCAATAAACCTATGTCTCCATCACCGAATACAAATGGAAACAAGGATTCTGCACTGACAGCTCAGAAAGGAATAAACCAAGTGTTCCAAGGACAAGAAAGATGCTGCAAGTGGCATCACTCCGTGTTTTGTGGCTGAGAGTGTTTTGTCGCGTGCGTGTGTGCCCTGCATCTTCATCCGCTCATCCCTCAGCAGATGTGTGTGCTCCCATGTCTTGCTGTTGTAAAGAATGCTGCTATGATCGTGGAGGTGCGAGTTGCTAATTACTTTTCATCTTTTCCAGATATCCGCTGAGAAGCGTGATTGTTGGGCCATTTGGCGACTCTTGGTTTAGGTTTTGAAGGACTCTTTATACTGTTTACCTTAGCAGCTGCACCGACTTACATTCCCAACAATGGAGGGGCTCCTTTCTCTCCACACCCTCTCCAGCACGTGTTATCTGTAGACCTTTTGATGGCCGTTCTGACTGGTGTCAAGGGACACCTCATTATAGTTCTGTCTGCTTTTCTCTAATATTCAGCGCTGCTGACCTCCTTCTCATGTCCCTGTCGGTGGCCATCTGCGTGTCTTCTTCGGAGGTACGTCTGTTTACGTCTTCTGCTTATTTTTCCATTGGGTTGTTTGTGGGTTTTTTTTTTTTTTTATGTTGAGCTATATAAGTTGTTTGGATATTTTGGAAATTCATCTCTTGATCAGTAAAACAGTTTGCACAATTTTTGCCATTCTGTAGGTTATCTTTTTGTTTAAACAAAATGTACGTATTTTGCACAATGTTTTAATACATATTGCCAAATTGTTTTTCCAGAATATTACGTTAATTTGCATTTCAACCGACATTTTAGTCTATTTTCTTGCATCATATGGATATTTGTTTAAAAGTTGTAGCAAATTTGATAGATTAAAATGTTTATTCCTTTTATTACTAATCAAAATGAGTACACTTTTGTAGGTTTTGAATGTTTGATTTATTCTTCTCTGAGTCGGCAGTGCTTAACCTTTGCTCCCATTTGTACTATGTTATTCTGTCTTATAATTTTATAGAAGCCCTTAACATGTTAACTCGTGGTCAGTTTTATAGTTTGTCAACAGCTTTCTGTTTCTCATTTGACTTATTTTTCATAGTTTGTTACCCAAATATTCATATTATCAGTTTTTACTTTTATTGTTTTTGCCTTTTACTTCAAGCTTAAAAAGACCTTCTTACCCTAGCTCAGTTCTGGATAGATGAACCACTTCCTTCAAAGTGATACACTTTCAGTGGCCTTTACCTTACATTGTTAATGCTTGAAAGCAACTGTGTTATTTTTCCTTTATACAGTATACCACAAATATAGGGTCTTTTACTACAATTCAGAGTAATCACCACTTAGTATTGATATGTTACTCAGGTATTTTATGAATAGAAAAGGAAAGGTTTCTACCCAAAACCAAAAAAGTTACTAAAAGTGTACTAAAGAAATTTCAAGGCATGGAAAATCACTGAGTGTCAGTTTCCCTTGCCTTTTTTTTTTCTCCTGGAATATTCCTGAGGGCAGAGGACAGTGATTAATTTTCCCCAGGATAAGTGGCAGCAGAGCCTAAGGCAGCTATAACAGCAAGCGATCCTTTGAAATTTTATTTTAAAGCTTAAACATTTACGCAGAATTTCCCTTCCGCCGAAGACGCCCATTTGGTTTTCTTTGTGTGCTCAGTTGCACAGGTGTGTCAGCTCTTTGCGGCAGCCGGGCTCCTCTGGCTCAGCTGCGTGCCCCTCTTTGCAACCTTGCGGACTCTATCCTGCCAGGCTCCTCTGTCCATGGGATTTCCCAGGCAAGAATCCCGGAGTGGGTTACCATTTCCTCCTCCGGGAGATCTTCCCAACCAGGGGCTGAACCTGAGTCTCTTGCATCTCCTGCACTGGCCGGCTGATTCTTTACCACTGCCCCAGCTGGGAAACCCTGGTTTTCTTTTAGCCAGATTTATTGAGGTGTGATTTATATAAGGACAAATTACTCTTTCAAGTTGTATAGTTATGTTAGTTGTGATAAATGTCTAGAGCTGTGACTCATAACCACAATCAAGATACAGAATGTTTCCTACAGCCCTTGGGAACCACTGCCCTGGCCTCTGTCCCTGTGGCATTGCCTTTTGGTAAATGTCATACAAATGAAACTGCAGGTTTTTGTATTAGATTTTCCATCAGCATAAGTGATTTTGAGACTCATCATTGTTGCACTGTCAGAGTTCACTCATGCTGATTGCTGGTAGTGCCCCATTATGTAGTTTTATACGTGTTCATTCTTCATTAACATTTGAATTGTTTCCTTTTTTAGCTGTAATGAATAAGTGAAGTGAAAGTCGCTCAGTTGTGTCCCACTTTGCGACCCCATGGACTGTAGCCCGCCAAGCTCCTCTGTCCATGGGATTCTCCAGGCAAGAATACTGGAGAGGGTGGCCTTCCCCTTCTCCAGGGGATCTGCCCAATCCAGCGACCGAACCCAGGTCTCCCACATTGCAGGCAGATTCTTTACTGTCTGAGACACCAGGGAAGCAAAGATACCATGAAATCTTGTGTACAGGTCTCTGGAGATATAGTTTCATTTGTCGTATTCAGATACTGAGGGATGAGATTGTGACTAGTATGATCATTGTATGTTTAACTTTAAAAGAAATTGCCAACTTGTTTTCCAAAGTAGTTGTACCATTTCGCATCCCTTTGAACACTCTGAAAGTTCCAGTCATTCCAGATCCTTGCCTGTCAGATTTTAAAGTTTCAGCTCTTCTGCTAGGTGTATAGTGCCATCTCATTGTGGTTTTAATTTGCATTTTCCCAATAACTATTGATATGAGTACTGGTGTTTAGTGCTATGTCATCTTTATCTCGTCTTTGTTAAAATATCTTGTCTTTTTTAAATTTTTTCTTTTGGCCAGCCAAGAAGCTTGTGGATCCTATCAATAGCTCCCTGACCAAGAATTGAATTGTGGGGTGAAAAGCACACATGGTGTTTTGAAAAGGGCTCATGGCAGTGAAAGCACATTCCTAACATTGGAAACACTGGACCACCAGGGAATTCCCTTGGCTATTTTTATTGAGTTGCTTTTCCTATTATTGACTTGTGTGTTAAATTTTAGATACAAGCCCCTTATTATATATGTTTTGCAAATAATCATTCCATTCTTTGACTTGTATTTTTATTCCCTTAATAATATCATTCAGAGGTCAAATGTTTCTTCTTTTTCAGTACATGTTTAATTTTAGAATAGGTTCAGGTTTACAGAAACAGTTGCAAAGGTTAATGCAGGAAGTTCCCGTATAGCCCGCATGCAGCTTCTCCTGCTGTAACATCCACTATCATGATATGGTTGTCAACTGGGAAGCCAGCCTTGGACATCATTACTAACTGAACTCCAGGCTTGGTTTGGATCTTTTTGCCTCGAGAACTTCTTTCAGTTTGTGCAGGGAACTGGCAACCAATGTTCTCAGAACTCACTTTGCTGAAGATGGTGTATCTTACCTCTGATTTGGAAATTTCTTTTCTATTCTGGTGTAGAATTGCCACGAGCGTTTTCTTTCAGATGTCGTTCCATTGTCTTCTGGCTGGAATCGTCTCTGAAGATGTTTCTGATAACGCTTAGCTTTCTTCTTCTAGGTAAGGTAACCTCTTTTCTTGGGCTGCCTCTTGGAAGACTTTCTTTTTCTGAGAAGTTCTCAGCAGTTTGATTTATTTGGCATGGGTTTCATTAGATTCGTTCTGTTTGGGGTTATTTGAAGTTTCTTGAACCCATGAATTTATAGTTTTCAGAAGATCTATAAATTTGAGGGCCTTTTTTTTCTCCAAGTATTTTCTGTATCCCTTTCATCTCCCCTCCTTTTGAGACTTCAATTGCGTGATGTCAATATCACTTAAATTCTCTTCATTTATTTTTGTCGATTTTCTCCAAGTTTCACTTTGGATAATTTATATTGTTATGTCTTCAAGTTTACAGATCTTTTCCTGTGCTATATCTAATCTGCTCTTAGTCAACTGATACTCTGAATTAGATGTTATGCTTTCTGTCTCTAAAGATTGCATTTCATGATGTTTTTAAATCTTGAATTCTCTCTTCACATAATTAAAACTTTCTGCATGCCAAACACATTTACAACAGCTGCTTGAAACTTGTGAGATAATTACAAATTATCTGTCATTTCCCAGCTTCTCTTTTTTGTTGATTCTTTTTCTGAGAATTGTCCTACTCCTTTACATAGCTAGGGCTTCCCTAGTGGCTCAGAAGGTAAAGCGTCTGCCTGCAATGGGGGAGACCTGGGTTTGATCCCTGGATCAGGAAGATCTCCTGCAGAAGGAAATGGCAACCCACTCCAGTACTCTTTCCTGGAGAATCCCATGGATGGAGGAGCCTGGTAGGCTACAGTCCATGGGGTTGCAAAGAGTCGGACATGACCGAATGACTTCACTTTCTTTCTTTCTTTTACATAGCTGATAAATTTTAATTGGATCCTCGATAATGAATTTATGTTTTAATTTCTGTGTTTTGTTGCATTCCTTTAAGGAATACTGGATTTTTATTTTGTAGGCAGTTACCTTACTCATAGGTTGATTCTCTGGTGCTTTTATTAGGACTTGAAGTTTTTTTATCAGTTCAGTCGCTCCATCATGTCCAACTCTTTGCAAATCCGTAGACTGCAGCGCGCCAGGCCGCCCTGTCCATCACCAATTCCTGGAGTTGCTCAAACTCATGTCCATTGAGTCGGTGATGCCATCCAACCATCTCATCCTCAGTCATCTCCTTCTCCTCCTACCTTCAATCTTTCCCAGCATCAGGGTCTTTTCAGATGAGTCAGTTCTCCACATCAGGTGGCCAAAGTATTGGAGTTCAGCTTCAGCATCAGTCCTTCCAATGAATATTCAGGACTGATCTGCTTTAGGATGGACAAGTTGGATCTCCTTGCAGTCCAAGGGACTCTCAAGAGTCTTTTCCAACACCACAGTTCAAAAGCATCAATTCTTTGGCACTCAGGTTTCTTTATGGTCCAACTCTCACATCCATACATGACCACAGGAAAAACCATAGATTTGACGAGACAGACAGGGCAGGTATAAAGGATATTTTACTTTACTTCAGGGATAGTTTAGCCCTGCTACTATAGTGTGACCCTCTCAAGTGCTCTATTAAACTTGTAATGTATTCAAGGACATGAATTTCTTTGCCTTTAACCCTCATGGCTCAGCTGGTAAAGCATCCTCCTGCAAGGCGGGAGACCTGGGTTCTGTCCCTGGGTCGGGAAGGTCCCATGGAGGAGGGAAAGGCTCCCCACTCCAGTACTCTGGCCTGGAGAACTCCATGGGCTGTGCATAGTCCACGGGGTGGCAGAGTCAGACACAGCAGAGCGACTCTCCCCTCCTCAGTCACTCCTCACTCTGGCTCTTGAAAGCTCAGTCCATCCACAGCCCTTTTTCCCGCCTACAGGTCTCCCTCCAGTAATTGCTGTTTCTTGGGGTTTGTACTTCCCCAGTCTTGCGAGGTTTTACTCTGTACATACTCAGATTGGCATTTAGCTGAAAACTCGGGGGGCTCCTATATAGATTTCTGGGACTCCTGTAATTGCTGCTTCTCTAGAACTCTGACCCACAGTGTCTGGCTGCCTAGGCTTCCTTGAACTCCTTATTCTGGAGTTGTCTAAGTGGCTTTGGTTATCAGTTCAGCTCATCAAGACCTTGCTGGGCGCTGCTTGGGTTTCTCCTTCATGCCTTAGGAATTATCTCAGTGCAAAAAACCAGGACTGCCTTAGGCTTCATCTTGCTTACTCATCTTATCCCAAGGACCATGGCCCCATGTTGTCTGTTGTCTAATTTTAGAAATCGATGACCACGTGTATTCTCTCCTGTTTTCTGGCGGTTTGTGGGAAACACGCTGTTACTCTTCCAAGGCCAGCAGCACCATATTCACTTTTCTTTTAAAGTCAGTTTTTCTAATGGAACCAACAAACCTCACTAACTCAAATTGTTTTGAATGGTTTCTCAATTATATTTGAACATATTTAAAACCCAATTCACTAAATTGATCAGCGGGCTTGACTTGCTGGCCTTAATTGCCATTGTATCATGATTTTTATTTATAAGGTCATTTGTTTATTTGGTTGTTTTTTTCCAGTCACTAAATGAATATTTATTCAGATTGTAATTGCATAGAAATTCTGGCCTAGTTATGGAGAATGCAGAAGAAAGTCACAATTAGAAGAATTGTTTAGTAATGAAGATACTTTCATTTTCCTTATAAAGATCATGCATAAATAAACATTCACGAACAACTTTCCCTTCTTTCAGATGTTATGTACTCATTTACTACATACATATCAACTGTTTATGTTTTCAAAATTCAGTGTCTCAGTTGTCTGATACTGTCTAGTATATCTTTCAGGTCAACAGACTAGAGGTTTCTTAGTTAAGATTTAATTTCAAAAGTGGTATGAGTTTGCTTGAAATATATTTTGATGATAATAACTTTTCTCTGGATTAAAAAATATTTCTTTAAACTGTTCTAGATTTGTCACTTAGATTTTTACATTTTGTATATATATATATATATATGTATATATATTTTGCAGGAGAAAAAAGGGGTCTTTTAACAATATTTATCCAGGAAAGTATATTTATTCTTTTTACTAATATTTCTTTTATGAAGGATTTCCAATTAAAAATGAGAAATTGTTTTGATTTCACATCTTGTTCAAACATCCATTTGACTTTGGGATTTAGAGAAATTTATCAGAGTGCAAGTAGTGAGGATGAAAAACATCTGTAGAACGTGTAGGAATTTGATTTGAAGGAAGTGAAATGGAAGTTGTGCAACCAAATTTACATTTTTCAGTTTTCCCTTCCCAGTGAGTAGATGTTGTTAGAGATTTGCTTGTTGCTTATAAGGTCAAAATAGCCATGTTTTAAACTTTATTAGAGGACGTAACAAAAACTGATGACCAGAGCCCTTCTTGACAGGGAGGGAATAACAGTGACACAGCAAGTTCAGATGTAAATTCCGAGTCTCTGATTTGCAGTGTAAGGAAGGATCTTGCCAAGAACAATGATTTGGCTGTTACAGGAAAAGATGAATGGAGAAGGTCCTAATGAAGCTCAATTCATTCTACTAAGAATAACAATTTTTCTTCAAACATCTTTTGTTTGGCTCTTTAAGGAAGAATAAGGGGAAATTGTATTTTATTCATTGTTCTGAGGGGGCCATTTGTAATTAATAAAAAATAATACAGGTAGTTCATTGGTAAAGAATCTGCTTGCCAGTGCAGGAGACACAGGAGACGTGGGTTCAACTCCTGGGTCAGGAAGCTCCCCTGGAGAAGGAAATGGCAACCCACTCCAGTATTTTTGAGAATCCCATGGACAGAGGAGCCGGGCGGGCTCGAACATGACTGAAGCGAAAGAGCGTGCAAAAATGTGACGGAAGAAATAAAGAGAACACTTTGGCATAGAGCAGTAGGCTGCCCATGACTCACAAGAAAACGAAAACCAGAAACGAAAAGAAGATACTTTTAAAATCTTAATTTTTTTTTAACCTTGGCTGGAGATGATATCCATTAAATGTTATCTTAAAATTGCCACCTGCCTAAAGGCAGAGGAAGCCCTCTCATACTTAAGAAACAAGGGCGTGTATGTGTCCATGAACTTGCCAGGAGAGAAGTCCAGAGCTATTACGGTATTACTCTCGATTACTCTGGGTTATTTTAGACAAGCAGGACTGCAGTGAGTGGGGGACAGTCCCACAGATGTATTTCTCCATTGTTGCAAAAACTGACAAGGGCTTTTAAAGCATTGCTTAGCACAACTGACATCTTATTGTTACAACTTCATTTGTTTTGAAATCCTGCCACTTGGGTGTTTTTTTTTTTGGCAGTTATGGTTCATCCTTCCCCAGTTTCCTGAACTACTCAAGGCTCAAAAATTGTCAAGAGCAGTCTTTTGAAATGAGGAATCATCAAACATCCGTAGCTAGTTCTGTTTTTTGTTTGAGCCCACAAAGCCCGCCTGTATCTGGACAGCATCGCATGGGGGTTTTCCCTAATTATTTCCTGTCCTTTCACGCCTTGGTGCGGCATGTGTTGCGGTGAGTGGAGGCCGCCCTTCGCTGCGGTGCACGGGCTCCTCTCGTCAGGGACCACAAGCTCAGTGCAGGTGGCTCTCAGTACTGGCGTTGCGGTGACTGTGCCCCGTGGTGCCTGGGATCTTCCCTGACCAGGGTCAAACCCGGGTCCCGTTTCAGCAGACAGATTCTTAGCCACAGTGCCACCAGGGAAGTCCTTTTTTTTGTCCCATGCAGTTTTGGGTCATCAAGCACCTCACCTCAACCCAATAAGTAGGGGCATCTCTACTGAGCGCTCTGGATGATGTGGGTGCAGATCCGTGTCACTCCCTGATTCTTCTCTTCCTTCCGAATTTGCTGTTTCATTTTTCTGCTGAACACAAACAGGACTGGCAGGACAGGCAGACCCTGCTTCTGAGGAGATTTCACTGAATAAGATATCCATCTTTTGGAGTTGGCCATGGTAGAACAGATGAGGCTAGATTAAAGAGTGTTTTCATGCTACTCCCTCAAACCATCACTCCAGCGGCTTCCAGATGAAGCTGAATAGATGCCAACAGACGTTTGGTTGAAGATGAAGATGTCACCTGCCAGGTGCAAAAAGTGGCTACTTAAGTGACATGTAATACCCCCAGGTTGACTTCAAATGCTTTGGAGTAACCAGTTAACTCACGGGAACCAGGTAAGAGGAATCTAATTTATAATATAATATGTTTTTCTAGAGGATGACGTCTGATCTTTTTTATTAATTTCAGTAGCATCAGAAGTTTTCTCCTATTTATTGCAAGTTATAGAATACTAAAAGCTTGATTTTAGTAATTGAAGGAAAAATTATTTCAAAGTAATGATTATCAGAGGCAATATCAATTTATTATAGAAAATTAGAAGTAGTGGCTCTGGGATTATTAAACTGTGGGTAGAAGACAATGGCACCCCACTCCAGTACTCTTGCCTGGAAAATCCCATGGGTAGAGGAGCCTGGTGGGCTGCAATCCATGGGGTCTCTAAGAGTTGGACACGACTGAGCGACTTCACTTTCACTTTTCATTTTCATGCATTGGAAAAGGAAATGGCAACCCACTCCAGTGTTCTTGCCTGGAGAATCTCAGGGACGGGGGAGCCTGGAGGGCTGCTGTCTATGGAGTCACACAGAGTCGGAAACGACTGAAGTGACTTAGCAGTAGCAGCAGCAACAAATTATTGTTGTCCAATTTGTGTCCATTCTGTAGGTTTTACCCTTAATATGGGACTTTCCTGGTGGCTCAGATGGTAAACCGTCTGCCTGCAATGCGGGAGACCCGGGTTCAGTCCCTGGGTCGGGAAGATGCCCGGGAGAAGGCAGTGGCCCCCCTCCATTCTTGCCTGGGAAACCCCGTGGGTGGAGGAGCCAGGTAGGCCACAGCCCTTAATATGAGGAGCTTTTGTCTTTTTGAGGGTTGTTAATGAAACAGACTAAGTTAAAGCAGATATTTTACCTTTTGACCTTAAGCTAGTCTGTGATTTTCCACAGATTTGGTTTTAATTGAGTTGTTCAATAAGAAAAGAAAAAAACTTAGCTGATGCATGACATTCATCACTAAAATTTTATTTTTGTGATAAAATAATCAAGTTAGGTTCGATTTAGCCATTTATGTTATTTACCAGAAGCTCTATGTTAATTTGTAAATCTGATGTTTGAATCATACCCACAAAAACACTGGTGAATTTTGTTGTATTCATGTTTTAAGCTCATCTTGTTGATGTACACTTTGGAGGCTGTCACAGATTTTTCCTTTAGGGAGCATTTCTTCTGTTCATTAGGAGTTACTTCAGCATGGCTTTTCCTTGATTGCTTTTCTGCATGCTAGGAGTGTAACATAATCATCTCTGCAAGGTTGTCTCAGTAAGGATCGGTTCAGTGGGTGACTTCAGCAGCTATTTTTAAGTGAAAATCATGGCAGCTCAGAGCTATAGGGCATTAGTTACAAAGACTCGAGAAATGAAGAAAATGCTATGTAGAGTTTTAATTCCCCATAATTTTGTTGTCTGAGTAATAATAGGTAGCTATAAGTGATAACAATAATGCCTTTATTACACATTTATTCATTCACTAATTTTTACCATTTTGATGTGCTCACCACAATGAGAAATAATAAGTCACACGTAAGATAATACCACTGCCTTTCAAAGTGCTTATCGTCTTGTTTTTACTTGATTTTTTATTGGTGCATAGTTGATTTACAGTGTGTCAGTTTCAGGTGCACAGCAGAGTGGATCACTCACACACACTTCCACTCTGCTTAGATCATTTTCCCTTATAGGTCTCCACAGAGCATTGAGCAGAGCTTCCTCTGCTGTATACAGTAGGCCCTTGCTGTCTGTTTCACTAATAGATGTAGTGGAGGTATGTGGGCTTGCCAGCTGGCTCAGTAGTAAGGAATCCACTTGCCGATGCAGGAGACAGCAGCTGTGGTTTCCACCCCTGGGTCAGGAAGATCCCCTGGAGAAGGCAGTGGCAACCCACTCCAGGACTCGTGCCTGGAAAATCCCATGGACAGAGGAGCTGGCGGGTAAGTCAAGGGGGCTGCCAGGGTCGGACACAACCGAGCGGCTGAGCCCAGCGCAGCAGGGCGGGGTCAGCCCAGTCTCTGCTTGCCCCTCCTCTCCTTCCCCCTTGGTAACCGTAAGTCTATTTTCTGCGTCTGTGACTCTGTTTCCATTCTGTAAGCTCATCTGTACCCCTGGTTTAGGTCCCACATATAAGCGGTCTCATGGATTTGTCTCTGACTTACTTTCCTCGGGGTGAGAACCTCTAGGTCCTTTCCTGCCACCACAAATGGCATTATTTCGTTCTTTTTATGGCTGAGGAATAGTCCATTGTGTATAGGTACCACATCTTTTTAAAAAAATTTTATTGGAGTG
Organism: Litocranius walleri; assembly: GCA_006410535.1. Lineage (NCBI taxonomy): Eukaryota > Metazoa > Chordata > Mammalia > Artiodactyla > Bovidae > Litocranius > Litocranius walleri. The sequence goes on from SJYG01000382.1 coordinate 695,243, forward strand.
TAGTTGATTTACAATTTTTATTAGTTTCTACCGTTAAAACAAAAACCCTCAAAATACTTTTATTCTCTCTCTCTCTGTCTCAGTAGCTCTAAAAGCACGGAAGCCTCTTCCAGAATGTCCCGACTCTGCCTCATCAAACTCAACCCCAGTTCTCCCCAGACTGCTTCCCCACTGGTCTGGTCCATTCCACAGTCCCTTTTAGAATGCCATTTTCTTTTCCTGACTCTTTCTCCCTTTACCTGTGTAGATAAATCTAGCCTTTCTGGGCTTGTTCCAATTCTCCTGCCTATTGATTCTCCAGACAGATGTACCCAAAATACCAAGCCCACTAGTCTCCAAAGCAACAAATGCTCATTCTTTTTTGAAGATGAGGAGGAGAGAAGGTTATGAATATGCACAGTATCGTGGCTGTGACTACACGGCTTTCACAGAAGCTTGCTCCTTAGAGCTGGATAGAATCTCAGGTCATTAGCTGGTCCTGTTTCCTACTTCACTGAGCTATTTATACTCTGTGTTACTCTGAGACTTGACAGATTGGTTTGATATGCTATGAGGCATGGATTTATGGAAAAGAACACGGATAACTCCCAGTCATTGAAATTTTGATAGCGCTCTTCCAACCACACTATACTACTTGAATTTTTTTCATTTTGGCTGTTCCGTATAGTTAATCTCTAAGAGTTCAATTTCAGTATATTTCAATTTAATATCTAAATGTTGAACAATCCACCAAATTTTGAACCCTCTACTCAGTGCTGGAGATTTTAAAAGTTACTTTTTACATCACCCCAGCTTCCAGGTGTTCACAGTCTAGTGGAGAGGCAAATGTCACTCTTCTACAATCTAGGCAGTGACTGACAGGCAGAATAAACACCGTGGAGTGAGATTGGAATGCAGCATAGAGGACAAGATGCTGTCTGAACACTGAGTAGTGGCCACAAAGGTGATCTTTAGTACTTTTGATATGTGCAAACAGAACCCCTGGCATAGCCATTAGAAGATATAGTTTTAATGCACAGTAAATATTGAATCCTGTCTTATAAATGCTCTCTCCCTTTCTCTTCCTTGTTACCATAAATGTTGTTCTTCAGTTGTGTCCATCTTTTTGCAACCCCATGGACTGCAGCACAGCAGGCATCCCTGTCCTTCACCATCTCCCAGAGTTCACCAAACTCATGTCCATTGAGTCGGTGATGCCATCCAACCATCTCATCCTCTGTTGTCCCCTTCTCCTGCCCTCAGTTTTTCCCAGCACCAGGGTCTTTTCCAAAGAGTCAGTTCATCGCCTCAGGTGGCCAAAGTACTGGAGCTTCAGCATCAGTCCTCCCAGTGCCTATTCGGGGTTCGTTTCCTTTAGGATGGACTGGTCTGATCTCCTTGCAATTACAGGGACTCTCCAGAGTCTTCTCCAGCAGCACAGTTCAAAGGCATCAATAAATAAATATAAATGGGTCATCTCTAATTTGTCACAGAGTAATTTTCATTCCTCTGGTCTGCCTTATTTCTACCCCATTTTCTCAGAAGGTAAGCAGGTTACTCAGCTAAACAGTCACTGGGGGAATGACTTCAAATTGTTTTCTTGGAAATGGGAAGGCTGGTTTGGGGAAAAAGAGTCCTCTCTGGGAACCATCCAGCCCTCCGACCTCTCTCTGTGTCTCCGCTTCCTCTCCTCTCCCTCCAGGCTGCTGGGGGCTTAGCTGTCTGTAGCTTCTCGAGGGCACCCCAGCTGACTAGAGTAGGGACCTGCTGAGTGCTCTCTTGTTCTGAGCCCATGGGAGAACCCTTAAATTTCTCCTTGTAATGCTCTCATATTGAAACTAGGGGACAAGAAAAACAAAAATGCATGCTAACCTATGTAAGGAAAATTCCACAGTTTGTCGTATATGGCAATGAATCGTGTGGGTTTAGGTATCGACCAGACTTTATTGTAAATGCTAAACAAATGAGAAATGATACTATGCTGGCCAGCAGGTCTTGGTTCCAAGAAGACTTTTGATTTCTAAATGTTCTGCTTCTCTTTAAGGTAAAGTGTTTGAACTACTGGCCATTGGAACTTCACTTCTCTGACCATGCCTTCAGAACCAAAGGTAGATTCGCTTCTGCCTCCAGGAGGAGACACAGCTGGGGCTGGCCCTGTCCCCTGGGCTGGGAGCCGCAGAATAGGCGGATGGCTGGGTGCGGGGCTCTGAGAGGGCGGAGGCCCTCCAGACACGCTGGTGGGGGGGCAGCCCGGTGATAGAGCCCCCTCTCAGACGCCGGCCTGAATATTCTTCCTCATTGCCTCTGAAGAGCAGCACTGCTGGGGAGACCTGGTGCTCTCAAAGGAGCGTTCCCACCACATTTACGGAGAGCCGCGTCCATCTCGGGGAAGAACGCCAGGACTCGAGCAGCTGTGCTCTGGCCGAGGGCAAAGAGAGGGGTCCGCGCCAGGAGGGCTCACTCCCTCTTTCAAGGGCCTCGTGTGGAAAGTGTGCGATTCGGTATCTAGATAGAATGGAGTTGTTGTTTGGTCGCTCAGTCATGTCTGACTCTTGAGACCCGTGCACTGTAGCCCACCAGGCTCCTCAGTCCATGGGATTTTCCAGGCAAGAATACCGGTGGGTTGCCAGTTCCTCCTCCAGGGGATCTTCCCCACCCCGGGATCTAACCCAGGTCTCCTGCATTGGCAGATGGGTTCTTCACCACTGAGCCACAAGCAAAGCTGGTGAGTTATAAAGTAAAACTTTGGCGAAACTAAAGTTCCTGAGCTATTTAGCAAAGCTGCATTTAACTTGTAGTTGAGTTAAAAAGCAAAGCAAATGCTTCGGCCGTGTCATCACGTAAGACAGCCTGTCTTCCACTCAGCCTGGAGCTTTCGGCTCTTCGGTGCTGAGCAGCAGTCGAGCCTCGTCCTGCACACACCTCTCTCTCTTGCTCTGAAGTTTCTGAAAGAAAATCACAGACCAGGAGAAGCCGGCCCCTGGGGGCCACGTGCACACAGCAATGAGGGGCAGGCGGCGTGGCTCACGCGCTGCGTTTGTGACTCTGAAGTCACATGAAGCTCTCCAGCTTTCTGAGTTGATGGAGGAAATCAGTGTCCATTTGTCTCAAACGTGCACCAAAACCACCTGCGCTGTGTGTCTCAGGGAACTACCAGCACCAGGAAACAGAGGAAACCGTGTTGGTATTGAAATAAAATTGGACGACAAAAACTTGACTCAAGCTCTAAGGCCTTTGAAGGTGCCCCAAGTTTTCCTGAAGCGTCTTCCCCAGTAATCTCTGTCAGCTGGGTCTGCTCTAACTGGGGAGCGTTTGAATTTTAAAAGACACTCATTCGATCGTATGGTCCTGTTCAGGTTTGTCTTAGGTATGGCACTATAGCAGGAACCCGAACATTTCCTGTTAAAGGTCACGTCTGTGTTCATTTGAGAGGCATCACAGGAGGCGAGGATCCCAGCTGCTTTTTCCTTGATGGGTTAGGTAGGTCTGTGTGATGGTCACACACTCACCTGTAACACAGACTGTCATTTCTGAAGGAAGTTGTGAGTCATGTTTCTAACGCTGGCCTCCTGGAAAACTCAAGACACCAAGTAAATACTGACCAACGAAGGGTGAGCGTTTTCATTTTTCTCTTTCCTGCCTCCCTCCCTCCCTCCTCTTCTCCCTCCCCACCCCCACCCCATATCGCTGCCTAGCTATCATCATCTATTACGTGTTTTCCCAGAGTTCTCTTTCCTCTGTATTCTAAGTATTCTCCCCTACTTCCTCAGGCAGATTGTTTCCTTGTATCATTTTTAAATATCTGACAAAAGACTGTGACCTGAAACAAACAGATATTTCTCCAGCAAAGATGGATTTATTTGAGATCATCATTAAATTGCAGTTTGGGGTCTGCAATTATAAACAGCAAAGTCCTGCAGGGCAAGGGAAGGGCAGAGTTTTTACAGCGGGAAAAGGGAAGCTGGGAGAGTTAGAGGAGATGGAACCCCTGCTTCCACTGGCGGAGTTCTGAGGGAAGCGTCCTCTTCCTTTGGTCTCTGCTTGCTTGCTTTTCAGGTGGAAGAGCTCGCCCTGACAGTCTCCCAGGTCTGTTTAATCGAGGTTTCTGTTTTTTGGCGGTGGTTTAGTTGCTATGTCATGCCCGATTTTTGGTGGCCCCGTGCACTGGAGCCCTCCAGACCCCTCTGTCCATGGGATTTCCCAGGCAAGAATACTGGAGTGGGTTGTCATTTCCTTTTCCAGGGGATCTTCCTGACCCAGGAATTGAACCCAAGTCTCCAGCATTGCAGGCCGATTCTTTACTTCTACACCACCATAATTTCTCTTGTATCTTTTAAATCTCTGAATTTCTTAACCACTGTCTTCTTTATTTTTCTTGCCCTTCCTGCCTTCAAAAACTTTATTAAAAGGCCATCTCCTGTTATTCTTTACGCTTATTTGATAAACAATATTTATCACTTCCTTCTTACTTCTTTAAGGATTAACTTTTCTGTCTACTTCTTTTGGAAACTTGTCCAATATCTTTTCTTATCTCTGGCGATACTCTTTCCTTCGCAACTTTTCTGATTCCTCTTTTTCTCCCCATCCCTTAACTCTGGCTGTAAATTTAGTGCCTTCATTTATGAGATAAGGCAGGCTGTGCAGCAGCTTCGTGGTAAAAACCACAGGCTCCAGCATCAAAAAGGCTGATGTTGGAATCCTGGATGTTTGACCTTGGGCGAGTTATTGAACCTCTGCAGTCTTAGTTTTCCTGTCTGTGAAAAGGATACAGTAATATTTATAGGAGAAAGTAGTTGTAAGGCTGAAAACAGATCTTTTATATTTAAATGCTGGGCACAGAGCCTGACATGCAGTGAGCACTCGATGGCTGAGATATTAGTGTCCTTTGAGACATTTTTTCTTTGCTTCAAATATCATCATCTCAGTTAATAATTCCCAGACCTGTTCCCAGATATCAGCCCTAAGGTGTCTCTCTCACCTCAGCCCTGGATCTCCTGTACCTACAGCAACATCCAAACAGATGATGTGCAAAATGGGCATGCCACAAACTAGTTGGATTAAGAACATCCTGGAGAACACTGATATGGTGTCTTAGTGAGAATTCCTGTGACAGTGTCCTTTTGGGAGCTGACACTGTCAAGCAAACAACCGTCTACAGTAAGATGGTTTTCCTTTGGTCTTTGGCGTGTCCGTGCATGCTCAGCCAAGGCCAATTCTTTGTGACCCTATGGACGGCAGCCCACCAGGCTTTTCAGTCCATGGGATTTTCCTGGCAAATATTCTGGAGTGGGTCACCATTTCCTTCTCCAGCTTTGGTCTTTGGGCTGTTCCCTAAATACATGGAAACCTGTATGCCTTAAATATAAAGCCAACTGTTGCAACTCGATTATAACGTAGTGGTCTGAGTAGGTGTCTGGGCTACATTTGAAAATTAAATGTAGCATATTATCATTTTAAAGGACTTTGGGGTTGTTTATGCATGATTGCCCTCCCATCTCCACCCCCACACACGTATCTCCTGTTTATTTCAGGGAATTGGCTCATGTCATATGTGATTGTGGGAGCTGCCAGGTTTGAAATGTGAAGGGTAGGCTAGAAATTCTGGTAGAAATTGCTGCTGCAACACTGAGGCAGAACACTTCCTTCTCTGGGAAGCTGTAGTCTGGCTCTTAAGGCTTTCCGACTGGGTGAATGAGGCCTGTTCACACTACTGAGAATAATCTTACAAGCCAGCTGATTCAAGATGCTAGCCATTGTACAAAATACCTTCACAGCAACACCTCAATTGCTGCTGCTGCTAAGTCGCTTCAGTCGTGTCCGACTCTGTGCGACCCCATAGAGGGTAGCCACCAGGCTCCCCCGTCCCTGGGATTCTCCCAACACTGGAGTGGGTTGCCATTTCCTTCTCCAGTACATGGAAGTGAGAAGTGAAGTGGCTCAGTCATGTCACACCTCAATTAAGGCTCGATTGAATCAATGCATAGTGTAGACGAGCCAAGTTGACCATGAAAACTGACCGTTACAGACACTAACAAATTATCCCCAGGAACCACCTCTAACCTTCTAATTTTTACATTTTGAAACTTTGGTGTAAAATTCCATGTTAAGTAAGCCATCAGATGCTCTAGGGCTCGTGTTTTTTCCCCGTGTCTCTGGATTTTATTCACTGGCCAGGCACATGTGTGCTCAGGCATGTCTGACTCTGCAGCCTCATAGACTGGCCCACCAGGCTCCTCCATCCGCAGGAATCTCTAGGCAGGAATACTGGAGTGGGGTGCCATTTCCTACCCCAGGGAGTCTTCCCGACCTGCCTCTCTTGCGGCTCCTGCGCGGGCAGGCAGATTCTTTACCACCGGCGCCACCCGGGGAGCCCAGCCAGGTATGAGGGTGTACATGTGCCTGCATCTGTCCCCTGGGCTCTCTGCCATCACCTCTGCAGGTTCTCAGCACCAGATATTAGAATCACTGCAATAAAACCATTCAATTTGACGTTGCCTCTCTCTCGCTCTCTTCCTTTTATTGTTCTGGGAATTGACTGCATACTTTAATAGGCTGTCAAGGCTCAGCGTTAGTTTGCATACGGTTGATCTGAACCATCATTCCTGTGTCAGCATGACAGATTTTCCTGTGTGAGTGACTGAAGTCGCATGCACGTAGGTGCACATGTGCCCACGTTCACTTCGCTGTTTAAAGGCACTCATATTCAAAGCATTTATTCATACTGGGTTTGTGTTCGATTTGTATTCAAGTGTGTCAATGTATTATTGAGACAAAAAGTAAATTTGCTTACACCCATTTAACAGTAAGCAGAAATTTTCATTGTCATGTTGCTATCCTAGCTTTCCTTCAGCTCCAAAAGGTCTACCAGATCAAAAGATCTACCATGAAGCCACACCCCTGCATGTGAGAGAACTGATTTTTAAATGAATGGTATGATTCTGCGTCTGGATATCTTTCTCAGTTGATGCCTAAGAGCCTGGGTAGTTTTCCACTGTCATTTTTAAGTCCAGACAGCAGTGTCTTCCTAAGGGGCTAATTTGTGAGGGGATGAATAAGGAACAGGCAATTTACCGACTGAACTATTGCTAAGGACAAGAGGAAAGCCAAGCCAAAACTCTGTGTGCTTTGGCATAGCAACATGGCAATTAGAACCTGGGCCTGGCACCCCAATCTAAAACCTGAGGAAGAAATAAAATGGCAAAAAGACAAGTAAAGGAAAAGCTGAAATGTAATAAGCACTTTTAAGACAAAATCAGGATAGAATAGCTCTTGACTCGGCAAGTTGCTATTCCATTCCTTGCTTTTCCTTTTCAAACAACTTTGCTGCTGTGATTAAATGATGTAACACTTTACCCTCTCTTTAATTCCTAGCTCCTTGGCAATATAGACTGTCTTGAGTGGAAGTGTTAATTAAAAATAAATTCTCATATGGCAGGTAAATCTCATATGGCTGTTCCTTTTTTGTCCATTTTTCTGCTAACGGATGTTAATTCCACTAATCTGACATCTAGGAATGGTATAATTAAGAGTATTTGCGAGGGCTTGCACACGCAAATCTAGTGTTTATTGATGTAATACTCTTCATATCATATGACTATCAAGTGTTTATTATCTACATATCGTGGGAAACAACCCAACATTAACTTCTCCATTGAGTAGTTACAATAATTTTTTCATAATAAATAACCCTAGGCAATAAATTCTTTTTCTAGGCACTGTGCATGTAGCAGCTATAGACTGTTTATTATTATTTGAGTTCGTGGCAACCTTAATCAAGATAGAACATCTCACAGCTGTTTGTTTATGTCTTACTCTAAGCAACAGAGTTTAAATTTCTTAACCCTTCTTCATTTCAGATAACTCAGACATCCATCAAAGCTGTATTGTTATTAACATAAAAATCAATGATTCAGCAAAGAGAGAGGCTAGAAATCACATGTAAAAGACAGCCTTTGGCTCTCCACCGGCAAGTTTACGTATCCGCATCGTTACTATTATTTTGTTAACTTGAAACTTGTGCCTCAGCCTCTCAGTCCTTTCAGCTGGGAGCATATATTTTTTAATATACTCATCACTATAGAATTAGACTTTCGAAAAGCTATGCAGAGGCCGTAATAGTAGAGTTGCAGTGAGTACAAGTCTCAGCCCACAAGCTCAGCTGGAAGAAGTGTCAGTCACTCAATGGTATCCAACTCCTCGTGACCCCATGGACTGTAGCCCGCTAGGCTCCTCCGTCCATGGGATTCTCCAAACCAGAATACTGGAGTGGATTGCCATTCCCTTCTCCAGGGGAATCTTCCCAACCCAGGAATTGAACCCAGGTCTCCTGCATGGCAACCCGATTCTTCACCATCTGAGCCACCAGGGAAGCCCTCAGTTTGAACAGCATACTTTAAAATTCTCCTTTGAATGATCCCTGTTCTGCCTCTGGGCCGTCGCTGGCAGAGGTTCCTTTTGGTAGGGTCTCCCTAAGTTCCTGGGGCTTGGGAAGGGCTGTAACTTCAAAGAGGGGTCTCAAGGCCCTCCTGATCGTGGATGAGACACCCCCATTTTCTTGCCTGTTGGGTCTCTGAGTTTTGTGGTCATCTTTGGCATGACTCTGAACCTAGGGGTTTTATGCTGATTCTCAAATAGGTGTGAGCATGTGGGGTGTGCAGGGGCAGACAGCACTGGGTCACTGCCACCCCCTCTGGAGCCGCAGACCTGATTCATCTGGGGCCTCCAAGAGCCTCTCCTGATGTCTTCTGTTGCTTCAGAGGTGCCATTCTCTGCAAAGGACTGAAATTTTAAAAAGAATTTTACAAAGGACTTCCTGGAGAAGGAAATGGCAATCCACTCCAGTACTATTGCCTGGAAAATCCCATGGACAGAGGAGCTTGGTGGGCTACAGTCCATGGAGTCGCAAAGAGTCGGACATGACTGAGCGACTTCACTCACTACAAAGGACTTATGCTTAAAAAAATACCCCTGTGCATTCCAAAACCCTGAATATAAGAAATTAAAGATTTGAGCTACCCTGAGATGGGTAAGGATGCAAGGGAAAAATAATTAATTCATTAACAAGAAATGAAGGAGCGTGGTGCTGGGCAGACAGTAGACCCTGAAGTCAACCTCAGTACCTGGGGTGGACTGAATCAGATTCTCAAGCAGAGAGCCCTGAGCGCTGGACAAGACTCTTCTCCACTGTGACCTCAAGCCCTGGCCTACCCCACAGTCAGACCTGTGGGGTATCGACTGGCCTCTCTTTATATCTGGCTGTGCTGGGTCTTAGATATGGCACTCAGTCTTCAGCTGCAGCATGTAGGATCCAGTTCCCTGACCAGGGATCAAACCCAGGCCCCCTGCATTGGGAGCACAGAGTCTTAGCCACTGGACCACCTGGGAAGTCCCTTTGATTGACATTTCTAATCCTAATCCACCTCCTCCCCTCTTGCCAGTGATACGCTGGCAGAGGACAGGGATTGACCATCTCTCCTCAAAATTCCTTGGATGCTGGGCACTCAAGCTGTTAGAAAATCAGATGCTCCTGCCCCTTCCCGTACTTGCTGATAATGCCCTAAAAGCTGGCACTAGTGGTAAAGAACCCTCCTGCCAATGCAGGTTAGACGTGAGAGACGTGGGTTCGATCCCTGGGTTGGAAAGATCCTCTGGAGCAGGGCATGGCAGCCCACTCCAGTTTTCTCGCCTAGGGGCTACAGCCCATGAGGTCGCAGAGTCGGACATGATGGAACGACCTACCACACTCGACACTCTGAAGTGGCTGGCAGCAGGCATTATCCTCACCCTGGCTGTTGTCCAAAGTTGCTATTTTCATGAAGATTCTAGCCGGTCTTGTCTATAAAATCTCTCTGGCAGTTTTTGGGCAGAGACAGCGGGCTTCAGAAGGTGCCTTGTGTTGTAAACCTAGTCCTCATTTGCGAAAAGCATCCGGGAGAGCTGGTCGCAGGCTCAAGTGTGTCATCCTGAGCACGCCTTCCCAGGGCCCGTGGACCACATCCACTCAGGGCGGAAGAGCTGCTGTGACCCACACTGACTCTCCCTTTCTTTCTTCAGGGAGTGTTCGTCCCAGCCTGTGTTCTCTCCTTGCCTTTTCCTCCAAACTCCCAAAAGCTCTATCAGGCTGCCCCCTTTGATCTGCCAAATCTGCCATTTGTTCCTTTTTTTATGTCCTCTAGAGCATCATGGACTTCTGGTCTTACCTTTTAGCCATCGTTTTATCTTCTAATTTCCCAGCACATTTCTAGAAGTCTGTTTGATATACCCAGGAAACTGGCATAACTACTCAGAGTGTAAGCACTTCTAGATAATACCTGTAATCTCAAAAAAGCCTTCATACCTAATCCAGAAGAGTGTCTCGCAGTGGGAATATCTGGTGGGATAAGTAGCTGTTGGGTAGCAGTTTTTGCCCTTTTCATAGGAAGTGAACTTCTAATTATTTTAATAGCGTATGAAGTAAACCACTTTCCCCCAAACATGTTTATATCATGGCACCAACAGGAAAGGATGTTGTTTGCATATCACAAATGATGTTTGCATATCACAAAGGGTACAAACTGCCCATGGCCAGAAACAAACAACCTAGGGCTCTGACTCTGTAGCCTCCTCAGATGTATGGTAGTAGAGGAGAAGATTCAATGTCTTAGCTCACCAGTAAACACACCCTTAGAAGGCTCTATATCAATAACTATCTACCCAGCTACGTCTAGGACACTCATTATCTGAACAATTCATGTTGCTTATTTTTAAGTAGTAGGGAGAAAGCTATAATATTTACCATTATTGGAGACTGTGCTGTGATGCAAAGCTTCCTGAAAATGGCCTCATGTGCTTTAAGGAAGCTAATCTGGTCCTGTGATAAAAGTCTTCTTTATCCATTTCACTGTCTATTTTTCATAGCTTTGTAATTTGGGGTTTTGGCTATTTTAAGTATATTCATTTTCTTGAAATGTGGGTTGCCATGATATTCCATTTGTGTATTTTCAGGAAAAAGTTTTAAAAATATGTCTTATGGAAAGTACCTAAATATGACCAACTTTGAAAAGAGAAAAGTCTGGAGCAAGGTTTTATTATGGAGCAAGACTATCTCTGAAAGGCTATGTTAGTGGGGGCACCAAATTCTTATGAATTGTTTCAGAAAGCTGAGTTGGGACCAACAGCATGAAGCTATGGAGAGAAATGATTTAGGTTCAATTTTTTTTAAAGGACAGAAAACAATTGGGAAGTAAACTAGGTTTTCTTAAAAGGAGCGGGCATTCCTTTATCTGGAGGATAAAAGTGGATGGAAGGTGATTAAGGATCTGAAGATGAGCTTGCCCAAGCACATGTTTTGTTAATGTATGTGATGTCTGATTCCACCACTGGTCATCTTAGTATCAGTTCAATTCAATTGCTCAGTCGTGTCCAACTCTTTGCAACCCTATGGACTGTAGCACGCCAGGCTTCCCTGTCCTTCACTATCTCCCAGAGCTTGCTCAAACTCATGTCCATTGAATCAATGATGCCATCCCACCATCTCATCCTCTGCCGTCCCCGTCTCCTCCTGCCTTCAGTCTTTCCCAGCATCAGGGTCTTTTCTAATGAGTCATTTCTTTGTATCAGGTGGCGCTTCAGCGTCAGTCATTCCAATGAATATTCAGGGTTGATTTCCTTTAGGATGGACTGGTTGGGTCTCCTTGCTGAGCCGCTAGGGAAGCCTAACGTGTTTTACTGGCTGCTGATTAATAGCGAGTTGTCTTTGGTTCTGTTTCCTGAAGTGTTTAAGATATTTAGGAAGTCTGTTAGTGTCCCTGAAGTTCAAAGGCCTTGGTGTGACAAGACGTATTGAGAGGAAGAGGCTAACGAGTGGTAACCAGACACTGGAGACCTGAGCAAAATCAGCCACAACAAACATGCTTTTAGAAACGCGTTGAGCAAAAAGCAATGTTTTGCTCATTGTATATATGACTGAGCGACTTCACTCACTACAAAGGACTTATGCTTAAAAAAATACCCCTGTGCATTCCAAAACCCTGAATATAAGAAATTAAAGATTTGAGCTACCCTGAGATGGGTAAGGATGCAAGGGAAAAATAATTAATTCATTAACAAGAAATGAAGGAGCGTGGTGCTGGGCAGACAGTAGACCCTGAAGTCAACCTCAGTACCTGGGGTGGACTGAATCAGATTCTCAAGCAGAGAGCCCTGAGCGCTGGACAAGACTCTTCTCCACTGTGACCTCAAGCCCTGGCCTACCCCACAGTCAGACCTGTGGGGTATCGACTGGCCTCTCTTTATATCTGGCTGTGCTGGGTCTTAGATATGGCACTCAGTCTTCAGCTGCAGCATGTAGGATCCAGTTCCCTGACCAGGGATCAAACCCAGGCCCCCTGCATTGGGAGCACAGAGTCTTAGCCACTGGACCACCTGGGAAGTCCCTTTGATTGACATTTCTAATCCTAATCCACCTCCTCCCCTCTTGCCAGTGATACGCTGGCAGAGGACAGGGATTGACCATCTCTCCTCAAAATTCCTTGGATGCTGGGCACTCAAGCTGTTAGAAAATCAGATGCTCCTGCCCCTTCCCGTACTTGCTGATAATGCCCTAAAAGCTGGCACTAGTGGTAAAGAACCCTCCTGCCAATGCAGGTTAGACGTGAGAGACGTGGGTTCGATCCCTGGGTTGGAAAGATCCTCTGGAGCAGGGCATGGCAGCCCACTCCAGTTTTCTCGCCTAGGGGCTACAGCCCATGAGGTCGCAGAGTCGGACATGATGGAACGACCTACCACACTCGACACTCTGAAGTGGCTGGCAGCAGGCATTATCCTCACCCTGGCTGTTGTCCAAAGTTGCTATTTTCATGAAGATTCTAGCCGGTCTTGTCTATAAAATCTCTCTGGCAGTTTTTGGGCAGAGACAGCGGGCTTCAGAAGGTGCCTTGTGTTGTAAACCTAGTCCTCATTTGCGAAAAGCATCCGGGAGAGCTGGTCGCAGGCTCAAGTGTGTCATCCTGAGCACGCCTTCCCAGGGCCCGTGGACCACATCCACTCAGGGCGGAAGAGCTGCTGTGACCCACACTGACTCTCCCTTTCTTTCTTCAGGGAGTGTTCGTCCCAGCCTGTGTTCTCTCCTTGCCTTTTCCTCCAAACTCCCAAAAGCTCTATCAGGCTGCCCCCTTTGATCTGCCAAATCTGCCATTTGTTCCTTTTTTTATGTCCTCTAGAGCATCATGGACTTCTGGTCTTACCTTTTAGCCATCGTTTTATCTTCTAATTTCCCAGCACATTTCTAGAAGTCTGTTTGATATACCCAGGAAACTGGCATAACTACTCAGAGTGTAAGCACTTCTAGATAATACCTGTAATCTCAAAAAAGCCTTCATACCTAATCCAGAAGAGTGTCTCGCAGTGGGAATATCTGGTGGGATAAGTAGCTGTTGGGTAGCAGTTTTTGCCCTTTTCATAGGAAGTGAACTTCTAATTATTTTAATAGCGTATGAAGTAAACCACTTTCCCCCAAACATGTTTATATCATGGCACCAACAGGAAAGGATGTTGTTTGCATATCACAAATGATGTTTGCATATCACAAAGGGTACAAACTGCCCATGGCCAGAAACAAACAACCTAGGGCTCTGACTCTGTAGCCTCCTCAGATGTATGGTAGTAGAGGAGAAGATTCAATGTCTTAGCTCACCAGTAAACACACCCTTAGAAGGCTCTATATCAATAACTATCTACCCAGCTACGTCTAGGACACTCATTATCTGAACAATTCATGTTGCTTATTTTTAAGTAGTAGGGAGAAAGCTATAATATTTACCATTATTGGAGACTGTGCTGTGATGCAAAGCTTCCTGAAAATGGCCTCATGTGCTTTAAGGAAGCTAATCTGGTCCTGTGATAAAAGTCTTCTTTATCCATTTCACTGTCTATTTTTCATAGCTTTGTAATTTGGGGTTTTGGCTATTTTAAGTATATTCATTTTCTTGAAATGTGGGTTGCCATGATATTCCATTTGTGTATTTTCAGGAAAAAGTTTTAAAAATATGTCTTATGGAAAGTACCTAAATATGACCAACTTTGAAAAGAGAAAAGTCTGGAGCAAGGTTTTATTATGGAGCAAGACTATCTCTGAAAGGCTATGTTAGTGGGGGCACCAAATTCTTATGAATTGTTTCAGAAAGCTGAGTTGGGACCAACAGCATGAAGCTATGGAGAGAAATGATTTAGGTTCAATTTTTTTTAAAGGACAGAAAACAATTGGGAAGTAAACTAGGTTTTCTTAAAAGGAGCGGGCATTCCTTTATCTGGAGGATAAAAGTGGATGGAAGGTGATTAAGGATCTGAAGATGAGCTTGCCCAAGCACATGTTTTGTTAATGTATGTGATGTCTGATTCCACCACTGGTCATCTTAGTATCAGTTCAATTCAATTGCTCAGTCGTGTCCAACTCTTTGCAACCCTATGGACTGTAGCACGCCAGGCTTCCCTGTCCTTCACTATCTCCCAGAGCTTGCTCAAACTCATGTCCATTGAATCAATGATGCCATCCCACCATCTCATCCTCTGCCGTCCCCGTCTCCTCCTGCCTTCAGTCTTTCCCAGCATCAGGGTCTTTTCTAATGAGTCATTTCTTTGTATCAGGTGGCGCTTCAGCGTCAGTCATTCCAATGAATATTCAGGGTTGATTTCCTTTAGGATGGACTGGTTGGGTCTCCTTGCTGAGCCGCTAGGGAAGCCTAACGTGTTTTACTGGCTGCTGATTAATAGCGAGTTGTCTTTGGTTCTGTTTCCTGAAGTGTTTAAGATATTTAGGAAGTCTGTTAGTGTCCCTGAAGTTCAAAGGCCTTGGTGTGACAAGACGTATTGAGAGGAAGAGGCTAACGAGTGGTAACCAGACACTGGAGACCTGAGCAAAATCAGCCACAACAAACATGCTTTTAGAAACGCGTTGAGCAAAAAGCAATGTTTTGCTCATTGTATATTGGCCAGAGGGAATGATGAGAAGGAAAACATTTTTATTGCAAAATTATATTTGCACTAATTTTTCAGATGTCAGAAAATGTCAGATGTGATCTTTAGCAGGATTGCTACTCTCTGTTCAGCAATATGGGTCTGTACTGTTATCACAAACTATGCATAAAGGGACTTCAGTTAGATAACATACAGACCAAGTAAATGGGAAAGTCCAAATCTATAAACAGATTTCTCTTTCTTCTCTTTTCAAATCTGTGATTTTTTTCCTCTGAAAAAGGATGCTCATTTTGTTACTAGGGTGAGAAGTTGGGTCCACAGTTTGTTTCAAATGTGGATTTTCAAAATGTCTTTTTACTGGACATTTTACTATGAGCAACACTTTAGTGAGTCCCTAAATTTGGACTAAATACTAGATTGTATAAGAGATTTTACCCCTTTAAGTGTGTTAATTAATTTGATCCTTTTCTTCTGGGAACTAGATAGACCATTTCAAGGACAAATCTGCAATATCATCAGAATTTGATTAAACTAATTATTTACTCTTTAATTCATGCTATTTTTTATTGAGCCATTGTAATTAATATTGGGATAAAAGAAAGTATACTTAAGGAGAAGTGGGAAAGTAAATTGATAATGACATGAGAGGGGTTGCCGCTTCTGAATTTGGGCGAGTGTTCAGCGAAGCTTGAATATCAAGGCTGAGCTGATTAGAAGATCTGCTAATAATCTTTATAGTGGGCTTTCTTGTGCAGCTTAGGAGCAGAAAGCTCCCTGCTACATACCTCTGTTGTTTCTCTGTTTATCTTAAACACTTCATTTTAATGTTTTTAAACCCAAATTCACAAAATTTTCAAGAATGTTCTTTAAAAAATAAAACCTCACCAAAGAAAATAGACAGATGGCTATAAGCATGTGAAAAGTTGCCCCACATTCTACGTCACTGGAGTCACGTAAATTAAAACAGGGAGACACCACTACACACCTGTTAGAACTGCCCCATCTGGAGCACCCAGCGCCAGGTGCAGGGAGAACGTGGAGTGGCAGGCGCGCTCATCATTGCCGGTGGGCATGAGAAAGGGTGCAGCCGCCTCGGAAGCCGGTGGGGTGGTTTTCTGCAAAACAAAATGCAGTGTTAACCACATGATCCGTTAATCATGCTCCTTGGTATTTATTCAAAGGAGGTGAAAAATGTATGTCCACACAAAAACCTGCGTGTGGATATTCACTGCACCTTCATTCATAATTGACAACACTTGGAAGCAACCAAAATATCCTTCCAGAGGTGAATGGATAAATAATCTGTGGTACATCCAGACACTGGGATATTTCTCAGGACTAAAAACAAATGAGCTCTCAAGCTATGAAAACGTGAAGGAATCTTAAATGCACATTGCTTAAGTGAAAGAAGCCAGTCCGAAAAGCCTACATACCACAGGATTCCAGCTATATGACATTCTGGAAAAGCAAAATTACCTTAACAGTAGAAAGATCAGTAGATGCCAAGGGTTAAGGGGGAAGGGAGGGACGAAAAGGCAGAGTCCAGAGGATGTTTAGGGTAGTGAAACGGCTTTGTACAACACTGTAGAGCTAGACACAGGCCGTTACAAATTTGTCCAAGCCTGTAAAATACACAAAGTGAAGAATGAACCATAATGTTAACTATGGACTTTGGCTGATTGTAATTTGTTAACATGGTTTCACCAGTTGAACACGCCCCCCCACACACACACTCTGATGGGGGATGTTGATAACGGGGGAGACAAAGCACGCGTGCAAGTCAGAGGCATGTGAGAAATTCTGTCCCTTCTGCTCAGTTTTGTTGTGCACCTAAAACAGATCTAAAATACAGAATATTTTTTTAAAGTAATGAGTATATTCATAGAACATATCATGTATACCATATCATAGTATACATAGTGTGTATATATCTATATATAGTATATCATACTAAAAAAATACAGCATTCAAAATAGAAACATAAAGCCCATCTAACGTAGAAGAATTTCAATTTGCTAATTATTTTGAAAATACTTTAAGCTGTGCAGAAATTGACAAATATAAAAATGGTTTCATTGATTACCACTGTCAAAGACACTCACAACACCTATTTTCAACTTTGGCCTAGTTATACCAGCCTAACAATAGGGTCGCCGGACATGACTGAGCGACTGAACTGAAATGAAATATGAATAAATCATGATACGTAAAAGTGTGGTTGTGTTCTCTCTTTTTTAGTATCTGGTGCTGGTTTATTTTTTCAATTCGTTAATCAGATGTATAAACACAACCTATTTGAGTCAGTTGGGGAGTGTTGCATGGAAATATCACCACGTGGCTTCATGGTTATGTATGTTTAATATCCGTAATTTAGGAAAATAATGAACACAGACGAGATTGTTTCTTTGGCCCGGAGGTATTCATCTGGTGGAAATAGCCATTGGAATAACATCGGCATAAAATTAAAGTCTCAGACCTGAGAGACTTGACTGATAGAAATATAAAGAGTTTAGAATACAAATTATCTGGTTTATTTTTCAACTATCTGTAAGTATAAACTATTGTACAAAAAGGTATTATTTGAAAGGTAAATCTAAGTGCCCCAGAGGCTAACCAGTCTTTCAGAGTCCAGAAATGACTGAGCATTCGTAAGTAAAGCACACATTTCTAAATAAAATGATTACTGTACACACACAGACACACACAGATATATTTTTATATGTATGTGATATGTATATTCCTTATCAGTTGATGTCATAAGCCCTACCGTAGCCATCTATTTTAGTATGTATAATATGCATGTACGTATTATATGTATACCCACAATTATAAATTCATAAATGTTCTAATACAGTTTTTAAAACATACACAAATATTGCCATTTTAGAAGTATAAGAAAAAATTTTAAACCTAATATCTAACTTCCTTTTTGTTCATTTATGGTGTTGGTGTAGAATCATTTTTCTCCCACTATAATCTCATTAATGGTGTTCTAGTGGTTTACTTTTTAAATATCATGCTCATCGTGACAACCTCATGCTACCATAGAATGTTAGTTGAAGGTAGAAGATGTATTAGTGTGAAGCTCATCGTTAGCTACACTGCGACTGCTAAGTCGCTTCAGCCGTGTCCGACTCTGCGACCCCACAGACGGCAGCCCACCAGGCTCCCCTGTGCCTGGGATTCTCTAGGCAGGAACACTGGAGCGGTTGCCATACCGGATGCAAATTCATGCTTTACATAGTCTTGTTGATGTTAGTTTTGGGCTCTTGTGTGAACTCATCTGATTATTGTTACTTTAACCCTCAAGTAGGCAAAGGTTCAGTGTGGCATTTTCTCCTCCTCCTCATGTACCTTCATTATAAATATTCATCGATCACAAACGATTTCCATATGGGCGTATTTTTTTTCAGCTTTTTATTTTGTATTGGGATATAGCCAATTAGCACACGCTGTTGTGGCCACTCCAGATGAACAGTGTAGGGACCCAGCGGTGCACACGCGTGTGTCTGCTCTTCCCCACCCAGGCTGCCGCAGGACACTGAGCAGACTCCCGGTGCTACCGTAGGCCTTGTTGGTTACACGTTTGTAGGATATCTTTAAGTGCCCATGTTGTAAAGAGTGTTTGCATTGAAGCAGTTGAGATAATACATCCTATAAACACATTTAACCAGAAGCCCACTTGTAATATAGAGTGTGCATCTTTATCGCCGTCTGCTGGTAGAACTCCCACTCTGCCCTGATTTCTCTCCTTGACACTTAAGTAAGAGACATTTGTCAACCCACTGGAAAATATTAGTAAAGCCTACGTTCTTTCTTAACTTTAGATAAATATGCAAGTAAAGCATTCTTTTTCCCCATGCCCCAGTGGATTGTCTTGACGAATCCTGGTGTGAACGCAAGCGTGCCACTTTGGAGGCCCCTGACCCCCATGCATAATGGCAGGTGAATCAGCTCGCCACAAGAATACAGCTCTTTGGGCTGCCTCTGTGCAAAAAGCGTCTTCAGCTTGCAAACTGTTTTCTAAACAGAGGCACAATTAAACATTTGCGACTTACTGAGTCCGGGCTGAAATAAGCGTAGCTCTCTGAACACATGGCTGAGCAGGCCGGGTGAACGGCTCCATAATGATACAGGGAGAACAGGAAGGCAGGTCATGCCAGCTCGGCTGTGTTTGTGCTGGGTGCTGCATGCTTTCTACTGCCGTATTAGTTCCATCCCTTCTCTGGCTTCCCCAAGTATTGATATAGTCCAGTAAACTCGATACTTGCTGGATTCCAAAGGCACATGAAACCTCGTTTAAAGGCAGCTAGAATATGTCTAATCCAACTCCTCCCCAAGGCATAAATCCTCTCTATGAAGGCCTCAGAGGTGGACGTCCAACTTCTGGGCTTCCACCCGTAGAACGGACTGGCTGCTTCCTCAGTAGGTCAGATGTAATGG
The DNA here is from genome assembly GCA_006410535.1 of Litocranius walleri. Classification (NCBI taxonomy): domain Eukaryota; kingdom Metazoa; phylum Chordata; class Mammalia; order Artiodactyla; family Bovidae; genus Litocranius; species Litocranius walleri. Next base: position 714,617 of record SJYG01000382.1, read on the forward strand.
CTAAGGTCAAACACCCACAGGTCTTCGGCTGTAATAAGCATGATGAAGTGTTCTCAACATGCTGATGAATTCCACCTAGGATCCTGTGGTTTACTTTGCCAGTCTTTTTCTAAAAAATGAAATAAATATGCGATAACCATGAAACAGCAGTTCAGAATACTGCAAGTGCTTTGGCGCAGCGTAAAAGTGATTCTGTTAAGTCCTCTGACTTGACCCTCACACTCTTAATGTCATACAATCACTTTTTGCAGCAGATAAAATTTGATGATTCTTCATAGTGCGTGAGTCCACCAAACAGACCTACTGTTTCTAAGAATTTTTGTAAGCATTTCTGGTAAGAGCCATCTCTCATCATTTTCTTTTTGAGCATCTGACCTTTGAAAAAAATGAAATCCTAGAGTTTTTTTTTCTGCCTGTCTGTTTCTGTTCCTAATAATAACTCTATCAGTATGTTTTGATTTTGCACCCCTGGTTCTGTGATGAATAACCAGGTGCTAAGTTTTGTATCATATTTATTGCTTTGCCCCCACAACCTGCTCCACTGATTTGACTTGAGTGTGTTCACAGATTTAGAACCTAAACTATGCGTCCTTTTGTTTGCCAAGGCAGGTGATATACATGTTATAACATTAGATGTTTGATTGGATTGGATTCCTTGGTGGCTCAGGTGGTAAAGAATCCGTCTGCAACATGAGAGACCTGGATTTGATCTTGAGTCGGGAAGATCCCCTGGAGAATGGAATGGCAACCCACTCCAGGATTCTTGCCTGGAGAATCCCATGGACAGAGGAGCCCAGTGGGCTACAGTCCATGGGGCCGCAAAGAGTCGGACACAACTGAGCGACTGACTCACTTGATTTGATTGCCAAAGCAATAAAGGGTTATGTTGCAGAGCTACTGTGGTGCCTTGTTGTTATTTACTCATTGGTGTGTGGGCTCCGCTGGGTCTTGTTGCTGGGTGCAGGCTTCTCTGGGTGCAGGCTTCTCTGGGTGCAGGCTTCTCTGGGTGCAGGGAGTGGGTGCTCTTCTCTAGGTGCGGTGTGTGGCCATCTCCCCGTGGCGGCTTCTCTCTCGCCAGGCGCGGGCTCTAGGGGGTGGGCGCTCCTCTCCAGGTGCGGGGTGCGGGCGTCTCCTCGAGGTGGCTTCTCTCTCTCCAGGTGTGTGCTCGAGGGCTCCCGCAGCTGCGCTGCACAGGCCTATTGCCTTGTGGCCTGTGGGATCTTCCCGGATCGGGGATTGAACCCATACGCCTTGCATTGGCAGGAGGATTCTTAACCACTGGACCACCAGGGGAGCCCTGAGACCATGTTTTTTGTAATAAGTTGGAGTGGAGTGAGGCTAGGAATGCATTACTAATGAAAGAAGGAAGAGGTGTTGAAAGACAGGGACAGGGGAAGAAACACAGAAATGTGAAGCGTTAGAGCCAGGCTGTAGGGAGAAGCCCGATCATGAGCTGCTGGTTTCCGTGGCCTGGCATGTTCCGACTTCCTGGTTGGGAAGGAGTTTCGTACATGAGCCTCGTGTGCTTAGTTGCTTCAGTCGTGTCCAGCCCTTTGCAACCCCGTGGACTGTAGCCCGCCAGGCTCCTCTGTCCATGGGATTCTCCAGGCAGGAAGACTGGAGTGGGTTGCCACGCCCTCCTCCAAGGGCTCTTCCCAACCCAGGGATCGAACCCTAGTCTTCCGTGCCTCCTTCGTTTCACATGTATTCTTTACCTGCTGAGCCACTGGGGAAACCCATGATCCTTAGAGATTAACTGAATATTAGGATTAATATTAGCATCTCCAACCCTAAGATGAACTTGTGCAGGTACCACTCACCATGTTTATAATTAGGATGAGGACAGTCCCCGGACTCTTCTGCCCCATATTATGCACAACTCACCCACGCCCCTGTTGGCATCTGTCGGGCATATGCCACCCGTGGCCCTGATGGCAGAGTGGGCTTCACTGGCAGCTTCTCCCTTAGAGTGAAGGAAGGTATTCAGTCCTTTTCTGAAGCAGGTTTTCATCAGCACATCTCTCATTTTCCATGAAGAAAGGATACGTTGCAGGACCATGAGGCCTCTATAACACAGATCGTATGAGACTAACATTTATGTCTGAGGCTATCCTGCCTATAAGAGCTTCCAGACTTGCAGTTAGGACCCCTGGTTGGTGAGGAGCTGCCTCTGTTTCAGAAAGAGCCTTGATGATTTAAAACAATGGAAATTGGCAAACTGCATCAGAAATAGGCACATAAATCTTTCCCAGATGCTTCAAATAAACTGAAAAATAAGATAACGGAAAAAAAAAGCAACATTGCTCTGCTACAGGAACAGCTTTCAGAAAGGTGAACGTAGCTTTGCCCCTTCCTGTCTGTCCGTCTTGTCAGGAGAATCTGGGTGACAGGGAACTGTGGAGGTTGAGGGCCACACAGGCTACCTAGGGGTTTGCTATAGGGAGATCAAGTCAAATAATGTACAAGGGGAGGAACTGGGAATTCAGTCTATCAGGTCACCGCAGAGGGCAGTCAGGACGTGTGGGTGCTCCACCTTCCTGTTACTGCTAGATACTGACAGGCAGCCTTGGACAGCTGCCTCTGTTGCTAGGAAATCTACCTTGTGGCTTAGAATCTCAAAATTTTGCCAATTTTCTATTTGGAGGCAATTTTAACATTCCAGATTTGGTCAATAAGGATTTTTCTGCAATTTCATATTTGTGTAATGCTTCTACAGCCTAGGGTTGTTGTTGAGTAGCTAAGTCATACCCAACTCTTTTGTGACCCCATGGACCATAGCCCACCAGGCTCCTCTGGCCATGGGACTCCCAGGCAAGAGCTGGAAAGGGTGCCAGGCCCTCCTCCAGGGGATCCTCCCGGCCCAGGGATCGAACCCTCGTCTCCTGCTTGGCAGTTGGATTCTTTACTGCTGAACCACCAGGGAAGCCAGGGTAGGCGCGTAGGGAACAGTTATTAAAGAAGCTGAGGTCACGTGCTAGGACTCATCCCTCTCCTTCACGGCTTAGCTTAAGCCCCGTTCCTGTTGATGGTGACAATGCCACACCCCGATCTGCGTCATGGCCCTTACTGTTTACAGCACCGTTCTTAAAAGATGTAGTGTTTGTTGAGCTCTTACCATATGTCAAGCATTATTCTGACACTAATAGATTATTTCACCTAAGACCTTTAAGGAGCCCATGAGGTAGGGAGTAGTCTTGTCTTTACGTCATTATCACCATCATTCTCACTCTCGGAAGCTCTTTCAGTCCAGTGATGTTTTTACTCCTCCAAGCTCTTAGATTGTGCAGCGGAGCCGGGAGAGCTGAAACGCTTGAGCCCATGCTGTGTGTGCCATTATGCTTCTAAGAAGTGGTTTATCGGGGTTAGCTGGGGGAAAATATCACGACTATAAACATATTTTCTTCTAAAATGCATTTCAAAAGTCAGTTTTCTTGATCATTTTCAGACCACCACAATTACCCATCTGCCTTTAAGAAATGGCGTGGCTTCCCCACCCGCTAGCCCCAAGTCCCAGTAAGAGGTTTGGGAGTAAGTCAGGGACGTTAGGTTTGACACTGAGAATCCATGCAGAGGCTGTGTTGACTGTATAATCTTAGAGATGATATATTCCTGTACTGATAATGCTTCTCAATGTTCTGTATATTGTTCTATGAATTAATATTTGGGTGTTTTAAATTAAGCTGTTTCCTGTGTACTCTCATAAACTCCTTTTTAAATTAATTTATTTCTTTTAATTGGAGGCTAATTATTTTACAATATTGTGGTGGTTTTCACCATACATTGGCATGAATCAGCCATGGGTGTACACGTGTTCCTGATGCCCCCTCCCACGTCCTTCCCCACCCCATCCCTCAGGGTCATCCCAGTGCACCAGCCCTGAGCACCCTGTCTCATGCATCAAACCTGGACTGGAGATCTCTTTCACATATGATAACATACATGTTTCAATGCTGTTCTCTCAAATCATCTCACCCTTGACTTCTCCCAGAGAGTCCAAAAGACTGTTCTCTGTGTCTCTTTTGCTGTCTCGCATACAGGGTTATCATTACCCTTTTTCTAAATTCCATACATATGCCTTAGTATACTGTACTGGTGTTTTTCTTTCTAACTTACTTCACTCTATAATAGGCTCCAGTTTCATCCACCTCATTAGAATTGATTCGAATAAATGGCTGAGTAATATTCCATCGTGTATATGTACCACAGCTTTCTTATCCACTCGTCTGCCAATGGACATCTAGGTTGCTTCCATGTCCTGGCTATTATAAACAGTGCTGCGATGAACACTGGGGTACACGTGTCTTTCAATTCTTGTTTCCTCAGTGTGTATGCCCAGCAGTGGGATTGTTGGGTCTTATGGCATTCTATTTCCAGTTTTTTAAGGAATCTCCACACTGTTCTCCATAGTGGCTAGTTTGCACTCCCACCAACGGTGTAAGAGGGTTCCCTTTTCTCCACACCCTCTCCAGCATTTATTGCTTGTAGACTTTTGGATAGCAGCCATTCTGAGTGGCATGAGATGGTACCTCATTGTGGTTTTGATTTGCATTTCTTTGATAATGAGTGATGTTGAGCATCTTTTCATATGTTTGTTAGCCCTCTGTATGTCTTCTTTGGAGAAATGTCTGTTTAGTTTTTGGCCCATTTTTTGATTGAGTCATTTATTTTTATGGAATTGAGCTGTAGGAGCTGCCTGTATATTTTTGAGATTAATTCTTTGTGAGTTGCTTCATTTGCTATTATTTTCTCCCATCGTGAAGGCTGTCTTTTCACCTTGCTTATAGTTTCCTTTGTTGTGCAAAAGCTTTTAATTTTAATTAGATCCCATTTGTTTATTTTTGCTTTTATTTCCAGTATACTGGGAGGTGGATCATAGAGGATCCTGCTGTGAGTTATGTCGGAGAGTGTTTTGCCTATGTTCTCCTCTAGGAGTTTTATAGTTTCTGGTCTTACATTTAGATCTTTAATCCATTTTGAGTTTATTTTTACTATTTCCAGTTTTTTAAGGAATCTCCACACTGTTCTCCATAGTGGCTAGTTTGCACTCCCACCAACGGTGTAAGAGGGTTCCCTTTTCTCCACACCCTCTCCAGCATTTATTGCTTGTAGACTTTTGGATAGCAGCCATTCTGAGTGGCATGAGATGGTACCTCATTGTGGTTTTGATTTGCATTTCTTTGATAATGAGTGATGTTGAGCATCTTTTCATATGTTTGTTAGCCCTCTGTATGTCTTCTTTGGAGAAATGTCTGTTTAGTTTTTGGCCCATTTTTTGATTGAGTCATTTATTTTTATGGAATTGAGCTGTAGGAGCTGCCTGTATATTTTTGAGATTAATTCTTTGTGAGTTGCTTCATTTGCTATTATTTTCTCCCATCGTGAAGGCTGTCTTTTCACCTTGCTTATAGTTTCCTTCATTGTGCAAAAGCTTTTAAGTTTAATTAGGTCCCATTTGTTTATTTTTGCTTTTATTTCCATTACTCTGGGAGGTGGGTCATAAAGGATCCTGCTGTGATTTATGTCAGAAAATGTTTTGCCTATGTTTTCCTCTAGCAGTTTTATAGTTTCTGGTCTTAGGTTTAGACCTTTAATCCATTTTGAGTTTGTTTTTGTGTATGGTGTTAGAAAGTGTTCTAGTTTCATTCTTTTACAAGTGGTTGACCAGTTTTCCCAGCACCACTTGTTAAAGAGATTGTCTTTTCTCCATTGTAGGTTCTTATCTCCTTTGTCAAAGATAAGGTGTCCATAGGTGCGTGGCCTTATCTCTGGGCCCTCTGTTTTGCTCCATTGAACTCTCTCTGGGACAGCATACTGAAATTTTTACCACGCACTGTGTAGTCAAATTGGGTGCTTCCCAGGTGGCTCAGTGGTAAAGAATCCACAGGCCAGTGCCAGCGACGCAGGAGATGTGGATTTGATCCCTGGGTTCGAAAGATCCCCTAGAGGAGGGAATGGCAACCCACACCAGTGTTCTTGCCTGGAAGATTCCACAGACAGAGGAGTCTGGTGGGCTACAGTCCATGGGGTCACAAAGGAGTTAGATATGACTTAGCGACTGAGCGCTACGCCATATGTCGTCTCAGTTACACTGGATGCTCAGGGGGCTGGAAGGTTCTCTCTACTGAGAGCTGCAAAAGCTGTCCCCCACCGGTCTTTGGCCTGTATAGTTTTCTTCCTTCTTTTAGTGTAAGAAAGCTATCTTCTACTGATTTGTTATATATTCCCTACCAATGGCGAGCACAGTGTTAGGGATACAAAGAGCATCCATAAATATCTCCATCCCAACAAAGAGCAGAGATAAAGAGAAACTGATTCACCAGCTTTTTAAAATTTCCAATCATTTATTCAGCTTGACTATGCAAGTGAATTTTCAGCCACATTGAAGCATTTTTAATTAAAGCTGTGCCCTCACTCCAGCCAGGTTGGTAGTTCCACCTAAATTGACTGGTCCCAGTTAATAATGGGGAGCCACAATGGGTGGCATTTTAATTTAGGATTATTTTCTAGAATTTGAATGGTGTGTCGCCACGACTCATACGTCAACTACTTATCACTTTCTGCTGCTGCCATGTCTCTTTCCTCAGCAGATAAAGGGAATTTTAAAAGTAAACTACCTGCAGTTTGCTTTTCACATTGCTGATTATGCCCCAAGTCATTTTCAGTACTGATGAATTCCATAGAGTAGTTTTCACTCTTTCTTGCCAAATGATATATAACTACAGCTTAATGATTCCTTCTTAAAGTCTCAGGGTGCCACGCTGTAGTGATAAAAGAGACTAATAGTAAGAGTGAAATTTTGAGGGCTGGAGAGAACAAAGTTGGCTTCCAAAACAGTTCCAAGCTAGTCACTGGAATAGTGTTAGTCGCTCAGTCGTGCCTGACATTTTGCGACCCCATGGACTGCAGCCCTCTGTCCATGAGATTTTCCAGGCAAGGATCCTGGAGTGGGTTGCCATTTCCTTCTCCAGGGGATCTTCCCAACCCAGGAATCGAACCCTGGTCTCCTGCACTGGAGGCAGATTCTTTACCAACTGAGCTACTAGGGAAGACTTCCTATTAAATTGACCTCCCTAACACAGAGACCAGAAAAACAGGATTTGTGGAGTAAAAAAACTAATTTAAATAAGGCAACTTATGTTGGTTTAAGTACGTCTGTTGGATCTAAACAATGAAGAGAGGTCATCACCAAAGCAAATTCAATTTTGTATCACGGGTCCTTGAGTGTTAGTCAAGATTATTTTAGTTATAGGCAACAAATGCTGACTCTGGCTAAAAGGAAAAAAAAGCACAAACAAATTTCCCAAAAGAATGCTGGTTAGTGCTAAATATAGGGAGAACTGAAGTGAAATGATAGTCACTCAATCATATCTGACTCTTTGTGACCCTGTGGACTTATATAGTCCATGAATACTGGACCAGAATACTGGAGTGGATAGCCTTTCCCTTCTCCAGGGGGTCTTTCCAACCCAGGGATCGAACCCAGGTCTCCTGTATTGCAGACAGACTACCGAGTGAGCTAGCAGGGAATTAGACTCAGGGAGAACTGGTCGAGCCTCAAAAAGGGCAGGGCCAACAGGGACCAGTGTCCCTAGCCTGATTTTGATTTGCCAGGTCTCCTTTCTGTGTGTCTTCCTATAGTGATTTTCTTCTTTTAAGCAAGATTTTCCAGCTGGTGGTGGGAATGTCCAGGAGCAGGCTGACCAGCTTTCAACTTTGGGATAAGAGAGGGAAAGGACTCTCTTTGCCCAGCTCAGAGTCAGAGACTCCTAGAGAGAAAGTCTCTTTGGTGTGGCTGGAGTCATGTGACCCTCCATTACAAAGAGGTCTTAGAGGGTTATTTCAGCTGGTAAAGAACCCGCCTGCAATGCAGGAGACCCTGGTTCAACTCCTGGGTCGGGAAGATCTGCTGGAGAAGGGATAGGCTACCCGCTCCAGTATTCTTGGGCTTCCCTTGTGGCTCAGCTGGTAAAGAATCCCCCTGCAGTGTGGAAGACTGGGGTTCGATCTCTGGGTTGGGGAGATCCCCTGGAGGAGGGGAAGGCTACCCACTCCAGTATTCTGGCCTGGAGAATGGAGTCACAAGGGTCAGACACGACTAAGAGACTTTCACTTTCACTTTAGAGGGTTGTGGCCAAAAGAACAGGCTCTGGAGGTGAGCTGCCTGCTTCCTCTGGGTCCTGGCAAGGTTCTTAGCCACCCTGTGCCTCAATATCTTCATGTGTAAAATGAGGATGATCATAAGCTTTTAAAACGGGGGTTGCCTATACACCTCGGCAGGAGAGACTCCCAGCAAGGTCCCGCATCGAAGAGGGCTGTGATAGGCTGAATTATGTCCCCTTTGAATTATATATTCAAGCCCCAACCCCGTTTTCAAAATACTACTGTGTTTGAAGATGGTGTCTTTAAAGAAGTGACCAAGTTAAGTGAGGTTGTTAGGGTAGGCCCTGATCCAGTTTATCGGTATCCTTATGTATGTGAGACTGCTCAGGCGTGTCCGACTCTTCTGTGATCCTATGCACTGTAGCCCGCCAGGCTCCTCTGTCCATGGGATTCTCCAGGCAAGAGCACTGGAGGGGGCTGCCATTTCCTCCTCAAGGGGGGTCTTCCCAACCCAAGGATCGAACCCGTGTCCCCTGTGTCTCCTGCACTGACAGGTAGATTCTTTACCACTGAGCCACCTGGGAAGCCACCAGTGTCCTTAACGGAGGAGAGAAATGGGACACAGGAGGAGATATCAGGGTGAGGTGCACAGAGGAGTGCCAGGCTAGGACATAGGGAGGATGTGGGACTCACAGGCCAAGGGCAGAGACCTCAGGGAAAATAACCTTGTGGACCAGTCCAGCTCAGATTTCTAGCCTTCAAAACTTCAAGAAAATAGATTTCTATAGTTTGAGCCCTGTGTGTGTGTGTGTGTGTGTGTGTGTGTGTGTGTGTGTGTGTGTCATTCAGTCGTGTGTGACTCTTGTGACTCCAGGGTCTGTAGGCCACCAAGTTCCTCTGCTCTTGGAATCCTCCAGGCAAGAGTACTGGAGTGGGTCACCACTTGCTTCTCCAGGGGATCTTCCCCACCCAGGGGTCAAAGCCGGGTCTCCCACCCTACAGGCCGCTCCCTGACCATCTGAGCCAGCAGGGAAGCCCTCAGGCCTGTCGTCTGTGCTCTTCTGCCCCAGCTGCCCTAATACAAGGGCTTTGCATGCTGCACACATGTCAACATGTTTCCTTCTTTCCAGTCTCCTTTGAGAGTTTTGGAACACCAGTAACCAAGTAGGCAACTGGGGGTTCTGGGAGAAGGCTCACCAGGGGCAGCGCGCAGAGCGCCCTGTGAAGTTGAGGGGCACCACAGCCTGCTGTTGCTGTGATGCCCCCACGAGGGTGGCTGGGTGGCCCGGGTTCCTCCCCACCGCGACAGGGCTGCCTGCCCCTGCCCTTCTGCTGTGGTGACACAGCCATGACAGACTCTCTGAGTGGCCTAGAAACCCCGAGTGGGAAACGAGAGAGGTGAGGGGAGCTCCACGTGTACCCCTGTTCCTCGGGGGCCCACTCAGCCTCTAACTTGGTATCAGTCCTTTCACCTCAGGCATAGGCTTTGTGTATAACCTTAAAATTAATCATAAAAATGCAGCCTCCATTTTTGCTCTTGCCTGAGAACCTCACAAAACATTAGGGATAATATAAGTTAATACATGAATGTGAACACCATCATTAAAAAAATAAGATCACAGATATCTCCTTCACTCCCTAAACATTTTTCCCTAAAGTCAGGCGTTTACATGTGTCCTCATTTCAATGTATAGGCATGATTTTATGTTGGCTTTCTTCCCGTCTCATACAGAATTACTAATGATAGGCTCCCTAAGGTAATGGATGGCCTGAAAATTTAAATACCATGATACACATTATACTTGAAACCAAAACACTGAGATGTGAGGGAAGATAAGGGAAAATAAATTACCCAGTTTACTGTAACTCTACCCCCTCATTTTCACAAAACAATTTCAAGTGTTTTTAAGCAGAGAGAAATGTCCCATAATCTAAGTTGAGTTCTCTGAAGGACCTTTACCACCTCCAGCTTCTGGGGAAGGGAAGAAAATGAAAGAGAAACAGCTTTAGAGAAAGGAGAACGTGAAAGAACAGGAACACAGAAGTTTTTGCCATTAACATGACATGCGTGTCTGCCCTGCATTGCTGACTGAAATTCCAGAACATCCATGCACTTGAGCTCGCTTGCTGAGGAACATGTTGAGTGGGTGGAGGAGGCCTGGATGAAATTTCAGTTTAGTCTGCATGATCTAAGACATTAAAAATAGATAAAAAAAACTATAGATTGGATTTGGTAATCCAAGAAGTATTTCATTTTATGCCAGAAAGAGATACTTCTTCCTGTCACCTCTGTCAAAATCACTCTACAAAAGAACTAAGTTTAACCTGACATTTTATTCTTCATGAGTATTTTTGAAACTGACTCAACTTTAAATAATTTTAAATCGATCACCTGTATAAACAGGTTCAGTGATACCTGTTCTTTCATCTTAACTACAGGAGTAAAGGGCAAGAACACTCCAGAGATGATGACGCTTCGGGTCATATGACTGAACATTGAGTGTATCTATAAAAATTGTAGCTTTACTAATTCATGGATTTATATTGTCTCTGAAAGTAGGATGTTAAGGCTATGTTTGGAGAAGGCAATGGCACCCCACTCCAGTACTCTTGCCTGGGAAATCCCATGGACGGAGGAGCCTGGTAGGCTACAGTCCATGGGGTCGCTAAGAGTCAGACATGACTGAGCGACTTCATTTTCACGTTTCACTTTCATTCATTGGAGAAGGAAATGGCAACCCACTCCAGTGTTCTTGCCTGGAGAATCCCAGGGACAGAGGAGCCTGGTGGGCTTCTGTCTATGGGGTCGCACAGAGTCGGACACGACTGACACGACTTAGCAGCAGCAGCAGCAGCAAGGCTATGTTTTAGCTCATTACAAAGCTCTAGGAAGAGCTTATAGGAAAAATAAAAAATAATATTAATGACAATAAGACTGTAATATAAAATTTGTTGTATTTCATTTTTATAATAGTAGTATTAAGGGCACTAATTCTTCCATTTAAAAATAATTATGGAGCCCCAGGATCCACTCTTTGATAGCCTCTGTAGTAGTTGAATATAGTTGGTAATCCAAACCAGGCTTGATCTCTGCCTTCTTAGTGCTGATGGCCTTGTGAGAGAGAAAGGACGAACTCTGACATGGTTCTTGTGACACTTGTTACCGAGAAGAGGTTCGTGTCAGTATCTTTGCCTCTGCTGTGGGAGCCAGACGTAGACAGATGGCTACAGCAAGGTTTCCCTGAGAAAGTCATGCTGGCTGTGGTCTGAAGGATGAGAAGCAATCAACTAAACGAAGAGAAAAGCAAAGAGCTTCCAAGGCACAAGGAGCAGCATGGAGCCCTGAGAGTAGGTCAGTCAGTTCAGTTCAGTTGCTCAGTCATGTCCGACTCTTTGCGACCCCATGAATCACAGCATGCCAGGCCTCCCTGTCCATCACCAACTCCCAGAGTGCACTCAAACCCATGTCCATCAAGTCAGTGATGCCATCCAGCCATCTCATCCTCTGTCGTCCCCTTCTCCTCCTGCCTCCAATCCCTCCCAGCATCAGAGACTTTTATAATGAGTCAACTCTTTGCATGAGGTGGCCAAAGTACTGGAGTTTCAGCTTTAGCATCAGTCCTTCCAAAGAAATCCCAGGGCTGATCTCCTTCAGAATGGACTGGTTGGATCTCCTTGCAGTCCAAGGGACTCTCAAGAGTCTTCTCCAACACCACAGTTCAAAAGCATCAATTCTTTGGCGCTCAGCCTTCTTCACAGTCCAACTCTCACAGCCATACATGACCACAGGAAAAACCATAGCCTTGACTAGATGGACCTCTGTTGGCAAAGTAATGTCTCTGCTTTTGAGTATGCTATCTAGATTGGTCATAACTTTTCTTCCAAGGAGTAAGCATCTTTTAATTTCATGGCTGAAATTACCATCTACAGTGATTTTGGAGCCCAAAATAATAAAGTCTGACACTGTTTCCACTGTTTCCCCATCTATTTCCCATGAAGTGATGGGACT